>OY783201.1:21359185-21959185 GCA_963678675.1 Xiphydria camelus
ATCTATATAAAGGAACACACGAGGAGGACAGATCGACGCAGACGTTAAATTATAATGTAAAATCGAATTCGACGTAAAGTCACGTATTACGACGACGACGACGCGGTACGTATTGCACGCATATTTTGCAGTCGTCGTTCAGAAGTGCACCCATGCATATTCTCTTCCACGCTCGTAATACAAAGGAATGCAATTTAGGATAGGGAGGAACACGTGGAACGTCATGGAAAATAGAAGATAATCGTATTTATTTGTGCAGAATATACAGGGTTTTTGGTTTAATATACCGTGGAGCGGGTTGCATATCGGTTGGCGCACTCCATCCGCTGAGGTTTTCTATAATTCGGTGGTAGTACCGACGGCCAAGGAAAACATTGGTCATCTCATTTTACCACTATTGAGATGATCAATGTTTCTCAGACTGATACGTCTATTTCGTTCGGATTCTGATTGTCGGTATTACCACTGAATTACAGGAAAACGCAGCGGATGGGGTGCGCCAATCGATATGCAACCCGCTCTACTGGCGTGTATTAAACCAAATACCCTGTATAGGTTGGCTATTCTTCTGACACTGATATTCAGTTTAGTCACGATTATCTTGTCAGAAAGCAAACTTTTAACTGATACATAAAATATTTTCACAGACCAAAACATAATTTGCAAGTAAGTATTGAATCAATTGATTCATTAATAGCAGTACAAGGTTATGATCGTAATCGTGTGATCTAATTTAAATTGATTTACATTTTTATTGCATTTCTCTTTACCTAAAAATTGTCCCTATCAAGTTGTCTGGATCAGGCATCGAGATAGCTGTTGAATGGCAGTAATTCAAGAATTTCTTTTAATACGAAACTATCACTTTGTCTTAAATGGCATTCTAAATAATCTGTTAATTTCTATATCATATGTATATGTATGTATAATATTATATGTAATTATCACCACCATTATAGCCATCGCTGTACGCGTTACTGATCGCGTCTCTCAATACATAACATCAATACCTTACTTTGAAAACCTCTCAAATAAGATTATGTCGGTACGACGTGCGCGGCACGGCGGGAAGAGGCAGCACGCATCAAATCGCTAGCTCGTCTCTCGAGCCGTCCGTGGATTATTATCGAACGGGTCGGTTTATTAAATTTTTCTCGGCGAATGCTAGTCAGTCGGAAATTCTCCGACATTCCATGGATATTGATTGTTAGTGCCTACCCGAGTGACTCGGGTGTTACCCTGAATATTTTAGGCCTCTCCTCTACCGCGCGCCCTTCCGACAGTCTCGATGGACCACCTCGTTCTCTCGGCCCTCGGCACCCGTCCACCTCCTCCTCTTCTCTCGCAACAGCAGCCCACCGCAGGGTGATCGTTATATTTTTCATTTTACCGAATTCGTTCACCCGGTACTCGAATACCTTTCATCCTGGTACGCTTTAATAATATTACGCATTGTTGCGAACTCGGTATGCCGTCGTCGCGAGACTGCCTTGGTTTCTCCGACAATTTCGTGGCTGCGAGCCAACCACATCTCCTCTCGACGCTGCTATTTTTTGTTTTTGTTTTTTTTTTTAATTATATCTTTCCTACGTGCCGTACACAATTTTTCAAGTTACAACTTTGACTACACGACGATAAGAATATAGTAGCCTGTAGTGGCCTTTTTTGCTGATGGGAATTGGTAATACAGTTCAAATAATGATTTGCAGATAACCTCGGTTATTGAAATTATATGGACGTAGCTGTACGAGATTACACTTTGAAAAAAGGTACGAATTTAGATTCATTTGTGAGTTATCACGTAAGTGCAAAACATCGAAACTTCCACATTTTGAACGCTTTTTCAATAGTTTCAACGATTTCGGCGTTGTAAATTTTGTCCTTGTCAACCCCTCCCACCCTTCTCTTTATGTGTGCGCAGCGTGTGCGTCTATATTTTTATTATCTCCAGCCATTAAGCGGCCCCGATTGAGTTTAGCTTCTTTAAAAAAGTAATGTCTCCGTCGCAATACGTTAAGTAAAGTTTTGAGTCAAATCGACATGATTATTTGAAAATAACAACCATAAAGCAATTTGTAAAATGTATTTTTTAATGCTGTGAGATCACGGAGAAAACTCTAAGCATTTCGTCATATAAGTAAAATTGAAGTAGGTATCTGTCTGTGATTACAAAATAAATGCCCATATATATAATATATACGGGGTGTTCTCAAATCTCTGACCCAGAGGAAAAACTCTATGTTCTTAAAAAAATTAAGGACATAATGCAATTGATTTTATTGAAATCCATTAAGAACTTACGGAGAAATTAATTATTAAAAAGTAATTAATATTTTCAATTTATTCGACATTGATGACGTCATATCAAGGCTAATGAAGATAATTGCAATTGCTATCGTTATTATAAGCATTATCTTCATGAGCCTTGATATGACGTCATCAATGCCGAACAAATTCAAAATATTAATTACAAAATTCTTAAGATAATACTTCTGTTGCCTGTAGTAGTTTAAAATTCATTTAATTTAATTTTCAATAGGTAATAATCAGGCCAAACAATAAGACGTGTATTGTTTCTTATTGTTTGACCTGATTATTACCTATTGAAAATTAAATTAAATTAAATATTAATTACTTTTTAATAATTAATTTCTCTGTAAATTCTTAACGGATGTCAATAAAATCAATTGCATTATGTCCGTAATTTTTTAATGAATATAGGCTTTTCCTCTGGATCAGAGGTTTGAGATCACCCGGTATATTATGTGTATTACTTTACTTACATAATACTTAGGCATGAAGAACCGTTTTTTAAATTTTTGTCTGCATGTATACGTCTGTCTGTCTATTTGTTTGTCCGGATTTAACTCAAAAACGACTAAACCAATTTTAACGAAGCTTGCGTAATTTGTACAGGATATTCCGGGTCATGATCTACCTACTTTTTGCTTCACCTCAATATCTCAAACAGTTTTAAAATTACAAAATTCGAGATTTATAGGAGCGTAGATTCTAAAGGTTACAGATTGCACGGATTCAGTTAAATACATTACAACCTGCAAATAGCTGAAATCTCGGAGCGAAAGTAAATAAAATAAGGGGAAATTAGGGTCCCCCACTTTCTCGTTCCAGAGCTGACTCATCGATATAAAGACGTCGCTCGCCTCCAAATAACAGAATCTACCAATTCAGCGATTTAGCTATAGATCAGCGTGCGCGCATATATTGCCGGTTATAAAAATTTAATGTATACGAGACTCCTTATATTGTTAGAAACTTTATATTAGAAATTTTGTTTAAAAAATACGCTGATATTTAAAAAAAGAATTTGAATAAATATTATTAGGTATACAAATAAGTTTTGGGACACTTTTACAAAAATTCGAAATTTATTTTTGTGTGAAAGAAGTAAAATACATTTATTCATCAAAATAACCCCGCTCACACACACTTTCAATTACCTTCAGCCATCTTTTAGGCAGTTCATGAATGCCTTGCGCAAAGAAAGTTTCATCTTGCGAGATGAGGAAGTTATCGACCCATTTTTGGACTTCTTCAAATGTGTTGAATCGCAATCTGACAACTTGTTTTGCATTTTCCGAAACAAGTGAAAATCAGTTGGAGCTAAGTCTGGTGAATACGCCGAATGTGGTACAACTTCCCATCCAAGAGCCAATGTATCCTTGACCGGTCAACCCGAACGTTATCATGGAGCAGTTTTACTGGACGTTTTCCTTTGCCAGTAAATGGACGCTTTTGGTCAATTTCTTGGTTCAATCGTATTAATTGTTGATGATAGCGATTGACAATATATTTATGTATTTCTGATGTAGGGATCCGCGTATTGATAGCGCTTTCAAGGCTAAAAACGTTATTTCATATCCTTGTGTAGCACCGTATTAGTAGGATTCGACAGGCATTTAAAACTAAGAGCAGAATACATATCAGCGAATATACCCTTTTGGTATTATCTTTATTGAAATTTCACATTTACTAAACCAAAAGGATGTATTTGTCAAAAATGTTATTACTGGCGATGGCTGGAACGGTCTATTAAAATTGAGGATGAATTCTATACAATTCAGAATGTCATAGTACATATAGTGTCGTCTAATGAATATCTGTCACATTTGAAACGTTATTTTACACTAACAAAACAGACGGTGGGCATTTTGCTATTAGGGTGAACCAAATTTTTTTTCGTATTTTCCTGTTGTGTATTTGGTGGAATCTCGAAGGCATAATTCACATCGAACTGGTTCCAAATGGTTGGACCATCGACGCAGACCTCTATTGCTCCCAACTTGATCGGACGTATGTGGCGTTCGACGAAAAATACCCCGCTTTAATCAATCGAAAGCGCGTACTCCTGCAGCAAGACAATGCAAAACCGCACACCCCGCTAGACAAACCAAGGAAAAAATATAAAATCTCGACGCGATTGAACTTCTTCTATACCAGCATATAGCCCGGACCTTACGCCATCCGACTATCATCCTTTGCGCTCCATGGCGCACTTCCTTCGTGGACGCAAATTCAACAATCTGGGCGAAGTCGAAAACGGGTGCCGCGAGTTTTTTGCCTCTAAGAACAAGGAGTGGTACCGCCACGGGATCGAGCAACTTGCCAATAAATGGTTTGAAGCCATAGGTTCGAATGGTCTTTACTTTGAAACTTCATTGTTTTTCATGTGTTATAAAATTATGTTTAAAGTTTAATAAAACATATGAAAAAACTTTTGGATCACCCTAATAATATTCTAATGACTGATTTATCACGAGTGATCAAATTATATTCTAATTAACAGCCACTAATGCCATATGTTGTATTACATAAACTTTTCAAAGATTAATTCAATTAGTAAAGATTTTTCGACTTTGGCGTATACGCCCTTCTGGCATTAGTAAATATAAAATTTTGCAAAAGAGGTAATGAGAAATAGGCGTATCCGCCAGAACTTACGCCCTTTTGCTTTTAATTTTTTCATTATTTGTTTTTGCAGTTTTAGCCGTTTTTTACGTTTCATGATTTAATATAACAGAAAAAAAAATTGTACATCCTTTTGGCATTAGACACGCGATTTTATAGATTCTTGCATCTCCACGCGAGCGCTGTATGTGTCCCGCCTGCACTTATTACACCATTTTCTCCAGCGCACTTTGGTCTTTAGTTTTCAGTTTTTTGCTTTCAGTTTATTCTATAGGTATACTTATGCTGTTACTTTCATTTGTGAGAATGCTCAAAAAGAGAGAAGTAAATGATTCCAAAGTCGGTCCCAGACAATGCATGCATCCGGCAAATGCGCGAACGTTTGGGCTCGTAATACGCCTTCGGTTACCCTCCCACACGCTACGGTATTTGGAAAATGTTCGTGCATTCGGCAAATGCGCGAACGTTCGGGCTCGTCTCGTATTACGCGTACACTGAGAAAAAGAAGATTAAAAATTATTCTATTAGAAGGATAATCTGAGTACGAAAGGTAAAATAGATCAAAAATTATCCTAAAGAAGGCTAAATTTTAAACCCTGGAAGGGGATAATTTTTTATCTAGTTTACCTTTCGTCCTCAGATTATCCTTCTAACAGAATAATTTTTAATCCTTTTTTTTCTCAGTGTACCGTCTCGTACTGGCGTACTTCCACAAGCGTAGCTTTTGTTTGTGTTACACATGTACATATAGAGAATGTACATCCAAGCGCCTAGCTTGGTGGCGCTGCTTGTACTTACCTTTTGATAACGATTTTCGACGGAAAGAATTTACATGAATGCTTTCAAATCCACATTCTATTATAATTGAGGTCATATTGATTAAACCTCATAGGTAAAACACTTCAATTATTATCCAAAATAACGTGTAAACAGCGCTTACCACAGGCATCTGCTTAATGCTTGGTGCGTGCCACAAGATGGCACTCTATCTGTTTTGTACAGTTACCCAATCCCTCTATTACGTCTCGTATTACGTCTTGCCTTCGGCTACCCTCCCACACGCTACAGTATTTGGAAAATGTTCAGCCACTGCTTCAGTTGACAAATATTCCCCGTTTAGTGTAGAACAGCGACGGAGAGTGGTAATTAAAAGAGAGAGCTAGTATTTATAATAAATTTCATGGAAGTGAGGATGAGCAAGCAGCTGCGGTTGCAACACTTTCAATAATTGAAGGGGTAAGTGGATGAAGGGGTTATGTAATAAAAAAATTGGTTTTGAGATATTTGAGTTGTAAGCATGAGTTCCATTCAGTAGACATATGAACTAAACATACTCCGTGCAATATCTGGGTTTTGAATGGAATTAGAGCTATCCAAGATTTCCCAGAAGTTACATTCGGACATAACACTTTCATCCACGGAGTGATCTCATTTTTTCTAAAAATGGTACATAACCCCTTCATCCCACTTGTCCCTTCAATTATAAGCAGCAGTCTGCTATTAAAAGTAAAAGAAAAAAGAAAAATCGCAGAAAAAGAAGATGGTGGATGCTTTCTGTAAATAAAAGTCGTTCGAGGTAAGTAAAATGATACAGGATTCAGAAAAAAAATATTCAAAGAACGTGCCCATTAATACTGCAAATCACAGTCTACAAAAAGACAAGACATAATTTTGATTTCACCTCATTCCATTGACCGTACATAGAATTATCGTTTGTTTAAAATTGCTTTTGATAATATAATACTTCTTTAATATTTGGCAAATTTGAAAATTTTTGCAGAATGTCTGCAACTGATTTTGAGTTTCTTCTGAACAAAACAGGACCGTATATAAAAAAGAATGACACATTTATGAGAAAAGCCATTTCACAATACAGGAAAGATTAGCTATAAAAAACGCTCAAATTTTTAGCTTCTGGGGACAGTTTTGTTAGTCTGTCTTATTTATTCAAGATATCTAATCAAGTAATATCAGATATTGTACATGAAGTTTGTCAAGCTTTAATAAAAGTACTAAAGGAAAAAATAAAGGTGGGTAAGCATTATTTCAAGTAGCATTTATTTCAGTCTCTTAACACAATAAATTTAAAACTCTTTATTTTGGAAATTAAAAACTTCATTTTATAATTCTGCGGTTCTAGTCTACCATTAACAATTCGAAAGGTTGTAATGGTAGGTTGTATGAATCTGCTGGTTGATGACTTAATTGACATATTGGGTGATAGTTATGGGGAGTACAAGTTTATAAATCAGTAGTAGAATGAGAAGAGTGTAATGAGCAAGTAGGCGAAGGTTGTGATGGCGAAATTGTCTGGACCCCTGTGTTTGATTGTAATTGTTGGTTGAAACTGGTGGATGGATTATGAGAAGGCGACGAGATACGACGCCGCTTCAAATTAATGGTAGTTTGAAAAACTAAATTATCTATTTGATTCATAAGAACTTCTCTTCTAAACTCATCTAGTTTTCTCAATTTTGACGCAAGTAGTTCTCCATAGAGTGCACATTGGTCTTTGGCTAGTTTTCTCGAAACTTTATCCAGTACACTGGCTGCTTCAGATAGGTGGCTTTCGGTTTGATCCACCTGCATAGTTTTCATTTTTTTTGCTTTGGTTAATTTTGGAGCTGGAGATTCTGATGACTCATGTAAATCTTGATTGCTATTGATACCCATTTTCTTGTTAATGTGTTCTTTAACCTTGAAAAGAAATTGTTGATTATAGTTATTGTACATCAGCCACATAGATATATTTTTTGTATACAGGGTCTTCAAAACTTAAGTCGGCTCTATTGCTAACTTTAAAGACCCCGTATGCTTTCTGACTATAATGAAAGACTAATCTTACAAACAGCACGTTTTCAGGAAAAGTTTTAGTCACTCTTGGTCTTATTTTTCAGATGCCAGAGACTGTCGAAGAATGGCGAAAATTATGGGAAGAATATAACAAAGAATGGAATTCTCCTAATTGCATAGAGGCGATAGATGGAAAGCATGTCATCCTTCAGTCTCCAATGAACAGTGGATCATAATATCACAATTCTAGGATGCCCGGGAAAAAGAGTATAAGTCAAAAAATGGTCAATATGAGATAAGTCGCCTACCAAAACACTTCTAGAGATATTTGTGTGCTACATGCATTTAATGGTTCTTATGAGAAGTGTTATTTTCATTTTATACATTTTTTCAACAGTTTGTGTTTCAATATAAACAAATACAGGTGTTTTCTGAGCAATACCATTTTTTGACTTGTACTCTTTTTCCCGAGCATCCTAGAATTATAAGGGCACATTTAGCATTATGTTAATGGCCTTGGTGGATGCAAACTACTGCTTCATCTACGTTGATATTGACTGTCAAGGAAGAATAAATGATGGAGGAGTTTTTAAAAACACATCCTTATTTGAAAAAATTGAAGGAAACCAATTGAATTTACCTACCCCCCGCCCTATTCCTTTTCAACAGACATCAATGCTTTACGTAAAAGTAGCTGATGATGCCTTTGCTTTGAGTGAGCATGTTATGAAACCATATCCAGGAATTCATACAAAAAGTAGTAAAGAAAGACATTTCAACTATCGTCTATCGCATGCTCGTCGCGTTGTTGAGAATGTTTTCGGTATTATAGCTTCTGTATTTCAAGTAAGGTAGCGGCGGTATATATGGCCCGGCTTTTGATATGGCCCATCGTCTATAAATTGTACAAAATTGTACATTTACCGATACATTCTACTTTTTTCAGTAACTGCAGTTTCCTTGCACACTTCTTAGCTCTTCTTAGCGCCATCTATTAAAAGTAAAATGTGTCGGTAAATGTACAATTTATAGACGATGGGCCATATCACAAGCCGGGCCATATACAGGGTGTTCGGAAAAAACACCGACACAGAAATAGGGGTGATAGGTTACGTCATTACAAGTATTTTGATATAAGGGACCTATACCCGCAAGCGCCCCCTTCTGGAGATATCAACTTTTCAAGTTTATAACGACCGAGGTTGATCAAAGTAGAATAATATTGTATTGTAGAGTTTTTTGTCTACCTGTACAATTGAAAAACAAATGAAAACTCCTTGTATCCGCATCATCTTCGAAAAGTACAAGGACTTGAGCCAAGCGGTTATCCTTTCCGCATGCAGTTTGCGCAGTGGCACATCTATCCAGAATCGTTTCCGATGTTGCATGGACATGGGTGGCCGTCATTTTGAGCATTTGCTGTAGTACATTGTTTTTGTATCTCGTAAAATTAAATATTCGTTACCATCTTGATACGTTTCTAAAAATATTATTCTACTTTGATCAACCTCGGTCGTTATAAACTTGAAAAGTTGATATCTCCAGAAGGGGGCGCTTGCGGGTATAGGTCCCTTATATCAAAATACTTCTAATGACGTAACCTATCACCCCTATTTCTGTGTCGGTGTTTTTTCCGAACACCCTGTATACCGCCGCTACCTTATTGTACTTTGAAAACCAATGCTGCTGCAAACAGTCAGAGCTTCTGCTGTTATTATGGCTTGTACCTTGTTCCACAATTTTTTAAGAAAGAGAGCAGAGATTCAAGATCAAGATATACCCCTTCAGAGGTCCTTGATCGCGAACTGGATGGGCAGGGAATACTAGGATCGCGGCGGTATGATGATAATAATATGACCTCTTTTAAGGTCAAAGCACATCTAGGCGAAGCGAAGCGACGCGCCGCGAAGCGAAGCTACCTTTTATATTTCCATTGATTCTTACGAGGTAACGCACACTTGAGCGAAGCGCCGCGAAGCGAAGCGCCGCAAACCGAAGCGCAACAAGTCTGGAGGCGTATTCTCGACGCGTGAGAAATGTTTCTCGTGGACGGAATGAAATTCGTTAACGGATGTAAAGTTTCGTCGATCACTTCCGTTAATGATTCGAAAATCCTTTCCAAGATAGATCTCGTCAACGAAATGAATTTTCTCACACGAAATGGTATCTTACGTCATAAGGCGGAAATTCGAGGTTTTTTCAGATTGTGTTTAATTAGGTCGTAACACGAGGCATGGTTTGGGGAGGAGGCTACGATCTAAACAGAGTCTTAAAAATCCAAGGATTTCCGCCGAATAACATATACTCGTACTATTTTTCCTCACGAATGCCCATTTCTCAAAACAAAACATATACACGCCTCATTTCACGGCGCTTCCCTTCCCTTCGCGCATATAATCCCTTCTCTACCCGGGAATCCATATATGGATATTTTCAGGTATAGCTGTTTATACCTGGTAGAGAAGGGGATAGAATTCGCTTCGCTTCGCCCAAGTGTGCTTTGCACAGCCGCGCTTCTCTTCGCTTCGTGGCGCGTCACTTCGCTTCGCCTAGATGTGCTTGGACCTTTATGCCTCTCCGAAATGTCCCAAGAAGAAGTGGACTTCAAGCAAAAGAAGTCAGAGATGCGTTTGCAGAAAATTTTGCAGCAGTAGAAAAATTACCATGGCAAGATGATTACTGTTGATCAATTTTCAATAAAAATTAGCTGTCAGTAAAATCAGTTTTTCTTCTTAATCATAAATATTCAGAATGCATGTAAAGAAAGTAGACTCCAATGATATTCCATATTGTTTACAAATGCACACCAAAATTTTGTTATTAAATATTTATAGAAATACTAATTTATAATCAATATTATCGCAATCAGATGACCGGACTATTGAGAAATTAATCCGGACTATATATATTGAATGAATAGTTGGATCTTTTAGATTTTTGTCGGGTTTGTAAACAGATGAAATATTAGTGGAGTATCTAAATTGTATACACAACTCCAATAATTCGAAGCACCACTTAACAATTTTTAATTTTTTTCTTAAAAATCCATAATTTGATTATGGGTACTACATGATATACTACAATATTTTGATATATTGTAAGCCTTTACACGGTAAAAACTGCTCTTACAGATATTTATTCTTTGTAGATTTATTGCCACGATTTATTTGGAGTGGAGAAATTGAAAAAATCATAAAATATTTACCTCTGAGGTCACAGTTTCTCTTGGAATATATATGGGTTTGAGAAACTTCTGCATAGTCTCAAAGGCAAACCAGTTTGGTTTGTAAATGTCTTTTGCACCAGCACCAGGTTTGCTGCTGGATTTAACCTTATTTAAAAGCTGGCGGAATATCGCCATTAGTGAGTCTTTCTTCCTTTTCAAATCTGCGACAGTTAGGTTGCTGTTAGAAAATGATGATTTCAGCTCCTTCCAGGCATCAGCCATTTTTTTCCTGTTTTTGTGGTCAACATGTTTCGGATCCCATATCACCGGAAATCTCTGGTACAGATCCAAGAACTCTAACACTAATTCGTTAGACCATTCCATAATGGGCATTCGAGCCGGATATTACAATCTTACGATCACGATTTAACAATGACGATAGACGACCACAATCTAACAATCACCATTGAACAATCACGAATCGCGAGCGAACAGTCACGATTTAACTGTCGCGAGTGAACAATCACGATTTAACTGTCGTATTATTAACTGTCTTGAACTGATAAATTGTAGTATCGGAAATAAATCAAAGTTGATTTATTTGTGAAACACTGATCGTTATTTGCTCGATTAGCGGTTTGTAATTATAGTCAACTGCCGGTCTGCGCGTCGTGTGAGTTGGTAGAACACTGGACACCGAATACGGGTTTCTACAGCCGGGGAGCCGGTCCCAGACAATGTGTGCATTCGGCAAATACCCGAACGTTCAGGCTCGTACTACGCCTTCGGGTAACCCTCCTACACGCTACAGTATTTGGAAAATGTTCGTGCATTCGGTAAATGAGCGCAACGGCGCCTCGATCCCGCTCTCCAATTTCACGGGCCTCGCGGCGGGGCACCGGTCGCGACGGCAAGGCGGGCGATGCTTCGGTATGCGCTCCAAATACCTAGTATGCGCAAGGCACCTGGATTCTCGGGTTGCGAGAGCCCCGCGGGAGGGCACGGGATGAGCGACGAAATCAACTATACGTAGCTGGGCACACCACGTACGAGCGGAGGCGGAGAAGCCCGAAGTTACCTCGTCATCCTTTACTATACGCGTCGATTTATCGACAAGAGCGCGGATAGCGGGCGAATGCCGAATGTTTGACGCAGCAGAGCTCCCACACACTACGCGAAGGATCACGAATGGCGAATATTCGCCGAATGCACGCATCGTCTGTAGACCAACAAAATCCTGTGTGTGCGTTTCATTCATCTTCTTACTGTACAGTAAACTCACGTTAACACGAACTCGAAGAAGCGAGAAACTAGGTATTCATGTTAATAAAATTCGTATTATCCGAATTAAAAAAAAATTAATTAATTACATTTCTACCCGGGGGGGGTTTCGATTTTTATTCGGGTTAATCGGGTGCTATTCGTATTATCCGAGTTTGAGTTAACGAGGGTGTACTGTATTAATTTTCATCAGTGCTTGGCGGCCGCGCTCTGTAGGTACATTCTGTACACAGGCGTTCGTGGGCGTTCGTTCGTGGCGTTCGTAGGACCGCCCGCCGAACGCCGATCGGTATTCTGTACACTTATCTGTAACTATCGCGAATGCCAAATGGCGTTCCCAACGACGTTCGTGACCGCCGAAAGACGTTCGTGCGAACGCCCTTTCGGAAGCCCGTGATCGGCCTCGAACGCCGACGACCGCCTCGAACGCCGACATGTCTAAAAATGCACTAGAAACACAACCCTCTTTAATTATGAACCATGTGAAATATGAGTAGTGCTTACTTCTTGAGGTTATATTATGTTTATTTGTCATTGTTCCGTCACACCGAGCGACGGAATTCGGAAGGTCGATTCATACCTCTTATAGTGCAATCAATCTAGACATTTTAGATATATGGTGTACAAGAACTTGGGCTTCAGGGCATGAAAATTAGACCAATCGATAGCTGGAGGTCTCAATATTAACATATCAAAATGTGTCATCTGTCAATTCCCGGGAAAATTTATGTTATAATTAATTAAAAACTATCGAAGTTTTGGCCCTAAGCTACTTTAATCATTCATTTCTCCTATATTATTTACTCGATCAAAAAAATGAAGCTACCAATTTGTAGCGGGGGAAATTTACTATGAAATTGATTCGAGAACCTACATGACGAAATGCATGGTTAATTGATAATAATTTTTTGAAAGAATTTTGATTTTCAAAATTGAAAATTTAACATGTAACCTCATGGAAGAATCCACTTTTCCACATTTTAATGCCGTCATCTACATGTTTAAAAATTATACGCATTAAATAAAACCATTTCCATATCTTCACAAAACTACATAGAATCTTTTGCATCCATAAAATATAAGGTCACCGACTGTTGAACAAAAATATTGATGTTTTCGTAAACAGAAAAACGTAGTTTTTTTACGATAAAACATAACTTTAAATAGAAATGGCAACGTTGCATCATACACGTGGCGACAGTGATGTGTATGCGACACAGTTTTGTTGGCGTCAATATTTAAAAAATTGTCTTTCATAGAGGATAAAGGATTTGTTATCGGGTACGTGAGTATGGTTGGTGTAAGTATTAATCTTCATTAACCAAAATTCACTTTTTACGTAGAATTACTGATTTATGGGGGGCCCGCCTGTGGCACATTGAAAATACGCTCATAAATGCTAGGAATACCTTAAAATTATAAGAAAGTCGTCAATGTTCCGTCGCACGAGGGACGGAATTTCGGAAGTTCGATTCATACCTCTTAATAACATCGATCGTAAATAACTCGCCGACTATAATTAATCGCGTCATCGGCGAAGCGGTTCATTTCGGCGAACATAGGTCGTTAATTCTCGGAAAGAAAGTATCGGACAGATCGCAGCAAGCCGTCTTCCGCGGTAACGCTAATATCAAGCCGGCTTAAGGAAATGAATTACGAATGCAGTCGATGGCCAATTAGAGAAAACTTAATTACAAGCTTATCCAGGAATTCAATTCACTATTGATCCCCACGGTCGATTTTCTTAATGAAAATCTAAATTTCCGAAAATTTATGCATGAAAGGGGGTTAACGACCTATGTTCACCGAAATGAACCGCTTCGCCGACGACGATACACTTATTGTTGCGACAAGTGCAAACGACGATATATCGTTGCGTATGCGATGGCGCCATATTCTTCGCATTGCGAGAAAGCTCTATCTCAAAATAAATGTATAAAACGTTATAAACGGTCTAAGTTCAATGCAAAAGAATTTAAAAAATTGTTTTTGGGTTTAACCCTTTGCACTCAAGAGGTGACTCTCAATCGCCACGGCGTTTCGTGCGGCAACTCGAGCGGCGCCGCTCCGACGCCCGGGCGATTTCATACGTTATTTTATTATAAATGATTGAAAATGTAATACTTATACTTCATACTACGTGACCTACATAAAACTATGATCAAACGATGATTATTATTATGTGCAAATATTGTTTGTAGAAGAGAAACTTGTTTAAGTATATGTTTTTCATCATGTTTAATGTTTAGGTTATTCGTATGATTTTCAATATATATTGAAATACAGTTGCCACATTACATTATTCTCTCTTTCTTCCGTAATACGCTGCATTTTGAATTTTTAAAATATCGTACTTCGTTTGGTTTTTATGAGCGTTTTCCCAAACTTAGTACATTCGTCAAATTCGTCCGGTTATCTTCGTATAAACCCGAGTTTCGCTCGGCACTAAAAGGGATAATTATTAATTATAGTCGGCGAGTTATTTATGATCGATGTTATTAAGAGGTATGAAAGACACTTCCGAAATTCCGTCGCTCGTGTGAACATTGACGACTTTCTTGCAATTTGAGGAGAGCGTAGAAAACACTTGGCTACCCTCCATGAAATTTGTGTAGGGGACCGGGGAAGGTTGATACGTGAAGTTGGCCCCTCGTTGACATGGAAAATAATGCGAACGGGGGGCAAACTTCCTGTATAAACTCTCCTTGGTCACCCCTACTTTCTCGGCTACCTTCGGCAGCCGAGCGATCCCAAGCGAACGCTCCCCGAATGGGCGGGCGAGCTCAAATGCAACGATCGTCGGCGACAGAATTCACTCGACGCTCGTGCAAGCGCTCAACGGCGTTCGTGATCGTTTCTTCGCCACGAACGAACGCCCACGAATGTACAGAATGTACCTCGCTCGCGCAGAACAGCTTCGCCCGCTCTTGTTAAGCCGGTTCCAGACAATGCGTGCATGCGGCAAATGCGTGAACGTTCAGACTCGTGCTACGCCTTCGGCTACCTTCCCATACGCTACAGTATTTGGAAAATGTTCGTGCATTCGGTAAATTGGCGCAACGGCGCCTCGATCCCGCTCTCCAATTTCAGGGGCCTCGCGGCGGCGAATATTCGCCGAATACACGCACTTTTTTGTCTGGGACCGGGTTTAGAATGTCTGCTACAATGTAGGAGTAGTCCGTTGCTACATTCGCAATTCATAAATCTGCCTACGGCTATAAAAGACTGTAGACTGCTACGAGTTCTATAAAGATGCGTATCCACCAAAGCAACATAGAGCAACTTTTTTGTTCCTGTACGTTGCTGTCAGTTCCAAAATGGAGAAACAAGAAGCAACATACATGTATAAACATTTTGTCTCCACCAAGACAACACAAAGAAAGTACAAATATTTCAGTTGGTCGCTGGTGACCGAGTAAATGAAACAAAGTGTATCCACCAGGAAATCAAGGTTCCTCTCACTGTGCAGTTCGGACTTAACTATTAGTAGTAGTAGTAGTTTATTTTGTATTATGTACAGTTTTTTTTACATATTTCCCCCCCGTCCCCCGAGTCGCTTATCCTATCTATTTATTTATTACAGTTCTATGTCTACCCTTTTGGTGTTTTGCCCCCAACCCCCCCTTTCTTATTGCTCCGTCGCCTGCGCCTTTGCCAACTTTTCAAATTGTCTTGCATATTCGCATATTGCTGGTATCGGCTTACTTTTCATACATCTTTGTATCCATTGGGTTAACTCCTCTCCCTCCCGTTCTCCTCTTTGTTCCTCAAACTCCTCCCTTGCTTTTTTCTCCATTTTTTCTTTCGCCTTCTTACATCCCCAAATATCATCTATGTTCTCTTCTTCCTCTCCACATACCCTGCATTTGTTGTCCTTGTACCCCCTCTCTCCCTCCTTGCCTAGGTTCCCGCACCTGATTCTTGCCCACTGTTCTTTGTCCCTCCCTTTTATTTCCCTTAGTTCCCAATATTCTTCCTCTTTAATGTCGTTTTTCCATTCCTTGTATAGTTTGGACTTCTATTTTTTTTCATGTCATCCGAAGAAGAAAATATTGCGCTTGCAGCATTGGGGATGTAACTTGGGGATGTAATCTTGTGGGAAGGTGTTGTGCTAATGTACCCAGTTGAGAAAGCTGTATTGTTGATGGTCTAGGCTCAGAAAGCTGTTGCGTCGATGTGCCCGGATATGTATGTGTAGCTTGACTTGTAGAAGATTCTTCTACAGATCGTTCGATTCCAGCTCGAGGGGTTTGATTTGCTAAAATATCTTCAGTTTCTTCGTCTTTTCGTGAAGAGTTTAACGTATGGGGATATCGTGACATCGGAGAATCCGGTTTCACAATCATGTTCTGATGCATGATTTAAGAAAACTACTTAGAAAGCCAATGTTGCTTAATCCTCAAAAAGTTGGACAAATTGTGACTGCTTGTATATTTTTACATAATTTTCTGAGGAGTACAAATTCCAAGAAAACGTATACACCGCCTGACACATTTCAGGCCTGTACCAAAAAAAAGCACTTAATACTACTATAGAAGCTAAATGTGTTAGAGAAGAGTTCGCAAAATATTTTATGTCACCAGAAGGACGGGTTACATGGCAAAATGATTACTACTAAAAATCTGATAATTTGAACGTTTGTTTTTAAACGTATGATATATTGAAGTGATATATTAGACTATAACTACAATTTTCCGGAGGATTAAAAAATGTAATAAATGTATTTTTCTTCTAATTGTATAATATTAATCAGGATAAAGTATAGAGTGACGTTTTTCATAGGACAGCCAATACCGAGAAATAGTTGTACTTCGAGCGGAATTATCTCAGAAACCGTTCAACGAATGGGCATTTCATCTTATACATTTCTTATTAGTCTCGAGATAAACTCTATAACTTATGAGAATAAAAACACTAAGTTTCATATGAAAAATGGAGGTGACTTTCATACCTCGTAAACAATACATGATATCAAAAATTTGTTAAATGTATCATATGCCCTCCTCGACACCAAACCACTTTTATTTGATATACTTGTTCGTGAAATGGCAAATAACGGAAATAAACAGCGTGACTATCCTGAGTAGAACACCCCACGTATGGCAAATGATAACTTACAATAAATAATTGTGGTACGGAGAAGTGAATTTTCTTGTATCGTCGAAGGTGGCTTATCGATCGCAACGTAGCCCGATTCTATAGTGTAAGTACACAGAAAGTTTAATCCACAATATTGGATACACATTATTGATTTTGTTGAAAGTTTATTTTTCATTCTCTATTTCTTTCTCGCTCACCACATTTATCATGGAATTCTTTCGCAAATCTTATCCACGGAAGAACCAAAAAGTGGGACGTCTGGCGGGCGACCTCACGACCGAAAAGGACGCGTGGATTCGTACCGTAGCCGTCGTATAACCGTGGGATAAATCTGCCGCTTTTGGAGATGGAGCGTGGAGAGTTCAAGGGGAGCTCCGCGCACTCTCGACTCGCTTCTCGAAACCAACATAGAACTCTCTCGACTCGACGCCACTCGTAGAAACGAAATCCGATACGAGAAAAGCTAAACTCCTTCAAATGCACGGCTCCCCCGCTATCCCGTTTCTCCACCTCTACCTTCTTGTGGGTCCTCCTGATCCTACCTCTCCACTACTACCGAGCCCCTTTACTCCTTTTAGCCTTCCACTTACCCAGTCAACCCTTTCATTGCGAAAACGTCGTTCTGTAATTCACTTTTTAGCAGTCGAGAGTGTTTTAACTCGGAGGTCCGTTATCCCCAGAGGCACCAATAATGATTGCCGTCCACCAGCGGTCACCCCTCTTTGCTTGAAAAGAGAATCTTGTTTATTTCGAGGTTCTCCCTCCCGCCCCTCGCTACGACTCGTTCGATCAACCCCCATACGTTCTCTTCGTGAGAGTTTCAACGGGCAGTATAATGTGATCTTTCCATCTTTATCGGACGTTTTTGAGATGCCCGCGCTACGGTCTGCGAATTTTTCCAAACAAATTCACCGGCGATAAATCACCAGCTCAAATTATAAATGTAATCTCGGCGAGTCGGACGGCTCGGTGGACGAGTAAAGCCGTGTCATCCGTCTCGCAGAGTTCGCGGTGTAGTCTCTGTAGTCTGCTGGGAGTAATTTGTATGACAATAAATATCTGAAGCTTAAGCGCGAAGTCAGTGGCGGCGTCGCACGGTGGCTGCCGCAAGCTCCTGGCTTTGCGCGAACACTCGATGGATTAAGTTGCAGATTGTCCCGCTTGACGCGGTACCCCTCGAATCCCTCCTCACTATAGCTCTTTCACCTGAACAACAATATTGAAATAGGGACTGATCATGTGCAAACGTTTCAGAAGAAGATGCCTAGTGTCTGATCGCCTCAATCAGATACTAGAGATCTTCTTTCGAAACGTTTGTCGTCGCAGTCAATCGCACGGTGCCCTCGGGTCAATAGTGTACACCCAGCGTCACGGATTCTGCTTCTGGTGACTTTTGCAAATTGTCAGTTTTACACGGACTAACCTTGATCAATTAATTGTAATGTTAGCTGCTTTTCATTAGCTAGGATAAACGGCTTTGTAGTTAAAGAAAGCTTGAGAATTACTTGTTCATTGGATAGTACCTTAAAAATGACATTTTGCAAAAGTCACCAGAAGCAGAATCCATCACGCTGGTTGTACGTATATTCTAAAGTCTACAAAGCGCTATATAACATAATATGGTCCTACCACTATCATTCTCGGAATTACTCTATAGATTGCGTAAAATGTTAAGCAAGAGAGAGAGTAAAGATTTTAGACATTTCTCACACACACACAAAAAGAGTGGTGCACTGAGACTTTGGATCTTATTAAATGAATGCTTTCTTTACGTAAAGGGTGTGTCTGATTATGAGTTTGCCGATCACATGAAGTTAGTAATTGCGGGCAAGAATATTGACAGTAATGTATTGTATTATTTGAAGACTACAAGTGGAGAATGCCAATTGATACTCTGCAATGATTCGAGAGATCTTGAGTTCTGTACTTCGAGAATTTGATGTCCCCAGAGAGTATAACAATCTTGCAAGGAACTGACCGTGATTTATGGGAATTGTATGATTTGTGAAACTATACGTTTGCTTCTAATATGCAGATAACTTCTGTTCTTACGATACAAGCTCTCTGCAGACGTTAAATGTAGGTTTGCGCCAGACTATCCGACGAACCATTTTGATAGATTTTTACAGCAGATTATAAATAGTTTAACGACAGAGAAATGCCTATGCAAGATGTCCCTTTAAAAAGTTTTCTAATTATCTAGCAAACCAAAATTTATAAAGGAAAAATTTAACACAAAAGTTTATTAGGAAACACTTTAATAACTAGAATAGTTTTAAGTTGACGAGTAGGAAAATAGTTCCAATCACCAGTGCCGCTGAGATAACTGTATGAGAGGTCCGTTGGAAAAATTGTCGGAAAAAAGTCCAGAATTATTTATATACAGGGTGTTCGGAAAAAACACCGACACAGAAATAGGGGTGATAGGTTACGTCATTACAAGTATTTTGATATAAGGGACCTATACCGACAAGCGCCCCCTTCTGGAGATATCAACTTTTCAAGTTTATAACGACCGAGGGTGATCAAAGTAGAATAATATTTTTAGAAACGTATCAAGATGGTAACGAATATTTAATTTTACGAGATACAAAAACAATGTACTACAGCAAATGCTCAAAATGACGGCCACCCATGTCCATGCAACATCGGAAACGATTCTGGATAGATGTGCCACTGCGCAAACTGCTTGCGGAAAAGATAACCGCTTAGCTCAAGTCCTTGTACTTTTCGAAGATGATGCGGATACAAGGAGTTTTCATTTGTTTTTCAATTGTACAGGTAGACAAAAAACTCAATATTATTCTACTTTGATCAACCTCGGTCGTTATAAACTTGAAAAGTTGATATCTCCAGAAGGGGGCGCTTGCGGGTATAGGTCTCTTATATCAAAATACTTGTAATGACGTAACCTATCACCCCTATTTCTGTGTCGGTGTTTTTTCCGAACACCCTGTATACAAGGGCAATTTATATACGCTTGCACTCTGCCTCGCCAAGATAATAATGGCATACATATATAGCGTCTTTACAATGTCTAAATACATTGATGCATCTACAGAAGCATACAGCGTGACCCCACATAGCTCTAATCCACGAATTCATCCAGAAATGTTAATTTTTGAACAGCAGTTCTAGTTTAACTACGCCAATCAGAGGCATTCGTTACGCGGGACATGCCAAGGAGACTTCCCATAGGACACTCGAATTGGACAAGTTCGAGAAGGACAAAGAGTTGTGCGACAGAGAGGCTCTTATGCATTCATCAGGGTTATACGACGTTCTCGCTCGCACTCAAGTGTTTCCTATGGGCAGTCTCCTGGGCATGTCCGTATGTATTAGAGTGAATTCGAGGATCCAAAATATTCTGCCATACATGTTGAGTTATGCAGTGCAATTGTTGCGCACTGCATTTGAAAATGAAGGGTCCAGTGGAAAAACTATGAAATTCCATTTTTTTCGAAATCGATATTTTAGCGGCATCTGTTAGCTCGTAACATGAAGTATCAACATACCAAATCTTACAGGGGAGAAATAATGAGATTCCACTAAAAACTGTGGTTGAAAATAGGCGGCACAGTGGACTCCCGCGTGTTGTGAATCTTTAAATGTCGTGTTTCTCAACTTTTAGAAATATGGAACCTCATCGTTTTTCCACTGGATCCTTCATATGTTCTTATCTCATGTCACGTGAGCCATGTACAGGATGTCCCGCACAGAACCGACCAGTTGCAGGGACCTTGAAATTTACCTTCGGCCGGGCTTGGTCGGTACTCGAGTCATTTATACCGGTAGAAGTCGAGTCGATAGTTAGAGTTGGTATAAATTCGGGAGATCGAAACGTTTAACCTCGAAATCGTGAATTTGTGAATTATGGTGAGTAATTTTCATTATTCACAATTTCACGAATTCGAGGTTAGATGCTTCGATCTCCCGAATTGACACTAACTTTAACTACCGACTCGACTTCTACCGGTATAAATGACTCGAGTACCGACCAAGCCCTGGCCGAAGGTACGTTTCAAGGTCCCTGCAACTGGTCGGTTCTGGGCGGGACATCCTGTAGACTGTGATAGACATAAATGTTACTTAAAGCAGATCTGAATTAAGTTACGAAACAGAGCAATATCATGTAGCTTGTAAAGTGAGGGAATCCCCACTTCGCATCATCAAGCGATCCGCTGACATAATACACATGCACAGAATTATTAATTCATACTTCATTCATTGCGCTTTTTGTGTCACCTGATCACTAGCTGCATATATACGTAGTACGTTTTTATAAGAGCTGGTCGAATTTGAATTCATACTTTTTGGATGTAGTATAACATCTATAATGCATTACGTTCTAGACAGACATTGAGATGGGATTTGTTTCTTTTGCAATAACGATAACGTAGTTGTATAGCGAAAACTATCAAGAGAAGTATAAGTTGGGTAGAAAGAGGAAACTATTAATAAAGTTATCTCATAACTCCTCTCTAAAAAGATATTGAGGAACCTTCTTTAAAAAAAGCACGCAAGGAAAAAACCAGCATTTTATTCTTGCACTACTCGCGAGATCGAAAAATATCAAAGCACTTACCCCATTAAGCGTCTTGATATTGTGTAGAGCGTTTTGCGCTTCCAGAGCAGCTTTTCTCGTGAAAAACGTGACGAAGCAGCATCCTGTAACAAAAAAAAAATCGAGAATGAATCTCCAGTATACAGGTCTTTTTGTAAAGTCGTATTATAGTCATTAAGACGTGTTATTGAATATGACAGCTATATACTAATGAAAATTATTAAATTGCTTTTACTATATTTCAAATATGGAAAAGTAGTCATGCAGCTATAATGATTCACTTAGGCCTACTTCAGCTACTAAAAGATTCATCGATTAAAAAATCGATTTGTGTACTACGGCATCGCATCCTATAAATGGAAGCAATACATGTAAAAGTGACATTAAATCTACACCCGCGATATCATCAAGTTTTCATGAGATTATGTTAAAAAAATAATAACACTTCATTTATATTCGATGCGTTTCCAATATAAGTCTCAATTTATTCTTGTTCCATCGTTTCGCTCTCAGCTATTTCTTTCTCTTCTCTAGACACGGAGAGAAAGGGATAAAATTAGGAGACATAGCAAGGGAAAGTTTGGTCGTCATACACATGTTCAGGTGTTAGGAAAGGGGAATGAGAGAAACGTTCGTGGAAGAACACGAAGAAAACAATACATATCTATTCGTGAAAAGAGAGAAACGGCCTTTGAGGGGAAATGCTTTGGATCGTTTCAACCAAGAGAAGTTTGTAACGTTCCGTTATTCGGCTACGGGGGGGGGGGGGGGGGGGGGTGTCGGACGCTATTCGATATAATATATCGATACGGCTGACAGTTTGGATAGGTTTGCGCTTGGGACCTCATCACGTACTTGTACGGCCCCCGCCGCGTTGGACGCCGCCTAAACCAGAATAGATTCGACGGATCGATAGTTACGAGTTGCCAAAAGTTCGAATCCGCCATAGGATTGCGCCTCGGGGGTCTTATCCGCTTTCGTGCTCGCTCGTCGTTCGCGGATTTCAAAATGCTGCCCCCCCCCACAGGCTCTCTCTCTCCCTCCCCCTCTCCCCCACCCCCTCTCCACCCCCCTCCCCCTGTCACACCCTCTTTCCATCCCTTCTCTCTCTCACTCCCTCTCTCACTCATTCACTCGCTACCGCTGTGTCCTCTTTCCTCTCGGTTCTACCCGGGAACTATCGACGCATTAGGCCGTACGTTCTGCGGAACTTTGGAATTCTTGTTGAAACTTACATTAGAGGAATAGCTTCGCCGAATTGCCCCTCGAAAAAAGACGAGTAACCAACGAGCATTGGCGTAATGCGGCATTGGTGCTCTCAAGAGATAGGTACTTATAGATATTTTCAACGAAGAGCAATGTATAGATCAAGAAACTCGGTAGAGTTTCGTGCCAAATACTCTTGTGCGGCGCGAAGCTCTCAGCCATGTATATTTACAGAAAAATTCACTACAGCAAATAATGAAACATTAATATCTTCATTCTAAGAGGTTATTCATGAAATTATCTACACACTCATGAAAGTATACTGGTTCTTGTATCCGCCGTAATTATTTTACATGTTTCAGTACTATTGCGACGGCGCTGTGTATGTTTAAACTTTCCAGAAATGACAGTCGCTCAGTTTCATCAGCAGTCCGTGGACCATCCTCTACGAATCTTCGCACCGCACGTGCATTAGTCATATATACGCAAAATTAATTTAACTTAACTAGGTAATTATCAGGCCAAACAACAACAACAATCACTTCACGTCTGACGTTTCGGTTCCTCTTTGAACCATCTTCAGAGACGTAATGACCCACAGATGCTTGAATTCTCTGTTTATATCTCTGAATATATAAAAACTGTTTTCAAAATTCAAAACACTTTTTCAAAGTTTTCTAATTCAGGAAAGGATAAGTTAAAGATAGATTTGAATAGCAATGTTGTTTACGAGATCAATTGTAAAGCTTGTGGTAAAAAGTATATCGGTGAGACAAGCAGATGCCTTAAAAAAACGCTTATATGAACATCAGTATAGTGTTAGAATGGGTAAAGAAAGCACTGGTCTTTCTAAGCATGAAATTGGCAATAAACATGTTTTTGAGTTTGATAATCCTAAAATTTTGTCACGAGCAAAACATTGGGCAAAGAGAAAGATATTAGAAAGTTTTTATATTAACAAAATTAAAGACAATATAAATATTAAAACTGATAGTGTTGAACTTCATCAAATTTATCAATCAATAATATAAAAATTTAAATTTAAATGTAACAATAATATTGATTATAGAGATTGGTTTATGGGTTATTAACAATATTTTCGAATTTGACATTATTAAGATGACAGTGTTATTAGTAAATATTATTAGGGGGTTGAGAAGAAGAAAGTAATAGGATAAATAGGGAAGGGAGGGGATAACGGTTGTTAGAGATATAAATAGAGAATTCAAGCATCTCTGTGGGTCATTACGTCTCTGAAGATGGTTCGAAGAGGAACCGAAACGTCAGACGTGAAGTGGTTGTTGTTGTTGTTTGGCCTGATAATTACATAGTGTTAAGTTAAATTAATTTTAAACTACTACAGGCAACATAAGTATTACCTTAAGAATTTCATATATACGCAAGACGGTGAACTGTCTAAAACTTCTTGCTATTTGTATTTGATTGGTGGATACTGATGTACCGTGGCGCCTCAATGTTCTCTAGAGAAACGCAGCCACTCTTGAATGTTCACACGAACCTTGACCACGCGAGAGGTATAACGCTCTACCAATGAGGAGGTCTCTCGCCGAGAAGGCGCAGAGAAGCGTCAAATGCCGGGTTGACACGCTTGCCAAACCACGACAAGCCATCACAAATTCAAACATGTGTGAATAGGGCGTTTAGCTTGGCTTGTGTAGGCTTGCTAGCACTTGTGGCCGATCCGACCGAGTGTCGGTTTTTGGCATAAATTAAAGGAAGTTTGCGGCAAGCGCTTTCGAAGCGTTTACACGTTTGTGCGTTTGTGAAGGCTTGGAATGGGCATGTTCACGATTTTTTTTTTTGCTTATTCGTTAATACTTTTTGTGCTTATTAATAAGATGTGTTTGTTTCTTTTTTCTGAGCACTAATTTCTTTTTTTTTAGTGTTTAAAGTTTGACTTCGATTCAAACGAAATCCTTAGTGACGTCACTAAAGCCACTGGCAAGAGCCCAAACCCGGGTTTGTGAATGGTGGAGAATCTGTTGCGCGACTCTGATTGGTCAGTTAAAATGGCGGTGAAAGTGCGACGCTTTAAAACGAATGCCTTTTTTAACATCTCAAAAATACTGGAAAAACATTATTTTAATGACCCATTGTTTACCTACATTTCTTTAATACCCTAATCTTCCGATTCATGTACTTTAAACAGCTGTACAAAAAGTTGTAAACATGCCCATTTGTGGCATGTGCCAAGCGTGTAAACCCGGTATAAGAGTGTGTTCGTTTTGGACGCTTTCGCGCGCACTGTGTGCAGCGCTTTGGCTTCGTTACACATATGTATATGGATAAAAAAGGACACCACGATGCGCACAGTGTGTAAGCGTCTAATACAAATCAAACGTACCATGTGCGAGATCCAAACATCACGCTGACGTTGGACGACGGTACGGCCCAATCCCCTACATTCATTATTGACGAGTCCTCGGCGAAACAAAATTATATAATTCATATACGTATATATACCTATATTTTTCGAATTATATGTATATGTCAATGGAACATTACTTAACTGTAAGATAATAAAAAAAGTGTGAATATATAGAGGAACGATAACATTTAATATTTATTATTAATCTTGAAGTTTAATCTCTCTCAATGACGTAAAATCTCAGTACGTCACTGGTTGTTTCACCGGATTTTCTATAGTTCCAAGAAGGGATACCAATGTCAAAGACAAAAAGTTTTATCATATTATAATAATCCTAATAGCTCTTCATTAAATAGAAAAAACATTCCCCTGAATAGCATTAGGTAGATACATGCTTCTCCAATAAACTTGCATACTAGATAATAAGCACTTTCATACGACTATACTTTTTAAACGAAATGCTACTTTCATTGCGGGAACCCACGCTTCGAGCACGTGTTTGCGACTAGGGATTGCATGTTTTTCGATCTGTCACTTTTTAAGTCTGATGTCGCCAATTAATAGAACGGTGCACCAAATAAATTGTCACAGCTCTTGTTGTGGTTATTAAAAGGCCGATGCGAACTGATGCAAAATGCTTTCCAGAGGATCTTCGATACACGTACAGGAGATGTATGCGCACAAAGGGGAATATCAACCCCGGAGAACGTATCGGAGCCTCTTTGTCATACGTTCTCTGTTTTCGATCTTATTCCCGAGAAGCTCTTATACAGAATGGACACGAAAATACGGGCTATATATAGAAATCGTGCAATTGCCACTGAGAATATGTGGCGAATGTATGAGAGCTTCTCTGTCGCACATTTTTCTCTAGACTATTCCGATAGGAGTATGTACGACAGAGAGACTCTCACACACTCGATAAATGTTCTCACATGCACTCGCGCGATTCTTATGGCCTGCACTTTTGTGTCTATTCTACGTTAAATACCAATTCCCCAGTAAGCCGTCTTCTATCCTTATGACATGTAAAATTCTAATATTAGAAAAAGATGCGAAATCACCCCAAAAATACCCCTTCGGTGTAAAAAAAAACTGCCGAATTCTATTACGTTCATCACTTATCTCTCTTTAAAAAAAAGTAAATTCGTATCTTTTTGAAACAAAAAAATTCACGAAATCAGTTATTTGTACCAAATAAAAAATGAGATTACTTAAAACTAGAATTTTAAATAAAATAATAATTTCGAATCTTACTACTTGGAAAGTTTAATATAGATGAAGAAATAAACAAGAAAATATTTGGCGAGCCCCAATATGCTCAACATTAAAAAGTATTCACATAGGTACATATAGAGAACGTGTTAACCAAAATATTAATAATAATATACATTTATCAATTATAAGCGTACAAATAAGTTTTAGGACACTTCCATTCCGTGTCATAAAAAGTAATTCAAAGTTACTGCTCACATATTATATGGTTGCACTTGTTATGTAGTATCGAAACATAAGGGAGTCAGAGATACAACCTTTAATTTCTGTGACTAAAACATGTTAACCGATAATCTCTTTATTAGACACTGCATTCGCTCTGAATTCTATCAAGGAAAAAGTGTTAGGAAAGCATGTGAGTTGATCTGTTCTGTTTTTGGGGACGACATTGTATCTAAAAGTACATGTGAGTATTGGTATAGGAGATTTAAAAACGGTGATTTTGATGTTAGTGACCGTGAACGTACCGGGGCCCCTATAAAGGTGGACGACCAGGAACTGCAAGCGTTGCTGGATGAAAACTCTTGACAGACGGAAAAACAACTTTCAGAACAGCTAGGAGTAACTCAACAAACTATTTCCTATTGCTTTGAAGCAATGGGAAAGATTTGAAGAGGACCAAAGTGGGTGCCAGACTCTTTGATTTAAGCAAATAAAAATAGCCGTCTTGACATATATTTGAATCTTTACGACAAGCAACAAAGAAGTCTTTTTTATGGAAAATTGTGATTGGCGATGAAAAGTGGATTTATTTTGATAATCAGGAACGCTGATATCATTGGGTTGACCCCGGTGAGCCGACGACATCGACGTCAAAGCTCAATATTCACTGTAACAAAGTCATGCTGTGTATATGGTGGGATATGAAAGGCGTACTCTCTCTATTATGAACTTCTGAAACCTGACCAGACAGTTACTGCCGATCGCTATCGTCAACAATTAATACGATTGAACCAAGAAATTGACCAAAAGCGTCCATTTACTGGCAAAGGAAAACGTCCAGTAAAACTGCTCCATAACAACGCCTAGCCTCATGTGGGTTAACCGGTCAAGGATACATTAATGGCTCTTGGATGGAAAGTTGTACCACACCCGGCGTATTCACCAAACTTAGCTCCAATTGATTTCCACTCGTTTCGGAAAATGCAAAACGAATTGTCTGATGTGCGGATCACAACACTTGAAGAAGTCCAACAATGGGTCGATAACTTCCTCATCTGGCAAGATGAAACTTTCTTTGCGGAAGGCATCCGTAAATTGCCTAAAAGATGGCTGAACGTCATTGAAAGTGAGAGGGTGCTTATTTTGGTGAATAAATGTATTTTACTTTTTTCAAAAAATGAATTTTGTATTTTTGCAAAAGTGTCCAAAAACTTATTTGCACACCTAATATTATCGCGATTTTCTTACCGCCAAGCTGAAAGCGTGCTTTCGGTGTTATTTCAAATCTATGTCACGCCCGTCGTGCGTGGCGTCACAACACAGCGATCTCTTGCGATATTAAAATGAGATGAAAGCGCCGCAGGACACAAATTATATTTCACCAGGTAGCTAATCTCGGGACATCGTCGCCTGATAGACCTTTAAATCACACTGAGCAAATTCTCCTGGCCTTCGGCCCTTGGACGCTGGCACTGGCTGTAATGCTCGTATCTACAAATGGCCCCATTCGTCGAGGTGCCAACACCTTTCCATGCAGACCCCTCGACCTTCGCGCGCCGTCGCCAGGTTGGGTTACATCTGTAGGGGCGCATATGGGCCTACCTTTGGCTCCTTCCATCGCTTTTTCCGACATTTTCCTCATCCTCTAAAAATTCCGTAACATTGATCAACCTTACGAACAGAGTCACGATACGTTCAAAACGGTAATATTAAAAGTTTCAATGAATCCACTGTGAATTAGATTGTGGTTGGAAGCTTCACATTTGCAATTTGAAATTATCTCCATTAATGAAAAAATGTGAAGGAAGCTAAACACTGTTATAAAGAATTGATGCGAAAAGAGAACTGATCAATGACACGCGAAAATGTGCAATTCTAGGAAAAATGACGCTCTGGTTTTCAAGTCATTCTTAAAACCAAAGGTTGGGATAGTAATTGTGTATTATAACTGTATTAGGTGCAGTAGTCATAACGAAGTCATAAGACTGAGTGCTAGACCAGGAGAACGAAATATTAAAGGGAAAGTTAATAGTAAGAAGAGGGAGAAGCCGAATGATCACGTAGGACTTAATGTCAGTGGTAACCTAGGTGCATTCAACAAAAGAAGTTATCATTGATCGCCTAGAGAGCGCTCAACTATCATTGGTTGAATTTGAGCATTTAGCCGATGAATATCTAGAACCACTCAATGATTGTATAGCTGTTGTTTCTACTATACAACTATTCCTGTGAAGAAGGTTAAAAGAAAATAGAAGATTCTCAAAGCACGCTCACCTACTTCACGGATTTATAGTGTCCACAATGAGAAAACTGTTTATGTGTAGTTAAGAAAAGTATGTTTTAACCCTGCATGGATATCAGATTTTTTTTGAACCTCAATCGAACAGTTCGAGACTTTTAAGTCCAATAAGGCTTTAAAGGTGTTCTAACCTTAGCAAAAATTCACGTATTATACATATTTAGGGCTTTAAAAGCGTATTTCTATACCCATATTGTTTAGATTATTATTTATTTCAATTACCTTTGACATTTCTAGAACGAAATATTGGGAAAATACGCTTCTTTACAAAAAGAAAGATTATAAATTTCGATTACGTAATTGAAAAAAAAATGGTTACAGTCATATTAATAGTTCAACAGTGGTACACATTTGAAGAAGAAGAATACTATGGTAGTTCCGGCTCTTCTCAGAAAGATATCTTATTAAAGTACCTACATGTGTGTGTGAAAGTTGCTAAAGTGACAGGAAAAATTCTGCTTTCAATACAAACGCTGTACAAAAAAAATAATTCTTATTCGACAAATCAGTCAGGTTTTTTATAATAATAATAATTCTTAAGATGTGCAGTAACAACAAAATAATGTCTAATGCTCGTTATCACCACATATCGGCTTTATACAAATAGTGCAACAGTAGAATATTTGCCTGCTTCTTGGAAGACAATTGTTTTTATAAACACACTTAAGAGCTATTCGTCAACATTATTGCTATTGGCAGTATTAAAAAACGTTCCTGAGAAGTTCTCAGTTAATTCCTAACGATTTTCTTGCAGCGAAATAATTTGGAAATTGTTGAGCATGATCTTTAATAGGTTGGAAATAGGTTTTACATAAAGTATTATGACTAAAAATGTATTAATTAATTATTAAAATTGGAACAGATATCTGTCATGTCTGGGATTATTTGCAATTGATTCAACAGTCGCAAAAACTTTTAGCTGTATTAGACTTATTATGTCTTACGGAGAACGCAAGGTAATTTCCGACCAGGGGTTCGCTGATGCGCACTGTCGATATTAGTGTATTTCAATGCAATGTCCTATTATTACATGGAATTATTACTCAGGGAGTAAGTGATGCAGTAGCGGATTATTTTTTTGAAATCTAGCGAATATTTTGTTTTAAATCTTCCGCACGAGTGCTAAATGAGCCGTTGAAAACCAGAATAGTGTAAGTCACATTTCATGTAAGCTGAGAGTATTTGACTGCAAGGTTAAGTACAGTTTGAAAAATCTGTCTAGATGGTACAAAACAGATATGTGTACGATTTAAAATATCTGTTTGTATCAGCTAGACAGATTTTTCAAATTGTACTTAACTTTGCAGTCAAATAATCTCAGCTGACATGAAATGTGACTTACACCATTCTGGTTTTCAACGGCTCAAATGTCACTCATAGACGTAATGATCAATTTTCCCTTTAATTCGATTAATCGTCATATTTAGGAATTATATACTCTTCAGTCGTTACTATATTAATCCGTTTCACTATTTTACCGACAGTGAGATCATTCCTAAATGCAGCATGAGAAGTTCCTCCTACGGATTTTCATAGTCCCTAGAACTGACAGATACCCCTTAAAGTATCGAAAAATCAATATGTAAAAAACGTCAAAAGCAAAATTTGTGTTTTTTTTCCAGAAAAAATAACTTTTCTGAGCCTTTAAATGCACACAAACAAGTTTGCGCACTAGGTATTTCTGAACGTCCTACGAATTCTGGACGTCGCATAGCAGACAGATGCGCAATAATGTTATCTTCTAAAAGACGGGTATCAATGTAACTACCAATGCGATTGCGACGAAATTCAAAGCCGAAAAATGAACTGCGATTTCAACAACTCATGACGTTGAAGAAAGGTTAACATAGCGAAATCATTATTTTTTGTTGGACGAAGTAAATATTCATTAACTATTATGATATATCGCACGTTCGCTGCAATAGTGTCATAACTCAAAATTGGAATTTTCCCAATCGACGACTTTAAAAGTTGAATTATTATATTATACGAGCGTTGACCATTTGCTGCCAGATTATGATAATTATCATACAATTTTCGTGATAATTATCATAATCTGGCAGCAAATGGTCAACGCTCGCATAATCTAATAATTCAACTTTTAAAGTCGTCGCTTCGGAAAATTCCAATTTTCAGTTATGACACTATCGCAGCAAACGTGCGATATATTTGACACGATTAAAATTTGTTAATAATGAACATTTATTTATTTGTTTGCCCTAATGAAATTCTTATTTTATCATATTTGTAAATATACCTAATTATTAACTGTAACTAAACTCGGTGCATATTGGTTCAGAAAAGAAGCTAGCTCCGCGTTGAGGAACTGCAGATATGGTTACATTAAGTGCCGTTTCACACGGGACCGATGATCGGCGCTGACGATCGGTCATTACAAACGGACGATCCGAAAAGCCACGGGCTAACCGCAGGCCCGAGCGTTCTTAATCGGTCGACCGATGATACGCGTTCATGTGAAAGCTACGTTTCAAACAATTGATTCTCCCGATCGTCAGCGTCGATCATCGGTCCCGTGTGAAACGGCACTTATGCACTTATATTAAAAAGATGGACGAACTCATGTATGGATATACTATAGTATAGTACCTATACTGTATCATCACTGAAAATTTCACGTTGTCATTATTACATGCAGACGCATGTATGTGTGTCTCAGGACGGGAGCAAAGCTCGAGAAACGTAGAAACGTAAACCGTCGGCGTGCGATCTCTCGATACAAATTGAAATTCGATTCGAAGCGGTCTTATTTCTCGAGTTACCGCAGGATTCCTGGATCGATTCCCTATATAACGGCGCACAAGGCTTCTATTCGACGAAATGGGTATCGTGCTTCTCGGAATACTGCCGTCGACGACCTATACATAGTCGCCGTCAAATTGAGGAATCGTGATACGGCACTGGTTCGAGCATTGACGAATCGGGCGAAGCTGACGCGTGAGCAGGCAGTAGCGAAAAGCGTACAGAGGTTGGGGTTGGCGTGCCAAGGGTCGGAGGATTGGGAGACTCTGATTTATTTGGAGGTTAGTTAGAGGGTTAGTCGGCCGAGCGGAGCCGCGGACGTGTACAGATTTGTCGTATAGTTTTTGGTAATCCATCGGACTTTCCCCCTTCGTCCCCTGCTAGCGCATTTATCCTGGAAAATTCTGACAAGAGCACGAAAATGGAAAAAAATGTGGAAGGGGGTTGTGAGCCGGAGAAAGTGAGGAAAAAGTTACTATTTGAAAAAGGGCGGAGGGAGGGAGAGAACAAGCGAGGCTGTAAATTGTTGCTAGAAGAGAATATTGACTAGATTTTATCTGTAGCGTAACACCAAAATAATTCAAATCTAAGCTGCAAACAATATATTCTCATTAAAATGATCCCTTAACAACTGTCGAAAGCTGCCACACATTTATGATAGTTAATACTTATTAATGTAAAAAAATAAACACCCTACAATCAGACAATCTTATTTGGGGTATTTACCGAATTACACATTTCATTTAAATTTACTTTAAACTTGCTTCAACGTGCATTGGTAATTATAGGAGAGTTTCTGTCGGTAATTAAGCGATTACTTTAAAAACCAAAATTGATTTCAACCTTGGATATAATTTATTTCAAAATTATCTTACGGAAAAAATTGGTTTGAAAACCAATACTTACGCAGCTCTTAACCGAAAGCGAACTCGATTATTACTAGGTATCCGTGGCACGAGTTGCAGCGGAGTGGAAAAATCATGGCAACCCAGTGTGCAGGCCGACCGCTATTCCTGCTTGCGGCGTCGCCATTAGGAATTCCCAATTCACGATATAATTATCGCTAATTGGACCCTGGATCATAGTTGGGCGACCATCGGTGTGCGAAGCGCACATCGTTCACCTTCCGTCTGACTATTCAATACAAATGAGCGAATCGCAAATGAGTTGTCGGAAAGCCACGTTCATATTCGATCACATGATAGGCTGATATTTACAAGCCGAGGAAAGTGAATTTATTTATACTAATGGTTGTGACACCTTGAAACCATTTTTTCATTTTATTATATAATACAAGATAACCTTTAAGCGGTCACCACTTTCCTGTAACATTTTATTTATGCCTTGCATAAAAAATGGTCATAGGAGTTTCTTGTGGGGTTTCGACTGAACTCTCTGACTAGGGTAAAACGTTTTCCTGTGTTACGTCTCACTTGCACTAGGTAAAAATTATTTTCGTTCCGCGAAAACTTTTTGAGAAAATGATCTTACAAAATATTATTAAAGAAGTCGAGCTGAGCATAAATTATGCCAGGGGTGAAATAGAAGCTAGCGTGCAAATAATGAAGTTATCGTTCGTTGAATATTGGTTTCTTTGGATTCTATTTCTTCATTATTTGCAAAACGTTTCTAAACTGATTATCTTCGCATCGATACAACGTACAACGCGAAAAAATTGGTGGGGGTGAGTGGTTCTCCAAGAATAGGCTTCAAAATTAAAAGTGCAACTATTTTTAATGCCAAATAACAAAAACAAAAATACAAAATCATCTTAAATAATTAAATTTAAAGAAAAATACCAAAGTATTCATTATTCCAACGACATAAACTTAAAACATCTTTAAGAAATAATAAATCTTAGTAATAACATGTAAAAGTTATTTCGCTTTTCTGCCACTTTTCTGAATTCTTGTACATGAAGCACGGAACGAAATTTGAGGTTAGGAACAATATTTGAAAGTTTACCAAGTGAAATGACCAAACCAAATACATTCAAATCAGAATAAAAACTTACCGGATGCCTAATTATTATTATAGAAAAAAAATAATCAGGGCCAATACAATATACAGTCATATTTATTATAGTTACAGTTTTATTTATTTACAGTTTTATTTATTTTACCTTTTGATGAGAAAAACAGCCGTTCGGTAACACACACTTACTGCACATGTGCACTAATCATCTGTGTCGCCAACTGAATCAATATTACCACACAGACAAAGAAATTATTTGACTGAACCGTCTCACCCGCTGCGCCATCTCTCCCGACTTTACCCTATCGTCGGCAGCTAGTGGTATACTAGCCCCAAGGGTCGATGGCTAATACCTGACCAGTGCATGATTAGAGCCCATGGGGAAATCTATCCGAACATGCTCCGGAGTCGTTACTACTTGCTTCCCATGTCAGCACCTTCCTATGATCCATCTCCCATCCTAAATAGCTCTCTTTACCTTCATTGCTACTCTCCCTCTAGATCACATTACCATTTTATTTGCTACCGCCTTCAGTTATCTAACAATAAGTCGATTTATCGATAATTTGTTGTTACCCAACAGAGCAATTATACCTACCCACAACTTGTTTAGGTACTCAATTTTTCAATTGTGAACAGATTAAGAGAGAGTCGGTAGAGTCTTGTTCTAATTGCTGTAGGTACAATTGACCTACATGTGTATAGAAAAAGTGAAAAAGTGAAGTGGTAAAATTATCGACATGAAGAGCTATTATACGAAATCCTATACACGTATGTACTGATTTACTAATATACCTGCAGGTACCGTTGAATAGCTGATACACGTATACCGCATGTCCTATGGCCAACCGCGCAGGTGAGCTGCGACCTGAACTCTTGACTTCGGCAGTATTTATGATACAGTTAGAGTGGGCTTCAGACGAGTGCACTGCATAAGAACGAAAAGTGTCGACTGCTCTTCTAATAGCTGTCAATTCGGGAGATCGAAGCGTTTCGTGTAACCTCAAAATTGTAAAGTTTTGAATTAGTAGTGAATAATTTGTAGAAGTGATGAGAAATAATCATAAATAATCTTCCGAATTGACACCTTAGGTATCGCTCACGCCACTTCGTAAAACTACTTCCTAGACACGCGCGGTGCTAGCGCGGAAATAATTTCTGAAACAAATAGGCATGAGGCGTGTAATTCGGTTGGACATCGAAAAAACCCGAATGATTGTTAACTCTCACTTCTGAACATTACTTACCATTTATTCAAAGATTCACGATTTCAAGCTTAGACTTCGATTTCCCGAATTGATAGCCATCGGGAGATCAGATGTTTCACACTTTTCGTAAGAACGCAGCGTAAGAGCGAAAAGCGTCGTCTGATTTCCCGATGGCTATCAATTCGGAAGATTGTTTATGATTATTTCTCATCACTTTTACATATTATTCACTACTAATTCAAAACTTTACGATTTTGAGGTTACATGAAACGCTTCGATCTCCCGAATTGACAGCTATTAGAAGAGCAGTCGACACTTTTCGTTCTTATGCAGTGCACTCGTCTGAAGCTCACTCTAACTGTACCATAAATACTGCCGAAGTCGAGAATTCAGGTCGCAGCTCACCTGCGCGGTTGGCCATAGGACATGCGGTATATGAAAAACTTTAAACGTTAACTATTAGAATATACATTAAAGAATGTGGATTCCAATTTTCTTCTTTTGTAGCGACCGTGTTATAATTTATGGTGATGAGTTTGGTGGTCAAAATGAGGCTGGGACTATCTCCATTTTTTGTTTGAATCTTTCGGACGTAAATATATACTGTCGATAACCAAAGAATTAGCGTATCAATTGTGAACATGTTTATCGTACAAAAGAGTACCTCCTACTACCTAAGACAAGCGAACGATAGATTGATCGGAGTCGATTACCGAAAGAGAACCTAATGGGTCGTGCGCACGAAGCAACTGCGCCTGGCAAATAAGCGTAGAAACGAATGGACGGAGGACCGAAGCGAAAGCGCAAAGGCTACCTTTGATCGGCCGAGCAATGTAATTTCTTTGATTAGATTGAGAACAAAGCGATGAAAAGGAAGGCGGAAACCACTACGTAGTCGCCTGATCGATTCTCACAGGACGGTTCGAACATTCAATCCGATACTCCGGTACACCAGCATCGCGCCTTCGTGTTGCTCGATCCACAAGTTTTATCCTGAAGCGAAGTTCGATCCAGAATCGTAAGGGGGAGTAGCGGGGAAATTTACTCTGAGACCAAACGGAGATTGGTACCCTGTGCCAATCACGGAAATTTGAGGAAAGATGAAAGCATCTCGGAACGCTGTCTTCTGTTAGAGGAACGGTCTCAACTTCGAGTTCAAGAGATTTGGAGAAGTTTCCATTCCGGATTGAAAGTTCGAGTGATGTGTAATTATAAAAAATGGAATGTGAAAAAATAGTGTAAAATGCTTGAGTTTTGTTCTTAATAGGGTGTATGTGAGAAAGCAATTCGAACTTGTGTGAGCTCATTGATTTTCGTCATTGCGATAATGGATGTGTGAACTCTGATGCACTGTCTTGATGAAACAATACTTCTTTCACTATTGATGACGGCCAAACAAATACTGAACAACGTAGCATCTTCAAAGTTTAAAGCTTTATAAGATGGGTACTGCCTAACATAGTAATTTTTGTCAAACAACTACCGCTATTCATACGTCAGGTCGGGTTCTTCTGGGACTACTCTCGTAATTTTAGAATTAATTGTAGCAAATCAATTTACAATGCTTCTACTCAATTTATTGTTTGACACTCGGTTAATAATACAACTTTCCTGAAAATGCTAATCACTAATGTCAATGACACAACTAAACGGATAAATAAATGCGGTTTTTTATGTCGCCTTACAAAACACTTATTATTACATATTTTTATTCTATTTTCCCGTAGTTTTAATAAAATCGTCGATTATTGGGTTTAAAATCGTGCACTGTTTCGAATTAGTAACCTGAAAATAAAAGTATTTCTGTTCAAATAGACGCGTTTTGGGAATTTTAGCTCTATATCTGACATACCGTTTGTCTAGAGCAATGAATTGACTATTTGCCAAAATTTGACTGCTACATCTTACCTATTAGTATCCTTAGTAATATGTATAATATGTCGTAAGACTTCATCTCGTCCGAGTATAAACCTTTCCGTTATCGCGATATCTATGCACTTGAAGAACGTGTATGGGTCCGGTGTATCTCATAAAATACATCCTATAGGTAAGTATAGGTACATCACGGTAAATGTGTTTGCTGGCGACTGAGTATCTCGATACATTTTTATCCATTTTGTAGCATCATTGGTATTCCGTGAGCGTAAAAGATGGCTTCCTCCCATGGGATAATATCCCGGGAAAAGAAGGCTCCCAGCTCTCTGGACCCCGCAAATTCCTTCGGTCCCAGGGCTGCCTATACCGATAAGATTCTCATTTGTCGCTAGACTTATCTTGATAGCTTATAACCAAATAAAAAGAAATAAATCTGTCGCAGCCGCTTGCCCATGAAAGGGGGTGATATTGACGAGCTTGCGACTAGCAACCATATCGATTAACGAACGTTTCAGTGCCTGACTGGGAAAGTAATGCTATACAGAAATAATACAGAAAAGCGCAGCAGAATTAAATGTTGACTAAAAATTAAAATTAGACTCTTTTACGATAAGAAAGCTTCCTCGAATTTTCAGATAATTGATGTAATTGATATACATTCTATTTTTTACGTATAATGACTGAGAACGGCAATTTAAAACATTTTTGTCGATCCTAGTAGAAAACTAACTTCTTGGGGCTCTCTTACGAAATTATAGGGCAAATGAGCCTTTTCTTATATCTGAGGCTATCAGTGCAACAATGGCCTAACCCACGAATCTACAGTTTTCTTTTTAATTTTCAATTTTATCCCTAACAATAATAACTATAAGGCAACAGTGACCAAAGCAACTTTTTTATAGTCGCTCATAGATGGCAGCACCATAGGGTAGGTACTTATAGCACTAACTGTTATTATTGGTTAGGGATAAAATTGAAAATTAAAAAGAAAACTGTAGATTTGTGGGTTAGGCCATCGTTGCACTGATAACCTCATTTGGGGGACCACGTTGCCCCAAAGGGCCTACCAGCTCCACTCTCCCTCATACACAGGGTGAAATGCCTAAGAGGGCTGAAACAGGAAAAGCCTAATTCTGTTCAAAGTTAGAATACTGACCCATTTCTCGGTACTCACCATAGTAAAGTCGATCAATTGTCGACATTGAATGTCGTTACTTATCCAAATTGTTACTTTGATAAAGAGTTAACAGCCGAGTGGGTTTTGAGGAACGAGTAACGCAAAGGGATCGTTGGAAGTCGTGTCATTGGTCAGTGTATTAACTCAAAAGAGATTTAGGCTCCTCCTTTTGTAACCCTCTTAGCCATTTCACCCTCTACAAGTTCTTTGTGGATACTTTATACGTAACCATGAGTTAATATCACTCACGTGTTCGTAGCTTTGACGAACAGATCGATGCGGGTAATTCAAAGCGGTCGTTAGCGTTCCGCTAATCTTAGCCATAACTCGCCCATGCATACGAGAGTGTCGGGAGGCGGTAAGGAGCTTGGTGATGTACGATTCAAAGGCATAATAAACAGATCTGTACCCGTCACAGACAGATGGCACCGGGGAACAGGTGTTCCGCCTATGAAGGCGATTCAGAAACTGGATGTGCTCCTTCCCTTGCAATCGTTATAGCGTAGCCATCGTCACAACACGGATCACTACCTATAAGGTAATTCAGGGAGAGATGGCGAACATATCACCGTATGGTATTCACGTTAACTAAATATAATAGTAGTATAATCTTACTCTGTACCATAATGGAAATAAGTACGATATTCAAGCAAAACGGTTTCATTAGAGGAACTTAAAAAACGAAGGAAGTTAAAAAAGTTATACATACATAATTTTAAATATGTGGGTGAAAGTGCCTTTGAATACATCATTTATGATGTGTGCGCATTTAATGGGGTGTAAATTAAATAATTGAGCTGTTCATAGAAAATTGCATTAATATTTTCGCGAAAGAGTTAAAATTAGCTTCAGTTTCATGTAGGTACATCAAATACGGTATTTTACTTTTTATGAATAAGACATAAGCCTTCGAAAATGAACAGTTCTACTTCGAATCTACACTACTCATCTTGCAGCTGTCAAATTAATTTAGGCCATGTTTATGTTGATATACTTTCATTATTTTTCATACATAACATATATCACTTATACTATAACTTTTTCATATAACAATAATAATAAATAAAATAAAACTAATTTTTGCTTAGAAGTTTTATTATTGTAGGTATTATTTACATTTTAATATATTTGATGCAATACTTTAAGAGGTCAAACGAGACTATCTCCATGAGAATACGTACAAGATACTCGTAAGTGAAGAGAGAGAGAGAGATGTACTGAGACGTCAATTTATCCTGCGCGTTGTTTATATTTTATGAACAAATAATCACGCGCTGGGGTGTCCGACATCACAAGAAAAAAATGAAGGCTTAATTGAACATTTTTAAAAAACATGTTGACACATAATTTGACATATAAATCACTTTGAGCCGCAAAGAAGGAATCGTTGGACCTTACCCACAATATTCCATGAATTCACTGGCATAACCAATTTTTTCCTCGGTCCACGCGCGTGCTTCATTTTCCATCTCGAACAATACATACGAGTAGAGCTAGCGCAGTCTCGGACCTCGGCGGGACGCTCTAGTTCGGCTTACTCGTTCGGAAGCCGGTCGGGAAGCAGCGAATAATTCATCGAAGGAAGCATTTCTCATCCAGCTGTCACTCGATCCTGCTCTCTCCTATACGCGCGAACGACCCCAAGCACGACCTCCGAATAGGGATCTCGATTATGCTTGTCCGCCACCCACACACGCACCCGCTATGCTAGTGAAACGCGAGCTTCTCGTGAATCCATTCTGTGGCGTGGCTTGATCGATACAGCCGACGTTTTCAGGATGAGAGATCGAGAAGGGAGGAAAGAGGTGGGTACATGGCTCTCTGAAATAGCGTGTACGCGACTCTCTCTCGTTTCCTCGGCTGCCCCTCATCCTCGTTCTCGTGGTGGATAGTTGGGGAAAAGGGAGCGAGAGAAGGGGGCGGGGAAGGAGAAAGAGTGAGAGAATGTACCCGAAGAATGCACCGGAGCATGTCACTCTAATTTAGGATATATAAACCATTGCGCGCGCGGTCGTGGCCCAGGAGTTTTGAACGAGAAACTTGCTACCTGACCTCCATTTCCGAGTGACTGGATTCCATATAGTACCGCGTTGATATCTCCTGACAGAGACCTGTCGTTTCATGGCTGATTGTACAGCGCTACCGGAAGGGACAGCTACTGTGGGGCATGAGTCGAGTGGGGATAATACAACGGATAAGCACCGATTATCACCGGTCAACAACAAACAAGTTCTTTACTGAGTCTTGATTTCTATAACAATCTTCTGTTTCTCTATGTCAACAAGTAATAAAATCATTCGTTTACTTTTGAAAAAGTTTGCTTTCGTGCCTTTCGCAATGATCAATCCGTATTTAAATTCTTATATGATTATATAAGGAGATACATGTTTCTCGGGAAGTAAGGGTGGGGATGAGCGAGAAGAAAGCAAGTGTCATTTCACTTATGATGTCAGTGTGCATGTCAGGGCATGTATACCTGTGGCGATACAACGTATTTTATATTAGGAGTACAAATAAGTTTCCGCCGTTTTCTATCAAAAATTAGGAATTTCCACGACTACTCAACGCTTGTGAAAGAAATTCCTGGAATAGCTTTAAAGCTGTGGTTCATGGTTTTCTCGGAAACAACATAGCAGATAATTACAAAAGACTCATCTTAAATATGCTTCGTAACTTTCAACGCATGGGTTGCAGAATGTCCCTTAAAGTGCGTATGCTACATGCTCACTTGAATCAATTTAAAGATAGCATGGGTGCCTATTCGGAAGAACAAGGTGAACGCGTTTTCATCAGGATGTGATGAACTTTGAACGCAATGGGGCAATGTAATGAGAGTATGATGGGAGATTATATTTGGGGTCTAATACGAGAAAGTGCATTTAATCACAGAAGAAATACGAGAAATATTCATTTTTAAACTTTCCTATGTGTATTCTGTTGCACTAGTAGTTTTCACTCTACTAGCTTTTATATCTTTTCTTTTTTGTAAATAATCGTGATTCCAATCCATAACAAAAGTTTGTTTTATTTTTACATGCAATGAACATGTGAAAATAGGACCATTTTTTTAAATTCGTATAATTCATTCTGATTGCCACAAAAGCAAACTTTTTCAGATAAAACTATTTTTTCTGTATTTACTTATGCGCAAAAAACAAAAATCAGTTATGCAGAACCCAGACTCAAAATTCCTGTTGACCGGTGTTATCAGAGCAGATAAGCGGATGATTATTAAAGTTAGAGCCTGCGTATTGCATACGCTCTCCTGTGTTACGCGGCTGAAAAGAAATCCGATAGACCGTCCGACAGGTGGAAATCCAACGCGTCAAAGGAGAGAAGCCGTCGATCGAGAACTCCTTTCCGGTGCGCGTGCTGCAAACGAAATAACGACCAATTATCGCGATATTCGCTTTTTCTCCTCCGACAATTCGTGGTGTTGACTCGACGGGATTCGATGAACCGATCAAAACCTGCATATAATTAAGGAATCCGTCTCGACGACACTGGATTGTTTGTATATAATACATATGTATATCTTGTATACATCGGTATTATCGGAGTTGGGACAAGTATCCTTAGAACGTGATAAATTGACGAGTTTCCGATCGAATTAAATTAAATCGAAGTAATTGCTTTATAAATTATTGACTAGAAAAAAGAGCATATTGTAAAAAGTATACTTCTATAGCACGGGCTTGACCTTAAAGTGCCTCGTATTGGTCTATCAGATCCTAAAAGAAAGTATTAGAATCATAGAAAAAAGATTAGAAATTGAATGGAAGGGAGCAATAAGGATTAGGATATGTAGTTCAGTGTTCCGCTGAAAGATGTTCTACAGAGTAAGTACTCGGATCTGTGACATAGCAAGTATAACGTAGGCGATTTTGTCGAAGCAAATTCTTTTAGAGCTGAAGAGTTGCTCTCGTCATAAGCATTTCGTATGAATAAAAGTGAGTTTTTACTTTGAATCACAAGCATATCCTTCAAAATGCATGCGTCTAATCAGACGTAAGCCTATTCGTAGGGAATAGGATAAGCAATGTAGCTATTGACATTCGACAGTCATTGACACCATCCAGTAACAAATGTATTGGATAGGAAGATCTGACTCTGGATCAGAGGTTTGAGAACATCCGGTATTTCACAAATCCATTTGTCGATGTGACTGTACAATTTGTTCTCGATTAAAAATACGGATCCCCCAAGTTATACCCATATGAAATTAATTTAGTGATTCGAAACATCTCAGTTACTGAGAAATATAGACCTCATTACAAAATCCAAGCTATACGCGGAGTAAACATAGTCTCCTTGAGCTTCGCGACGGATGCTACGCTTTTTGGTCCTTGCCGCGAGTTTCTATCGAAGCCCCTGATTTTTTTAAATTAAATATTATTTTTTGAAGCGATCAAAATGTATACGAAGAGACAATTTCATATAGCTCATATTTTGAACCGCTGATCGCTCGCTTTGGGTGACGGTACTTTTATCGAGTCGATCGTAGCTAAAAAATTCGAATGAATTTTAGTGTTTTGCCATGAAGGCTAAATTTGATTGATGCTTCATGGCAAAACAAGAGGATCCCCTCGTACCGTTCAACTACGGTCGACTCAATTGAAGTACCTACCGTCATCTAAAGCGAGTCGATCAGAATCATTGATGTCATTGATTTGGATAACAGTACCTACTTTATCGAATCGACTCCAGCTAAACGGTACCAGCAGATCTTTTTGTTTTGTAATGAAGAACCAGTCAGATTTAACTCTCATGGCAAAACAATAAGATTCACTCGTACCCTTCAGCTACGGTCGACTTGTTAAAGTATCGTCACCCAAAACGGGTCAATGAGAATCAATGGCCACAGGAGCACTGAGTACCGAATGATATAACGACGCCTAATGAGCGACGAGGAATCTTCGACTTCGCAAAACGCGAAGGCAGGGGTGGAACTTCTAGACCAAACGATGAAGGGTAAACGACACCGTCCTAAAGATAAGTACGGATGCACTGCTCTTCTTTCTCATAGTCTGGCCGTCGCTTCGCTGTGCACAGTACATAGGTACCAACGGCTCACAAAGAAAAGTTATGAATCGTAACTACGCATGAATGCCTGAGAAGAGCCAAGAGCCGCCCGTTGGACATCGTCGCCGAGTTTACGGTCGACGGCACTAAAGATGTCATCCCCTTCGAACCATTCGCGAGAAGACGCTGGTCCGTAAGTTCAAAGCGAGAGATGCTTACCGACAGCGCGTGATCGTTTCGAGGGAGAAAGTCACCCAGACCCTCCGCCTAGGTTTCGTTTCATCGTAGAACTCGAGCTCAGTCGACGTTAATAACGAGATGATCAAAATCAAAAGACCGCCCGTTGATCGACCTTTTCAGGTTGTGCGATTGCGCGCGGCATTACCTGTAATGTATGTATGTGCTAAGCGGCGCCGGTAATTGCTCGCGTGTCGAGTCTGCAATGTTTATGACAGGTCGAACGAGTTGTGTATGGGGTAAAGGAGGGAGAGAGACAGCGACGCCGCTTTCAGTCAAGGCAGCTTGCTCTTACAGATATATGTACGTGCATCCACTACTGCATATACGTACCTATATTAGGTGCAACGTGAATTAAAAGAATTTTCCAATTTTCCCCTTCACGAAAATGCAAACCTTTGCCCGTACTATATAGGGTGCCTCACCCTTTACGTTCTGAATTTGACATTGTATACGTTACGCAGGGTTAACCATATCGAAACGAAATGATATGTAACTACATGTGTTCATTGCATTATTTATAGAGGACATTATTTAGTGTTTCAATAAGCGTATGTATGTGCTACTTTATTGCATGGTAAAATGAGGTAACAATGTGAAATGTATTACAGCATTTATTCAACTTTTAACTGACGTATGAAAATTTAAGAAAATACTATCACCATCGTGAATTAGCCAGACAGCATTTTTACCAGATTCAAATTTGAGAACACATAAACGATAAATATATCTAAACACGAAAACTGTCACCCATTATTACACCTAGGATAATGCTAATACCTATATTGTACCGACAATAGTTCTGCTTTATTGACGGTAAACAATTTACAAGTTATCAAAGTGTACATAGCATATGTGCTATAGGAGAATTTAAAGGGCTGAAGGGAACATTTCCAATTTAAAAGAGAGCCTTGGCAAAGTTTTCCATTGCGTGTTTAATGGTAATGAATGGGACCTAAAGGTACCAATGGGATCGCAATGGAAATTCGGAGGGAAAAATGAACTGGCACTTTCTACCATTCAATATAAATGGGACTCCACTGGCAAATCAGTGGGAAATATTGAAAGGTATGTGTTCCCATTCGTTACCAATGGAGGACCAATGGCAAGTTACTGGGAACATTTAAATGGTATTTTATTCCAATAGTAACTAATGGGAGTCCAATGGCAAATAACGGAGTTCCATGCGGAAGCCGGTTACGACTAGACGCGTTGCGGATCGATCGCAGGAAACAGTGCCGATACAGCGATATTACAGGATAATCGCAGCGATTTTTCGGATCAGGGGAGTGCAGAGCGTGCCGCCAGTAAGAACACGCAGGAGAAAGAGAGGGGACTGCTCTAGATTTCAAAGGAGGGCTTTAAAAAAGTTGAAAGAAAAAGTGAGGTTAGGGGAAGATGGGCAGAGGAAGAGGAGGTGGGGCACGCGGGGAGGATGATTCGGGCGCCGTCGGATCAGGAAAGTCGAAAAAAGCCGAAGGGACAGCGGGAAGACCGACCGAGGCGCCAGAATAGGAAAGCGGAGGAGAGGCAGACCAAGAAGCGCGAACAGAGATGACGCGGATGCGGCCACGGGGGTCTTGGACAAATAGCTAAGTAAAGTATCACTCAACAAATGGGAAATGAATGGTTATAATTGGATGGGAATTAATTCCATTTCACGAATGGTAATGTCAACGGTATGAAAACACCATTAAACGAATGGGAAAATAAATGGGATGTCGAATGGTAGTATAAGTGGGAAAGATACCATTGGCAAAACCCCATTGATTTACCTTTGACAGACTGTCAGTGGTATCCAATGGAATTTTTTAAATGGTAATTAATGGGAGACTTAGCCAAGGGAGATTTAATTAAATATTGTAATACAAATTTAAACTTAATGTATCGCATTAAACGCCGAAGGTTCAGCTAAATACATTGATCAACGACGATTCTGGTGATAGTGTAGAACGAACTAAAGGTCGAAGGAGAAACGTGGCTCGAAATTCTTGTCCAGACACCCTCGCGCGTTTCGCCGGGCAGACGTGTTATCGTATGTACCGGCCGAGCAAGACGAGCAGAGGAGTCGAAAGAGCTGAAGAAACGCGGTGGAAGAGAGAACGATAGAGAGAATAGAAAAAGAAGAAGGGGGCGAGAGCGAGAGAAACGAGCTTCCGTCGTGAAGGGTGGTTTTTAATCTGCGAGTTCGTGTGCCACGTCGTCGCGTTCTGCGAGAGGGTTGAAAATAGGCAAAGATTACTTTGCACCAACGTGGAGAGGAAGGGAGAGAGGGCTTTCGGTGAAGTCAATATCGAGCGACGGAAAAACCACAACGAATGCAGACGCGATCCTCTCGAGGTTCTTTGGAGCTTCGCTCGCGTTCGTTATGCTTCGCAGCTGATGAGAATTCCAGCCGTTCGACCGAGAAAATGCAGACCCTCCTACCGAATCTTCGAACGATCTTCAGTATTAACGTAAATCCCTCGAGAAATTGCGAATCTTCGCTCGTCTTCCATTCATTACACGGGCATCTAATAAAATTATTAGGATCCTATGAAGAATACTAATGGTAAGTCATTCTTATTTGGACAATATTATCAGTTGGGAACCAATAAGATAGCATTACTGATAGAATAATAATAAAAAAGGAAAAGAATATTTGTATACATTTTTTTAAATATAGTGTTTACTTTAAATGATAGGCATATTTAATTATATATATTTAATATAGGTTCTCAATACAATAATATTTGGTTTAAGCTTAAGTTTAAAAAAGATCACACTGCAATGCCTAAATGTCCGAACCTACATACAATGTCGAGGTTCACAAAATTAAATATGGTCAATGTTCTTAACGCATTAATATTATATAATATTATGTATACAAACATGATGTATGCTAATTTTGTGTACGCAATGTTCATTATCTGAAATTATATGTTGTTAACGTTTGTGATGTCCGTAGATATGTACATATATGGGATAAAATTCATGTGCGCCACAAGACTACATGTTATTGACAGAACGTAGTGAGATCTACTGTTCGACAGGGTAGAGCGAGAATTCTTTCGTGAGTCTGTTTGTCTGTCTCTTTGTCTCGCGATAACTTTTAAACGCTTTTGCCGATCTTGATGAAAGGGTATATAGAAGAGGGATTAGTCATTTCCAACGTAAGCGGAGGTACGTAGTAAATGCAATAATGTTTTCCGACATTCGAATCTTTCAGCTACGGTCGACTCGATAAAAGTATCGTCACCCAAAGCGGGTCGATCAGAATCATTGATGCTAGATGTACATTTTCTCCTTTAAACCGAAATCCCTTGAAGTCACTAACTTGTGGTGTGAGACACGGAACTCTTATAATATATAACTTTTTTCTCGAATGCACTATGTCAGCGATGATAAAATGATAAAAATAAAAAATGAAACTGGATAAAACCGAAACTGAGCTTATTTCTCGCAGATAATTTTACGTCTGATTAGAGGTATGTATTTTGAAGGATATGCTTATAATTATAATTTTCAAAGTAAAAGCTCACTTTTATTCATACAAAATACTTATAATATGAATAAATCTTCGGCTCTAAAAGTATTTGCTTCACAGCTCTCAGCTATAAGTAGAATGCATTACTTCCAATTTTATTCATATCGTTAAAAGGATTTGTTTCAAATTTTACGAAGATAAGGTAATGCTTGTTCTTATTCATATTGCCCATTATGTACTTACGGAAAATGCAAGGTAATCTCCGACTTGTAGTTTACTGCGCACTATTGATTCCAATATATGTATTTCACTGCGATATCTTGTTATTACACAGCGTTATTATTCAAGGCGTGGATGACACGGTAGCAGACCATTTTACTGACATCTAATGAATATTTTGTTTTAGACCTTTTGCTTGAGTGTTACATGTTACTCATAGACATAATGATCATTTTTTTCCTCGATCTGAATAACCATAATATTCAGGAGTAATATAAAGCGGAAGAGGAATGACTCTCCAGTGTCACTATGCCGATGAATTTCATTATTTTATCGACAGCGAGATCATTCTCAAATATCGCGCGAGAAGTTTCGTCTACGGATTTTCAAAGTCTGTAGAATTGACAGAGGCCCCTTAAGTTATTTGTTATTTAAAGAATGGAGACACCCGTACAATTGAAAGGATGCTGATGGGGTTTCGTCCTAATGTGCAAAAAATACCTCTTTATTCCTTTCATCCAAATCTTTATACCTTTCTTAATCGTGTACATTTAATTTATGTACAGATGTGAATGTGAAAAATATATTCACCTCTCAGTGTTTCTAATGGAAACAATTAAATATATAATAATAAAGGTATTTTTCGAAATTTTTTTAAATCGAAACACCCTAATAGCCTATAGGTTAGAACCACTGCCGCAGAATTTGAAAGTGCACAACTATTAAATTCGCGACCGTAGAGCCAACGACACCGGTCGTAGTTCGACGACGACTCGTACACAATATTATTTCATATTAAGTGGATTTAACGAAGTCACACGTGGACATGCACCCATACATTCCGTTCAGCCTGAGCTTAAATGGGAAAACGTCGAGACTCGTGGGACGAGGAAAATCAAACACGCTATGCTTTCGAGCCAGATTGCAAGAGTAATGAGCCCAGGGAGGTAGAAAGAGAGGTGGAAGAGAAGGAAAGAGAACAGGTGTGCGAAAGAGGGAATTCGAATCGGGTTACACGCTCAAAGGAAAGCGCAATCGTCGAACCGCGCGGTTGACGAGCGTTCTATACCTTTGCTTTCGCGGTTTTCAAAGGAACGTAAAAAAGGGAAGATAATTCCGTTAAAAAAGATTATAATCATCAAATCCGTCCAACGGAAAAAGAAGGCAACTCGCTGTAAATTGCGACACGGCGGATTTCTTTGGAAATGTTCGTTATAGGCAGAATTGTCTTGTCAGACGATTTCCGCAATGTAATTGAAAGTACGGGGGGGGGGGGAGGATATCGAATCGATATACAACCGAAAGGAAATGTCACGCGTAATTGTCGCGTGTAAATAGAAAAGGTTGAAAGTGCCAAAGCCAAAATCGTTGAAAAATCAAATAAATTTGTTTAAAACTGCAACCGCAGAGCTACTTTTCGAACGCTCTATAAACTAAAATTGTGTGAATCAGGAGACACTTACGTCCATTACTAGGTTATTGGCGATGGCATTTACACTTATTTTTATACAAAATCTTATTTCTGCAAGGTCTGGCACTTTCAGCCTTTTCCATTTACATGCCTCAATTGTATCAAATCCATCACTAAGCGAATGCCCAATTTCCGGAGTTTTGTTCGTGCATATTCGTACGTCCATCCTTACAGAGGGAACATATCGAGGTTCCGTCAAATAATGAAAAATAGACTAGTCTAGACGATTCTCGACGACAGCCGCCGCCTGCTCCAGAAATACACGATCGACCAGGAATGTCTGAGGGGCTTCGAGTCAGACAATTCGATTTCGATATTACCCCACCTTGCCACCGCCGAACCACATTATTCGAGAAGCTCTCTCTTCGCGAACAAAATGACATTAGCGTCAACGCATCCTTTCGCTCGTTGAGGCGTGAATTCGAGCCGATTATCCGTGACCGCTCGAGCGGCAATTTACACGTTCCGAGACATGTACTCTCATCTCTCTTATCCCTCTATCCTGACGCCGTCTCTTCGCGCCTGGAATACCGACGGCGCATTGAAAGATCTCTCTTTCTTGAGAAACGAATTGCATCTGCACGTCTATGTACGTGTGCTATTCGAATGTACGTATAGGAAGAGTTCCGGGTGTACTGGATGGAATTGGAAAGAAAAGAATCCGAAACGAGGTATTTGCATTGGACGATCGAGCGTATCCAAGAAAGCGTAGTTACTGGAAAAGAAGAAGGAGCTGCGAGAGACTAATGAATTAATTAGGTGAGACTTCTAACGTGTCGAGATAATCAATTTATATAGCGTAGGTTTATCGACAATGTAGACGTCACATTTCTACTGGCTCCTCTTGCAGGGGCTGTAAGCGAGAGGAAATCATGGGAGGGGTAGTTTGTAATAATTCAATTCCTTATAAAAAAAAGATGGTTGACATTTAATCCAATTGGGATAACTTTTAATTTACCCAGTAGAATCGTTCGGTGTAAGTGTGCGCAGTCAAGTTTTCCACGAAGATACAATAGTTTAATAAACAAAAGGTTCCGAGATTTGTTGCTATTTAATGTATCCGCAAGAAACGTGTGAGCTTTTCCAGTTCTAGTACAGCATAAAAATTTAGCAGATAAAATGTTATTCTCATCGTAGTTTTCTTATTTTTTTCCACGATTTTTCAACGATGAATATAATGAGATTATTTTATTATTTTGCTTAAAGAAATCCTTTCATCCGTTAATTGAAGAAAAATTAGTTAAAAAGTGAAAAAGACTGAAAGAAAGTTTCAAGTTAAAAAAAAAAGACTTCTGGTCTGCTTATATGCTGCTGGTAGGTTCGACAATTCGGTCATTAATTCGTCGTTCTACTGAAACATTCTTTGAAATGAAAAGAAAATTATTTCACCATGCGACCATAAAACAGTGCTATAGACGTTCTTGGAGATGTGCCACGTAATGAAAAAAAATCATCTCAATCAGATATGTAGTTTTTAAGTGATTGACGAACAAACACAATGGCTTAGAGAAATACTCGGTCTTACCGTTTGATATTGACACAGGACATGGTATGCAGCGGTTTGTAGACTCTGGGATCTACGCTATTGATCCGATGCCTAAGGATGCTGCACGATTAGCTCTATCGATCATCGACAGACGTCAATCGCCACGGGAGAAGTCACTTGGGGCTTAAACACCTAGCAGACGAGAAATTATGTGGGTGACACGTACGCGTCTACGAGGGTAGTCCGATAAGTTTCTGGCCTCAACATGAAGATGGCAAAACTCGTCAACGACAGCTAGGGAATGTGTTCGTGCATCTTTTGACATGTACTCACCAAAATTTCAGCCATTTTGGACGCGCAGTTGTTGTTTGACAATCGTTTGAGTCAGTCGATGTGAGTGCTTTGGTGAAAATGGAAAAAATCGAGTATCGAGCTGTGATTTTTCCATTTTCACCAAAGCACTCACATCGACTGACTCAAACGATTATCAAACAAAAACTGCGCATCCAAAAGCGTCCAAAATGGCTGAAATGTTGGTGAGTACATGTCAAATGTTCGATACTCGATTTTTTCCATTTTCACCAAAGCACTCACATCGACTGACTCAAACGATTGTCAAACAACAACTGCGCGTCCAAAATGGCTGAAATTTTGGTGAGTACATGTCAAAAGATGCACGAACACATTCCCTAGCTGTCGTTGACGAGTTTTGCCATCTTCATGTTGAGGCCAGAAACTTATCGGACTACCCTCGTATACATAGCACGCGTCATCCACCATACTTTCTCGTCTGCTAGGTAATTAGGCCCTAGGAAATTTGTCTGCAAAGATTAATGACTGCCGGCGATCGATAGAATCAATCGTATGGCGTCCTTGAGCCTCTGACCAATAGCGTATATCGCTACAAACATAGTCTGTAAACTGCTACATACCACATCGTCTTATATCAATATCAGACCGTAAGACCGGGTATGTGTAGATTACATATATATTTCTTATAAGCTGAGAAAAAGTTTACTTCATTTAACCATTGGTGAAGTGAAATACGATGAACCTCACGATGCAATTGTTTCAATGCCATAAGACTGTAAGAAAAAATAATCGGAGTTGAAACAATCAATTTGAAGTTGAAACAAGTGAATATCTACTTGAAACAATTACACCATGAGGTTGGCCGTATTCATCGATGGTTCGGAGAGAACGAAGCAATTTTTTTTTCAGTGTATGTATAGTACATTATAACTCATCCAAACTGGGCACTGTCTAAGTAGCAATATCAAAACTGGGCTAATGTCGATCAATGGTGCTCGACACTAGTCCTACTATTTCAGTAATAAGACATTAGTTAACCCCAGAGTTGCCCCAATATAGATTACCGTAAATAGCTATCCATTTGAAAAATACACATAACGAAACTTTTCGTTAAGATTGTCTCTTTAGACTTTGATAAAGAATATATTATTATTTAAGACTGTGCACGTTATTTTTAAAGTAAGAATATTATGGAAGAAAGTACGGTTGAAATGGAACGCTGAATTGGTCCTCGAATATTATGCTGAGCAATGGTTGCTAAGAACCTCAAAATTCGTTCCGCTACAACCCCGTTTCCCCTGATATTAAATGCCTTAAATGGCGCGCAACGTATTATATAAAGCATTTCAGGCACGTTACACGGGAAAGATGTTTCGCTCCCTACTCTTTACATGCACTGACGTTTCGCAGTTTCGCGATTCGCGGAGTAAACTGCGGCATGTGGCGACGGCCTAAACGGACTCTAATCTTCGGCTCCTACCGCGATTGGACGATCGCAATTTCATCCATCCTGCATAATCAACCGCGTTTCAGGTAACTCGCGCGGCCCGCGACTCGACACCAAGGAGAACTTGATGGCTCACAAAATAGACGCGCGGCTATAGCCGGAGGCAGCCGTGCAAGGGAACGAAGATAGCCCGAGTACGCCGGCCCTCGCGCAGTAAACTTGATTAAATGCCCGGTTATACCGCACCGCGTCACCCTTGGAAAGCCGAGGCTTTACGTCGGTTCGCCCTGCTCTAATTCCACGAAGTGGCCCCTTGCTTCCCTGCCTTTCTTCTTTCCCCCCTACGGAAGTTGGCATATATTTACCATTGCAAACGTCGCAAAAATATGCGAACATTTTCGACTACGAGAGTCGCGCGCGTTCCGGATATTTTTCTTTCGAACCGATTCGACACCGCAAAGCTTCGAACAATTCCCCTCGGCGCTGTACTCACTGTGAGTACAATTGTGCTCACGGTCGCCCTCAACGATGAAAGAGTAAATCCATAAAGGACCCCAAACCATCTCCGAGTATCTACCTAACAAAGTATGTACCCAAGGTAGATAGAAGAGGTTGGACCCACTAAGCGCATTTTCTCCGCGAAAGCGTTTCTGCAGCTCTTACTGGCTTCATTCGACAAGCTCCTTAAACTCGACTTCTCTAGAGAAGAAAGGTGTTTCTCTTTTCCTTTTTATTCGTGTCGCCCTTATTTCTCTCGGTTATTTTCACACGCGTCTCTTTCTCGACGAGCACTTGATGATTAGCGGTGGACGGACACATCAGAGCAGCGATGCGAACTCTATTGATTTTTATACATGCTTGGAATTTACAGGGATAAAGAATTCGAAGGTGAACAGCTACTGCCTAAAAAAAGTATCTAAGATTCTAATGTGCCAGTAACGTAATTTTTACACCGAGAAAAAGATTTCGTTGCAGTTAAAAAATATCAGTTAGTTGGGCGCTACCTGCCCAACGTGGCGGGAGAGTTTTATGACAAGGGTATGCGAAAAATGCCACAGCGCATGCAAGTGTGTATCGATCGCCACGGTGATTGCGTCGAAAAATAGCTGAAAGTTCAGCCTTTCCACCAATGTAACATTCATTGCCGGCAAACGTGTTTTCTACGTGAAAAAAAGCGCCTAACGTGACGGGAGGTTCTCTGACAAGGGTATGCGAAAAATGCCACAGCGCATGCAAATGTGTATCGATCGCCACGGTGATTGCGTCGAAAAATAGCTGAAAGTTCAGCCTTTCCACCAATGTAACATTCATTGCCAATAAACGTGTTTTCTATGTGAAAACATAAAATTGGAGGTCTTATTTTACGGACGCGCCTAATATCGAAAAATTGGCATTTTTTTCTGGGAATAATAATATTACTTTTTAAAAAAAATTAATTATGAATCCGAAAGACACAAGAGTACTTATTGTGGTTTTAATATTCTCCTTGCAAACATCCGGATTCTCTCTCTCGTACTCAAGCAAAGAATATCGTCTAAATAGACAATCAATAAAAAATGTTGAAAATTCTCTTTGTGAATTATAAAATGTAGGACCATACGAATTAGTCGATTATTTTGATTATTTTTCACTTATTATTCACTCAAACGTTTGAGTGTATCGTGGGGAAAACTAGATTTGAAATGCACACTTGAACACACTCCACTGACGCGACGTTGCCGCATCTACTCGACACGCTATTTCCGAATACCGAGAAGCAGAAATTAGTTATGACTAAAGTATCAAACGGTCAATATTTTCATCAATGGTTATAAATTTTTGTTTTTTTTCCCCGTTTTTTGGTATTTTTTAAAAATATTTTAATCTTGGATTTTACATACAAACCCCGAAAAATGTGATTTGCCCATAAGACTCTGGGTGATTTCCTAATTGGTAATTAATTTTTATCAAACATACTAAACGGTCAATCTACCACAAATTGCACCAGGAGGTTTCTATTGATATCAACTTGCATACAAAATTATTTCATATTTTAATCTTGGAAATCGATTCGTGACCATACTACTTTAAGTACTTTGAATTACAATTACGTAAAAACGGTATGGCTGGGTATCCCTATCTTGTAATATGTCATTCCTAACATCATCATACATCATATATTAGTTGTTTAGCAAAATATATAGAAAATGTCTGCTGCTATAAATGAAAACAGCCCTCTAGCGTACGTTTTGCCTATACCTTGCATGTTAAAAATCCCAACTTTGAAAGTGAATATCTCCACTTTGGTATGGGCACGGTTCTAATAATTTGATGAATGTATAGATAAAATTATTAATAACATATGATCCAAATTTCAAGCAAATGTATAGAAAATTGATCAGCCGGTCAACCTCTTTAAGTCTTCTATGGAGTAACAGGGATGAAAAGGACCTAAAGAGGTTTTATTTAGAATCAAAAAAGTTTAAAACAGGTTCCGAATTTCAACTCTGGAAGTCACGTCGTGGAATGAACATAGTTTATATTGAATGCTTTCAATATTCGTCGAGAGTTGACGTTCTTATGCAAAATACCATGTATAACAACGAGAAGTGAAGCAGTATCGCAACCTGAGAAAGAAACCGCGATACCAAAATTGATTTTGCTTTCACCCACTTTATTTCTCTCACTTAATTACAATGGAAATATTTCTACTAAAAGGCATTGCCTATCGTCGTTGTTCATCTTTATAAGAGGATTCTCGTGCATTGCTCAAGCCTGTGATGTATTGTACATAAGCGGACACTTCAATGTAGTGGATTCTTTCGCAAGCAAGGGTCCCCTACGCTCTGAAACGTTGTCGAACAAGAGACCAATATATACTTTTTTACCGCACCCTCGAGAACTCTCGAACGATTTGTACCTCCTCTATACTGGTTATCTCCACCTGCTGTGATCCATTCCATTACCGAGATTTCATACGACCCTCTACACCTACAAAAGAGGAGGGAAGCTAACATTTTTTCAATCACTGGGCAGACGTTTTCAAGTACCACGTCGCAATTACATTGGATCAGAGAGGAATATTTCATCCCGCTCCGCAACCGGAACGCCAACCCCCCGCAGATTATTAATGGGCAATTTGCTGCGTCTGCTGCTGACTGTATTGTCTCTATTCTCTACTCGAGTTCTTCCCCTGTAACCCCACCGAATTCTTATCATCCTTCTTTAGCTCCTATTGCTCTACTTCTCGATTTCATCTCCCATCCATCTCGGTCCCATTTATCCGAGGCCAAGCGAAATTATTGCTCTTTCATCGGAAGATCTCATTAATATAGGTATCGTGTGTTTTCTGTGTAATTACTATTGTACGCACGCATCTCCGACTTATTCGAGACCAATGGCAATTATGGAGCAAGACACCTAATCTTTGCCAGAGAATCACTATCAATAGAGCTTTGCCCTCAATCTCAAAAATAGAAATAAAAAATACAATTATTCTGTGATTTATGGATAGATTGGTGTATAATTTTTGGTAGAAGCATTGTACTTGTATGACTTGATTATTAGACATTTTTTGGGATAGATTCATTTTTTGAATTGTTGAAGTGGTGTGGAATACTATATAATATGTAATGCTATAATACCTTAATGAGAGATGATTAATTCAGTCTAAAAGAAGAGAATAGCAAGAAGATCCGGCAAATTCGATGAGCAAAGCGAGACCGCTTTTATTTATATCCTCATTTCTCGCCATACCGATTTGTCAATGATAAAATAACGTACTTACTTGAATCACAAATCTCCTATCCAAAATCCGACCGCGACAACGCCTTTTCATATTTATTAAAAATTATTTTCACATATCGTCGGTCTTATCACGTAAGGGCGTATCTCAGTTTTGATGATTTCTCAGGAGAGCGATTTTAAATATTTTACAATTTTTCATTGTGAATAAGTCCTGCAATTATTTTTATAGCTTGGTGATTTTTGTTATGTATAAAGTTATGCGCTTGAATGCCTTTTAAATCACACGTATGGGCCTATCCTAAGTTAGGCCTACTATACGTGAGATTTAAATTTTGATTATTTTGAGATACGGCGAAAAATATATATGGGGAGCAAAAGTATAAAATGTTGAGGTACGCCGCGGGTCGTGAGATAAAAATATAAGGCTTAAGAGAGAGAGAGAGAGAGCAACCTATTGGCGGTCTTAACTCAATTTTCAAATTTTCTGAGATACGCCCTTACGTGATAAGACCGACGATATGCTACATATAGTTCAGGTATTAACAGTCTGCTGAATTTAGAAGACATATTGTGGCATATCAATTGACCGAAAAACAGCGACAATTTCACAATGGTGTGGTTTTCCGATGGACAAAAAGGCGATAATATACGAATGGATATTAAAAATTAATTAAATAAGATATAGTATTACATGTATTAGCGCACGATAAACATACATATTATCCGTGGAGAATACGATACCGTTCTGATAAAGACGTATTGATGAATTGCCAGGGTTTTGAATCCTGCCGTTACAGAAATTCATGTCACTTACCTGTAACACATAAAGTTGAAAAAAATATTAATTAATTACAATCCATGAATCGATAAGATTAGTTATGTCGTAATAGGATATTAATGGGAGGACCGATACAGAAAATGTTTACAAAAATATTCTAAAAAGAATTTCTATTTTTAACTCGTTGTCATTATTAGTACAATACAGATAATGCAATCCACTCGATTTCGAATGGTTTATATACACAATGAAACATAATCTGGATTGACGGCATAAGTATTGACTGACTGACAACCGTCAATTACCGTCAATCTATCATTGATCGGCGGGACAAGTATAGACAAATAAAGCCACAACCGCCGTGACTATCCTGAGCGGAATACCCTGTATATCCACGATATAGTAGGGCGGGAAATGTCAAGAGTATCGAAGAATTTCAGAAATACGGTATTTAATCTTATGCAGAGCCGTGCAATTGTTATAGGTACTAGTAATATTAGTCAGGATGGGTACACATGTGCGCGGTAAGCCCAAGGAAGAGCGGTGTAGTGTGTGTCGTAAGCCAGTTAGGCGGGGTATTTAGGAGAGAATTTGGTGGTTCTAAAGTTGTATATTATACTACCTCCCTGTCCTCTTCTCGTTCCCCTCTCTACATCCCTTTCCTCTCTTTTCTCTCTCTCTCCCTCTCTCTCTCTCTCTCTCTCTCTCTCTACAGAACCAAGACCGCGGGCTGGAATTTGAGGTAAATTTAATAAGAAGGCTCTCCTCCTAATTTGCTTTATAATGTACCTACTCGAAGCAATGCGTGCCACAACTACCAGACATTGTTCAGCCAATTTGTGCTTCCCTATGGTTTTTGTCTCCTCATCCCTTCCCTATTAGCGTTAGTCGCGTACAACAGAAGCATTGCATGAGATTATCGCTAAGAATTTAAATTACATCGTATACTTGTATCTTTAACTTCCGATCAGACTGACTGACATGAAGTAAACGTGCCAGTGTAATCAGACAATTTCCAATAATTCATGTATATTCAATTTAAATCATTAAATGGGTTAAAAAAGATAAATATTCGAGAAAAAATCGTATACTAATAATAATGCTATAAGTTTCCTTGTAAGTCACGGTTTCTTAAAGGAATTTCAGCTTTGTTAGGCATTTTCTATGATGTCAAGTCATAATTGATTAAGAGCCTCGATCGAGGCTCGCGCCAAGGACTGAGACGTTTCGAATTATGAAATTAATATTACGCATAGTCTGGGACCGGCGCTTTCAATCGAGCCTATGCAGCATCAAATTGATAAACGGGGTCTAGAGATATATCTCTTCAAAGATGAGCATATTGCGATAATTTAAGAAACGTCATTATAGTCATCGCCGTCGTCGTCGTTATCTACTTACACATGCGAGCAGAAAATCTGTCCGCTGTGGATTCAGTCGAAGGAATTGGATAGAGGCGAGCATAACTGAACGGTACGTGAGAGTTCCACAAAGATATTAGATATTTAGAAATTTTACAGAGGGGATCTAACTTTCAGCCGATTTGGTATCACTGAAGAGAGCGAATCGATAATTATTTAAACAATATATAGGTAATACAACTGCAAATATCTTGGAAATTGTTAAAGATACGGCGGAATGATTATGGATTCCATAAAGAGGGTCGAGCTTTCGACACAACTAGAATTTCGGAATTCTCTAAAGGCGGTTAAACTTTGAGCCACAATAAAATTACTACTGTAATGCGCAAATCAATCATTTTTAAACAATAAATATTTGTAACTATCTTGAGAACAATGAGGAATACGATGAAATGGAGGAAATCTTAAGATTCCTTAAAGATGGTCGAAATTTCGCCCGGGGTGGTATTGCCGTACAGCATAAGTTTAGAATTGTTTAAGTAGTAAATACCTGCGAACATCTAAGAAACTGTCAGAGATAATGGATCAGAGAAAAGTTCAGGAATGTTTAAAGGGGTTCGAATTCTCAATTGCGATGATATACCGTGGAGCGCGGGTTGATATTTGTTTAAATTTTGTATTTCAAGAAATGGCTTACATGATTACACAGGCCGACATCAGTTTAGTTACAGAACGGAGAACCACTGTTACCGACTAATTTTGGGTCGCTAATTACGAAAATGATAACCGCTTCACTCGATTAGCTCGTAATTTGGCATTATGCGTAGTTACCATTTTTACCTAAGGGTCGACTTGAGTTTTTATCAAAATAACCGGTTCGACAATGGTTATTTAAATAAGAAAAGTATTATATATTATTTGGAGGGCAAAAGGCGTAAGAACTTTGTCATTATTATCTATATAACGAAGAGTGAATAATAAGGAGGACGGGGGAGAAAGAAATTTGCAATTATTTTGCCTGCCGTGTTGCGCTACTTTAAACGCTTGACACTTGTGTCCCTTCCATCAGATTTCACCTTCCAGTAGACGCGCACGGTCTGACAGACCGGACTACAACAAAACATTTCTTACAAAAAGAGTGGCCCTCTAGAGAATCATTGCCCGGTACCAACAAGGTCAAGTATGAGCCTCTGGTCGATCTAGCCAAGATACTGCTGCCACCTCTTCATATTAAGTTGGGCCTCGTGAAGAATTTCGTCCAAGCTATGGCCAAAGAGGGTGAAGGATTTAGGCCCGGTTGTACAACATGCCGATATGCTGCCCGATAGTGTTATCCTGTCGACAAGTCCGCTTTTGACGTATTTTGACTATAGCATAAAGCGGACTTGTCGGCAGGAATAACACTATCGGCATGTTGTACAACCGGCCCTTAGCAACCTTAGGCAGTTCTTTCCAAAATTAAGTGATGCTAAATTAAAAAGGAAGGAATTTTTATAGGACCTGATATTCGCAAACTGATGCATGATAAATTGTGTAAACAGAGTTTAAATGAAAAAGAGTTAGATGCATGGCGTGCCTTTGTCAAAGTTATTACAGTTTTTTGGGGGAAAAATAAAGATGAAAGTTACGAAGCTCTGGTGCAGCAACTTCTGGTCGCATATGAAGCTTTGGGATGCCGCATGTCTTTGAAAATCCACTTTCTTCACTCACACCTCAATTTCTTTCCGGAAAATCTTGGAGATGTTAACGACGAAATGGGAGAGCGATTTCACCAGGACATAAGGACGATGGAAACTCAGTATCAAGGACGTTGGGACCCTACGATGATGGGAGACTATTGCTGGTCAGTGAAAGGAGAGGATCTGGCGTTTCATAAAAAGAAGAAGTAAAACTGATGGTTTTATTTGCATTTTTATTAAGGTAGATATTGTAAAATATTCTGTATGTAATGCTAATGTCCTGACACAATAAATAGTTTTTTAGCTGGTAACCTTGATAATAGTTTATTTTGCCCAGTAAATTTTATGGTAAAATTGGCAGCTATGCGTTACGCAAAAATACGAGCTAATGGAGAAAAACGGCTATCATATTCGCATCCAGCGACCAAAAATTAGTCAGAAATAGTGAGTTTATTTTGTAACTTTTCAAATTTTTCAAAATGTCGGCCTGTGTTATTAATTCCCTTTATAAATTAGTTAGTATTAAAAATACCAATGCGCATAGGTGTATACATTTAAAAAAATATGTGAAATCCCTCTAAAATTGCATTATGTATATTATACAATACGAGCCCGGTCCCACTTCAGTTGGCCCACTCACTAAAATAGCAATTATTAAATGAATTGTAAAGTTACTGCTGCCTTATATTTTTTTCTAGGCTGAAATGTTATTGTGAAACCGTTTTGTAGCACACTGCACGGCACAATGTGTTTCATAATGTACAATTTTTAAATAAAATCAGAATTGAAGAAAATAACGCTTTTGGTCATATTTTATCCGCCGGCTAAATGAAGATAGGGGAGGGGACTATTTGAGGGGTGCGCCATTTGGAAAAGTCTTCTATACTCAGTTCTTCATACTCTGTTGACCAGAAAACGAATCAAGAGGGAGTAAGATCTCTGACTATGTTTTAATAGAGTCAGTACAGCATGAAGGCGTCGCTTTCTCTTGATTTATTTTCTAGTCAATAAAGTATGAAAAATTGAGTAGGTAATTATGTTCAGTTTCAAATTGTTATCGATGATCGAAGTACTAAATGTTAGCTAGAGAGAACAAGTGTAAGCAGATTTGGAAGTGTATGGCTATATTAAAAACATGGTCAGAAGTCTTGTTGCACCTTAATTCGTTCCCTATCTGATAGAGCATGAAAGACAGACAATGAGTAGTTATGCTCAGTTTCAAATGATTAGCTTGCATCTAACAAGATGGCCCTATAATGAATATAGCTGGTAATTTGATTTTATATGAAAGCTTTATCCAGATTCTAATCATTTTATTATGGAATACTAATTGGGTACAGCGCTATACCCAAGAAGGAAATGTGGAGCTCAGTTTCAAAATGCAATTTCTCCAAATTTCGAAAAATGGGCGATTATTGGGGCCACGCGAATGATGTTGAATCCCATCATATTAGTATCTCAACTAGTTAAAATTGATCATTTTCCCTAATAAAAACCGCTTAACAAATCAAGGGTTAAGTTCAAAACGAATTTTCTCCAATATAGATGTGTTCAAAGTGAAATTTCAATCTATAGTGTATGCCATGGATAGTTGAACAGCTGATTTTGTTTGATGATCTTTGTGAATGCAGTGAAGATGATTGTGGCATAAAAGTATAGGATATTTCAAACAGCTCTGTTCAAACTGAATTATTTCCAATGTTTTAGTTCAAAATGCATTTTATTTTACTAACAACAGCCTTTTATGTTTTAAATAAAAATCAGATGAACAAATCCAATTGTAGTTCAAATTTGTTGACCTAGTAACACTTAATAATACAGAAATTTTTATTCCCAGAAATGTATCAGTAAAGAAATAACAAATTGCTAATTATCGCAGAAGGCCGATTTTGGAGAAATTGCGTTTTAAAACTGAGCTACACAAATAATACAATTTATGAAGTATTCTATAGCGCATAACATTCTATAACGGTATTTGTTATAGAATGTTATGCGTTGATCGACCTATAGAGGTCACACATATCATTTGCTTTTATCTCAAATAATTATTAAGACGCGGCACGAGAACCCGGAAGTATACATACGAAGAAAAGCTGACGAAAGCGACGCGGTTAGTTTCAATCCGCATCGCGCGCCAGCTACGTCGCACTGTACTCGTATATCTTCCAGGCGACGAAATAAAGGCGGTTGGCTTACGGTACCATGTTAACCGCGTAAGCACTATATAACGGTAGAGGCAGTAGGACTTACGCAAGTTAAGGGCAAGAAGACGAGGGGCTGGCTTCTTTAAGCCGACTGCCGTTGCAACATAGTAACAAAGTAAACAAGATGGAGCCCGCAGCCGCTTATCCCGTCTGGGTGCAACAAGCTATCCGCTCTCCCCCTCCGCAGCTCTCTCTTACTCTTTTCTATCTCCCTTTTTCTCTCCCTCTCTCCCTCTCTCCCTCTCTCCCTCTCGCCCTCTCTCACTCTATTTCTCCTCCTCTCCTACTCTGCATCTCAATTGCCATCTCGTTCTTTCGACTATCTATCACTTTTCTACACGTTACAGCAGGTTCGTTCAACTCACTGCGTTACAGTAACATGCCGTAGTTAGCGATCTTGGTAGAGGGAAAAGGCGATTTCACGATCTAACCTTTGTACTCGAGCCCATCTCTTTCTCCGCCGTTTGGGAGAATCTTTGAAACTGTAGACTCGAGTCGACTCGCTCCTCTTCGTTTTCGAGTTCGTCTACCGGAGCCCAAGCCAAACTCCTTAAGTTTCGCGTATCCCGAGTGTCTCCGTTAAACAACTGCGGAGGTCGTATGTCGGAGTTGTGGCAGCTTATTTCACGCTGCCAGCCACTGCGTTACAGACTTCCCCGAGCGACCCCATTCCAGCGACCGTATTGCGACCGTCACTGAGAAAAAAACTTCGCCTTCTCCCGCCAATTTCGCTCTGTCTTCCTGCCGGGTAACTTAATACCAAATCTCTGACACTTCCTGGAGTAATATTTTTAATTTGGCTCAAATTTGGGTAGGTATATTGTAGTCTTTGATGGTATTGAAAAATAATTTCGACGGAATTTTCAAAATTTTCAAAATTTACCAATTGACAGCCTCTTGAAAAATCATGCTTCACTAAATTATAACTTTTGAACCGCTACACAGTGATCTGAAATATTGAAAAAGCTGGTTAAAAGTCGAAAAATACGTGTCACTATTTTGAGTTTAATATAATGAAATATTTGCCGTGCTTATAGCATATGCAAGTTTTCGATACAAGTGCTTGTTTTCAATTCTGCTCAATGGTGGACGCTTCTGAAGGGATTTATTTAATTAAACGCTCATGGATATGATAGGATATTTATCCATCAACCTATCTAATCCCATCATATCATCCGATCCTATATATCCCGATAGAAGAGTACTATCAACCTTCTCGTGGTTTCCATTAAACAGTGGAAACTTCAATGTTCCTGACAATAAATAACATTAGCCAAGAGTGAGTTCTCCATATTTATTGTCCGTTATTCGCTGTCTGAGACTTTACAGTAATTGCATACACTGTAACAATACCAGGTACGATACAGCCGTCTAGTGTCGAGTACTACATGGCTGGGCAGCTTGAATTGATGTAGCGTCAAATTCAAATATTTTTCATACGGCCAATTTTAGTATTAGCCTTATTTTTAAAATTGGTCAATAAAGAAGACGAACTAGACATTCTCAATTTTTTTCAGATTTTTAAATGTTGCATTGTTATTAAAAAATGGCATTTGTTTGAAACACTTACATATGAAATCATAAAAGAAAATTCTTTTCTCGCTAACGTAATTTTTATCAGATAGTAGAGTTTTTTTTAAATACAAGTGAAATTTCATACTTATCGGACTAATAGTTCAAAAGTTATAATTTATAAAAGAAAAACAAATCTGTTTTTTCAAGAGGCTGTAAAGCCAATTTCGAAAATAAAAAAAATATCTTCGAGATTCTTTTCAATATCATTAAAGACTATATCTAATATACGCGAATTTTAGCCAAATCCAAAATATTACTCCAAAAGGTGTTCAATTTGGTATGGAATGACCTAGAGGGAAGACGGCGGAATTAGCGAGAGGAAGCGAAGTTTTTTTTTTCTGTCGGTAATAATCGCAATATGGTTTATGTTCTATATAATTTGTCTTCCTAAACACATAAGATGTACTAACTATTGCACTAACAATAAATATATTACTTTCGTATAGAAAAATTCATATCTCGAAATTGAATGTGCCATCAGTAGGTATACCTATACATGCAATGTCATGTCAAAAGAAAGGCACCTGAAAAAATAATTATTAGAAAAGTTAAAATAATTTTAATGAAGCCTTTTCGCTGACATTACAGCACTGCAGGGAATGACAAACTTATGCCAATCTAGGTAAATAAAGTCAGAAATGAAGAATAAAGAAACACGGAATAAATAATTTGGACCAGTCTTTCAAACTTTCTACAAAAGAAATGAATGAGAAAACCGAATAGGAGACATTAACAAGCGATACAATGACACGCGCGCGAGCGCGAAGTTTAAAATAACTAAGCGTTCCAACCGAATGTGAGCCCTATCTAGGAATCGGAGACTAAAGGCAGCTACACACGTAACTGTATACTTGGCAAGTATGCTTGTACACGTTTTTTGTGCATGTTTACTTAAAAATACATCGTCCCCACACGTAACTGTATAATTGACAAGTATGCTTGTACAAGTTTTTTGTGCATGTTTACTTTAAAATGCGTCGGCCCCAGTCACGGTATAAACATTTGAACAACTAATTCAAGTACAATGGTTGATGATGACATGCTCGCTTTGGCTGCTGTTATTGTGATTCTCAAAAAAAAAGAGCAAAGAGCACGTTGCTAGCTCTCGGACTACGATGAATTATATGAGCCGTTGAAAGCCAGAATGGTCTAAGTCACATTTCATGTAAGCTGAGATTATTTGACTGCAAAGTTAAGTACAATTTGAAAAATCTGTCTAGATGATACAAACAGATATTTTAAATCGTAAATATCTGTTTTGTATCATCTATACAGATTTTTCAAATTGTACTTAACTTTGCAGTCAAATAATCTCAGCTTACATGAAATGTGACTTAGACCATTCTGGCTTTCAACGGTTCATATAGAAAACTATACGTTCGAAATGCTGCTCCACAAATTCAGGTTTGCACAAGTCTGTCATGACCATACACACATTCATGTACACTTGCGCCAACCCAGCTTGTACAAATCACAGTATAAAAATTCAAACATTTTTTTATGTGACTTAAGGGTGCTTTACACGATGCTAGTAAGTCGTACGAGTCACAAACCGAGTACTCGCTTTTAGTACTGTCCTCGTGTAAATTGGTGTTCTGTATTCCAGTAGAGTATTTACACGAGGACAGTACTAATAGCGAGTACTCGGTTTTAGTGATTCGTACGAGTTACTAGCATCGTGTAAAGCACCCTTTATACAGGCAAATACTTGTGCAAGTTTTTCCATACACACCTTTTCATGTATAATTGTAGAAGAAGCCTATACAAGCATACTCGTCAAGTATACAGCTACGTGTGTAGCCGCCTTAACTCAATCGTCCCAGGACATCAGAGCATCTCAAGACGAAAATAAATAAAGCCTAACCGCCCTCGTAAATAAACAAGTACATCGGTCCATAAGCAGCGGCTACCCACAAGCCCGCAAGGGCCGTTAGCTCGAACCTTCCGGTTGACGGGGAGAGCCCCCTCCCCCCTTTCTCTCCCACGGGTACAACGACTGGATCCAGGAAACCCCAGTCTAGAGGAGTAGCGGGTGGGGAGTAGAGGGTCAGGTGGAAAAGGATAGAAGTTCGGGGGAGAATGAGAAGAAAGTTTATCTGGTTTTTTTGAGGGGCGTTCGTTCGTATGCACACTTCGCACACCTCTCCCCGAGTCCCAAGGGAACGAACGCGGGCGAGCGCCACGACCGGGGCGGATTAACGAAAAACCCCTGCCATTCGGATATTCAGATAAGAGGACTTTGCGCGCGATGCGATCTGGCTTTGCAGCGTTCGCTGAAAATCGAGAAGTTCAGTACGAACGGGCGACAGTCCTTTGCTAAAAGTGAAATTTGACCCGACTGCCAGACTAGGAATTATTTCCATGGTAGCGTGTATAGACATTTCGTTCGTGGTGTACCCTACGAAGGGCTATTCAGATTCAATTTGGGTGACACCCTGATTACAAAATGTAATCGATTACAAGCGATTACCACGGTGATTCCAATGATTTCGGTAGTCAATGGTTACATTGATTATCACTACCGATTACATCGATTACCACTACCTTCGAAAGTGACTCTATGATTACTAAATGATTTCAATGATTACAGTGAAATTGTAATCAGTGATTACAATATGTTAGTAATCGTTGAAATCATGTAAAACTTCATTGATTACTGTGTGATTACCCCCGCTTCCTCCTCGTTATTTCTTCTCCTACTTTTTTGTTCTCACCCTCTCTCCCTCTCTTTTTTCTAGCTCGTTTAATGGAACACCAAGTGAATTCTAACATAGAAAAGCAAAAAATAGATTTTAATATATTTACATATTTATGTGTATTCCGTGAATCTCTCTCTCCATACCTCCCTCCCTCCCTCTCCTTACTTCTTCCCCTACTCTCTCCCCCTCTCCCCATAAACTACTCTTCATCCATTTCTCCTTCCTCGCTTTCTCACCATCTTTTTCTTTACCTATTTCCTTAGATTGTTTTAGACGCGATATACGTCACATAAATAAACTTTTTAAAAATGTATGTCTCCAACTTTAAATAATCTACGAAAACAACAATGAATAGAATCAATTCACTTGAAATCTAGAATGCACTTTACCAATGACAAATTAAGAGCTATTCCAGACACCCAAAATAGTATGTTGTCTTATTGGCTTCGCTATAATAAAGCCTATCTATAATTTTATGATTTCGTGTGTGTTCCCCATAATCGGGTTAAACTGCAAGAAGCCCGCCCTTCTACCATTCCCTTCACTATCTAAGCTAGGATTTCTGTCGTGTTTCCCTTTTGAAATTATCTGAGATTTTCCATATTGCATATTGTGTAGTGTTGAGTGGCGTTTCCGACTGCCTGGCATCCAACATATTTGAGCGCCAAGGGTGAGCGTCGCAGTATATACTCATCCATTCTAAAAAGGCTGTTATTCTCGGAACTATTTCTACTATGAAAATATTTATCCATGCGAATTTGAAATAATCAGAGATATAATAATATTGAAGATTGCTAGTTATGTACTCTTCGCCAATTTTTCGAGACCGCCTTAACTACTCATACTCCTGGCGTCACGGATTCTGTCGCTGGTGACTTTTTAAAAGGTCATTTTTAAACATATTGGCCAATGAACAGTTAATTCTCATGTTCTCGTTAACTAGGTACGGCGGCGCTTGCCCCGGTTATTGAAGGCATAAGAATTGGTTGATCATCGGTTAGTGCGTTTAAAAATGACATTTTAAAAAGCCACCAGTGACAGAATCCGTGACGCCGGGAGTACATTGTTATCGTACCATATATTATTAATTGACATTTATAAAAAACTTTCTCTTGGTTCAAGTATTTGTACAGTTCTTAAATACCTTGTTTACGTTTTAAAAATACTTGCGCCAATCTAAAAAAACGACGTCTCTGTCTTTCTCCGTTTCATCGCTTCATTCGATGAAGCTTACAACATAAGATCTGGACAGTTGCTTTTTTCTATTATCAACAATGTAAAGGTTAAATCTACTCTGGAGTTCCAACGACAGCTCTTTCAACCTTCATCTCACGTTATTTTGCACTCGCGCCTAAATCGTAGCTACGTATGCGGTCGGCGTGGCGCATAAATAGCCCCTTCCCTAAGCTAGCGCCTACCTAGGTGGCTCCATGTTAGAGCAGTATGAATAAATGCTCGCAGGGGAGAGAGCAGCGCGGCGTGGTCGGCCAAGCCTGGCCAGAGTGGTGTGGCCAAGTAGGGAAGTGAATGGGTGGGTGGGTGCTTCCCGGCTGAAGGGTCGGTTTTTGAGCCGTTGAAAGGAGCCCCCCGTCGGGTGAGCTATGCGAAGGAGGCGAGAAGAAAGCACAAGCGTCGCGAGGTCCCGAGGTGCGACTCGCGCCCGTTTATTCTTCGTGTGATTTACGTAAAAATACAGTTCTCGGATGTGCGGCGCGATTCAACCGTATAATCTTATCCTAGCGAGCTTTTGGCAGATCCTGCACCCAGATAGACAGATCTTCGTCATATTGACATCATATCGCAGTCACGAGTGAGTCACGATGGTCCTCATAGCTCCTCTTGAGCGTCCTCATATTCCACTCATATTTAGATTAAGTATCTCATAATACACGGTAAATCGTCAAATGCTAATCGGTTGTGCTCACGGTGATTGTTACACTGAAAGCTCATATTGATGTCGCATTAATTGAACAAAATATTGTCAGTCAAGGATGATGATATTGAGCTTACATTCAGAGTATTCAATGGCGATAAGAACTTTTCGCATAATGACTTCACGAAATGATATGATGAAATTAGTTCGATATGACGCAAGTTTTCCATACACAGCACTTGCCGTGTTTTTAATAACAGCAATATAAGTTTAAGGTGCTATTAATATGTACTTGTATTAATATACAGCATATTTGATTTAATATGTAGCTCAAATATGTACTACACAATATGTCTGCATGGGTTTTACAGCATACGCTGCAGTCAATAAGATCTCAATATGCATGAATAAGATCAAATGTATGGCGTGATGATCATGGATGTCTATCTGGGCAGAGTCCGGAATTTCCAGGGTGTTTTGAGAGATACAACGTCACCGAAACTAACAAAGCTGAGTTTCTCTCTTATTCGAGATTCTATCTTCGCAAAAGAAAAATACGAGATGGATAATCTCACACAGGCTACACGTGCATCCTTAATGTATATGAGCTTCGTGTATCAAATCACGTATTCGATTTTGCTTGGGTATAGTATACTTTGTATTTCACGTAAAACGCAAGTGCGCTGTATATTGACCTATTAAGATAACACGAAGATCGTAATCAGACCCTTCAAGAAAAAAACAGACCCCTACCATCACACCGTGAATATTTAGATCTGGAGAGAAATTATTAACGAGGGAATGAGGGGCCGGAGGTGAGGAGGAGGTAGGCGATTTTTCTGTCAATGAACTTCCTCCGTGGCTCTCACCGGAGATAAGAATTCGATTCTCGTAAGAGGAAAAAACGGTAGAAAGGATGGAGGCGAGTCTCCTTGGGAGTAGAAAAAATTGAAATATCTCTTTCCGAGCCTCCTTTTCCGGAAATTCATGAGAGGGAAGCGAATTTATTTGCGTCAAGAACCTATCTCAATCTCACTTTTCCTCTCGTTTCTTGGTTAATAGAAATACCCGTCGCTCCGTTTTGAACGATAAATCGGACTCTACGCATTATGTAAAATTTTAGCCGCGTTTCGCTAAGATCAAGAGACATTGGGGAACGTCTGTGGATATTATTAAAGTCGGAAAATTTTCCAAAAGTCTGTGAAACGTTTTATTTTTATTCGCATTGGCTTTGACGAACTGAAATAAATTGTCAAAATTACGTGACGTTAATAGTTATTTTCGTTATTAGGGCGCGAAACAACCGAACAACGAATTCTATTTTTTGTCACTCAGTGTCAAATGCTCGGTTTCATGGGCGTCCTCGACGCATGTGAAATCATCTTTCACACACCAATTCGTGAAAAGTTGCGCAGTGCGTGAAATAACCTGCGCAGTGCGTGAAATCGTCAACCTCGTATTTGAGACTTAGTGACAAAAAATAGAATTCGTTATTCGGTTGTTTCGCGCCGTTCTAACGAGTGTGATTGCCGTACTCGCTTCGCTCGTGCGGCAAACTTCACACTCGTTAGAAACAGCGCTTAACGCCCTAATAACGAAAATAACTATTTTGTCACTAACAATAAGTGTCAAATACGAGGTTGACGATTTCACGCACTGTGCAACTTTTCACGAATTGGCATGCGAAAGATGATTTCACATGCGTCGAGGACGCCCATGAAACTGAGTATTTGACACTGAGTGACAAAATAAATTTCAATGAGGTATATTGAACAAAAGTACCGATTCTGCAGCAGGCCAAAGTATATCGAAAAATATTTCACTACTGCATCATTAAGTATCTCCATACGAGTAATACGTATCGCTATAGCAGCAATATGGTGCTCCTATAGTCATGAAGTTTTATATCCATTACAGTCTGTGATAATGGTACTGTAGTCACTTAAAGCTATATTACCGCTTTAGCATCCAGAAGATTGGTAATCAAAGCAACTCTGTTTTTTCAGTGTATTATAACTGGCAATTGTTTCAGTCAGTTTTTAAAATCAGAGGCGATTTTTATTGGGCAGCTGCTGTGGCAAACGAGATTTGAAATTGATTTAGCAAGTACCGAAACTTTTTACTGTATTAGACACGTTGCATGCTTATATGAAGAATGTAAGGTTACTAGATATCTAATTACATTTCAATGCAGCGTCTTTTTCTTATATCACAGAACTACTTCTCCTGAAGCGACTGGCATACAGGGTGTAAAAAAAGTCCCGGGACGGTCGAATATTTTGAAAAATACGCGCCGCATAGAAAAACAAAAAAACACGTATTCAATAGTTTCAAAAGTTCTATCCAGCCATATCAAACTCGACTCCCCTCCCCCCACCCCCACTGGGGGGCGGGGGGTAACTTCAATATTTTAAATGGAAACCCCCAATTTTTATTGCAGATTCGGGTTTTACGTTAAAAAATAAGAAACTTTTGTCTGAAATATTTTTTTGTATCAAGGGTAGATGGCGCTCCAATCGATGGGGGAAACATACAAATACGAAACCCTAAAAATTCATGGAAAAAACTTCAAAACGAAAAACAAAAAATACGTGTTCAATAGTTTTAAAAGTTCTATCCAGCCATATCAAATTCGACTCCCCTCCTCCCACCCCCGCTAGGGGGCGGGGGGTAACTTCAACATTTTTAATAGAAACCCCCAATTTTTATTGCAGATTCGGATTTTACGTTACAAAATAAGAAACTTTTGTCTGAAACATTTTTTTGTATCTTGGAAAATGAAATGTGGCCAAAATGATAAGGGCCCCCATCTATCCAGTAGGGAAATCGTGGAGTATAACCATGAAATTTAATTTTAGGCATTCGTATTCTCACTCTCCCATTGATTGGAGCGCCATCTACCCTTGATACAAAAAAATATTTCAGACAAAAGTTTCTTATTTTGTAACGTAAAACCCGAATCTGCAATAAAAATTGGGGGTTTCCATTAAAAATTTTGAAGTTACCCCCCGCCCCCTAGCAGGGGTGGGAGGAGGGGAGTCGAATTTGATATGGCTGGATAGAACTTTTAAAACTATTGAACACGTATTTTTTGTTTTTCGTTTTGAAGTTTTTTCCATGAATTTTTAGGGTTTCGTATTTGTATGTTTCCCCCATCGATTGGAGCGCCATCTACCCTTGATACAAAAAAATATTTCAGACAAAAGTTTCTTATTTTTTAACGTAAAACCCGAATCTGCAATAAAAATTGGGGGTTTCCATTTAAAATATTGAAGTTACCCCCCGCCCCCAGTGGGGGTGGGGGGAGGGGAGTCGAGTTTGATATGGCTGGATAGAACTTTTGAAACTATTGAATACGTGTTTTTTTGTTTTTCTATGCGGCGCGTATTTTTCAAAATATTCGACCGTCCCGGGACTTTTTTTACACCCTGTATAATAGATCATTTTCCGACATCTAAGAATTGTAAAACTCTAGTTTTTTCATTGACGGAGTGGCTATTGAAAGTTAAAGTTAAGATTAAAATTAAGATTAATCAGGTATGTCACGAATATATAAATATGTATTCTCTCTCTACTGATTCTGTTACTTCGATTACTGTTAGAGGGGAGTGGAGTATCTCCGATTTTCTAGGAAAATCTGAGAATACTTTATGCTTCCTATCTCGATAAGTATTCATAATGACGACCAACTTTGCCCTTCTCTAAATTTCGTGGGAAGATCCTTGGAGAGGGCGTTATAAAAAAAAGGTATCAAGGAAATCTGAATACCACTGCAAATGTCTATTCCTTGATGCGTTTGATAGGCAGATAAGAACCGGATAGACAGAATCTCAATTGGACACAATTCCGATTAGATTGACTCCAATTGGATATGCTCCAATTCCTAATTAATTTTTAATAAACGGGATCTTCAATAGACAGAATCGAATCCTAAATGGCCAGAATCTTATTTTTTTTAAGATCTCGTCCATTTAGGATTCCATCTATTTGAGATTCCGTTCATTTGTGACTCCGTGTATTTGGGATTTTATCTAGTCAAAATCCTGTCTACTTTGGATTTATCTTTACGGAATCTGTTCAACTGAGATCTGTCTAAGTAACATGGTGTGTATTTTGAATACTGCGCTGGTAATTTTAAAGAAGGATTCTATCTACTTGGGACTTACCTAATTGATACGATATCTATTCGAGAATCAGTCTTTTTTTATTTATACCTTGATAGATGAGTAATATGTAAAAACACAACTATAACTTTAAACAGTACCTAACAATGACTAACAATAAGTATTTAGAAGCACTGCTCTCTATCTTGGAGTAATTAGACGTCGCCAATTCTGATTTTTGTATTCATACAAAAAATCTATTGTTTTAGATTCTTCTTAATTTGAATATTTCTGTAATATACAATCAGTATATTTCATTCATTATTTTTCAAATGGTTCTTTTAAATAAGTCTTATACAGTCTAATATTATATGTCTGTCTCATTCACGTAAACGTATTATAATACACACACACACACACATTTATATCATGTTTTACAATATTATCTCCTATTATTACTGTATACTTCATACGATATAATATCTTAGATATAGTACCCTTGAATATAACAAGAGAATAATGTTACTGCTTCAAGCACAAGAATACTCGAAACACTATTTATACGTAAGTTGAGAAAATATTATTTACTAAAATGGCTCTTGATCTTCCTTTGTTACGTCTTATATTTATTATTAGTTGTTGTCATTTAAGAAGTTTGATCTGCCAGACTATTTTAAAAATCTAATTTTTCTCTTTATTATAGTATATTCTTAAAAGGCCACTAAAATGAGGTTTCATTTTTATATTTCAAATAAATCACAAACCTGAGCTGCAGTGGCGGCTAATAACTCATTGGAAAAGCTACGTCTCATGCTGATACCTAGGCTGATTTGACGCTATATGTATATCGTCAAATTTTTAATCAAAATTTTATGAAACAGTCAAAGGTACCTATATCGATTTGACGTGGAATGTACTGGCGTGGGGCATTCCACGCCAAATTGACGATCCTTTGACTTTCATCATGGCAGATTTACTTCGGATATTCGAAGTATTTTGTAATTAACTGACATCGACGATAAATCGAACTGTTCTATGTTCTACCAATTCCTCAGCCATAACCTGTATTCGCTAGTTTATTTATAGAGTATTTCATAACACTTTATGCTCGAAACGTAACAAAAAATCATGTACTTCAAGAGCACAATCATTTCTATTGGAATAGCTATGCATATAAGTATACTCTGACCAATACATCCTGTATTAGTTAAATTTTCTAATACATAATATAGAACTTCCATTTTCCCAGTTCTGACGATTATAAAAGCGACTCGTAGCGACTAATTTCTCGTAGTTATACGCCAAGTCGAATATATACACATTCGTGAGAACTTTGTTTCGTGTACATACAGAGTTGATAAACTTTAGACCGTACAATCGAGAGAGTCAAGAAGAGACGGAGTCAAAGGGTACTGAAGAAAATTGTAGAATGGTGAGGAGTGTGGGAAATAGAAAACGGCAGGAAGGGGGAAGCAAGCGAAGAATGTTAGAGACAGACCTTTGTCGGACGTTCCTTGCCTTTTTTCTTGCTTCATCTTATAACTACTAGAGTTTAGAGACACATCGATATATAGATTCATATACAACTTCGTATTTCGAGAGGACCTCGACCTCGCTTCAGGAAGTTCGCGACTTATTTCTTCGAGTATTGGCGAGGAAGTTACGCGTTCGCCTGTGTTCCGTTTACAATGTATCGATCCTATCTTTCCTAGCATGTCGCATCGCTGAAGGTTGCCATCATTATTCGAGACCTGTTGAATGGCTTGAATACGTATAATTGAAGTTTCAACTCTCACTTATAGTTATTTAAAACAAAAATGCTAATGCCGTTACTTCATGCGAAAACAGTGACTACAAGATAAATGTTTTAGATATTTATATATGTTTTAAAACCTATTTAATAATAAATAAGTCTTAAAGAAAGGTATGAGATTAAGGTAGTACTATCGCCCATCTCACCACCTAATAGGGGCACTGGGGGGTGTACAAGGAAATGTTCATTTCGGCAGGAAAAAGCTTCTAAAATTTGCTCATTGAAGCTTCTTTTGAATGTTTTTCATAACCCTATGTGGGACAAAAACAGAAATAAATTTTTTAGCAACAAATATTTCACATTTTCTTAATGCACCACAACTGTACAAATCCGTACAGCCCTGTCTCAATACATTCCCGTTTCGTATATACGAACACACGCACACTAGTATCGTAAGGTCCGCATTGAAAACGTGGCAACACGGCTTCAACTGTATACTGATAAGGTTGTTGTGTTTGGTTATGTGTTGCTACTGAATACGTCACGCGCGCTGTTGCCACATTCTCTCCGCTCAATTTTCCCCCTCCTACGTGATTGATAGTGTCATTACATTATATTTTTTTACTCAATAACTAAACGGTGGATCTTGTCTATTTTTTAAAAATATTCCTTTATGAACATAGAACTATATGTCTGAATTTTTTAAATAAATTGGTGGATGTTTTAGCATCAAAATGTGAAAAATACTTCAAAGCATGCCCATTAGGTGAGGTTAAATGGGAGAAATGCATATCTTTAAAATTTAATATCTTTATTTTCCGACGGTAAATCGTTTTTTTTTCACTAAAAAAAAGGTTTCTTTTTATTAACAAAAGTTTTTTATTTTGTTGAGTCTACGTCTGAAAAAAATTTCAGAATTTCCGTAGATGAATCAATATCGTGATACTACTACCTTAAACACCTCTTTCTGAAATACGTCCTTCATGAAATGACAATCAGAAAATAAGCCACTTTTTTCATGAGGGTCTCAAAAAAATCTGATTTTTATTTACATAGGCATACTTAATGAAAAAACATTACCTGAATTTTTTTAGATTTTTAAACAAAGAACATTTTCTGATTTTTGAAAAAATTTTTAAGAGAAAAAACTTAAAAAGAATTTTTTTTTAAATCAGAAAATGTTCTTTATGTTTCTATGCATAGATGCATAGAAGAATAAAGAACATTTTCTGATTAAAAAAATTTTTTAAGAGAAAAAACTGAAAAAGAATTTTTTTTCTTCATGAAGAAATGGCCCTCCCACTACCAAATTTTTTTCTACACAGTTTTTATTGATTTCAAATTTACTGAATTTTTTTTACGACTGTCGCATTGGCGAAATAAATATTGTCTGGTGTTTTTTTCACTTTTTTTGTAAGAAAATGTCTTTTAACGTCACTTAAAAATTTTGACATTTTTTTTTTGAAAAATTGAGAAAAAAAAATTTGCATGTATATAAAGTTGTTTATGCCATTAATAGTATACTTGAAACTTTAAAGTTAAAATTTATTTTTCAAATCGATGTATATCATTAACGGCGCGTGAAAAAAATGTAAAAAAATTCTGGTAATGTTTTTTCATCAAGTATGACTATGTAAATAAAAATCAGATTTTTTTGAGACACTCATGAAAAAAAGTGGCTGTCTTGACACAGAATGCCCCATATGTATGTATCTATTAGATTGTTATTTAAAAATGAAGATTCAATTCCAATGCATTCGTCGGTTTTCTTTATACAAAATTTCTTAAATTATAGCCGATAACAACTCTTAGTTGCAATGAGTTTGTATCAACAATTTTGCCTGATCCAGTTAAACAAAATGCCGTTTAAAATGAATCATCTTTCGACATAATACGTAATAAATACTTTTTCCTGTGTAGGTGCTGGAACTATATGAAAGGAATGAGACAAGGATTAATAGTACCAGTTCCTAATGACATCGTTATTAATTTATCAAGTATACTAGTATTGATCCAACATCAATATTACAATTCTAACGAAAGACTTGACAATGATATATGAATTTCTCCGACAAGTAAAATCGAGAAACGTATTGAAATTAGAAAAAGAAGTGAAAGTGCGGAGGATCTTATTATTTAAATAATCTATTAAATGTTATTACAAGCATGCGGAGATCAAATAACATTTTTTTCTACATATGATAACAAGCGCAATCTCTCGGTATATAATCGATTATATTTTATTTACCTCTAATAGGTGCATTACATACCACTGGTGTGTCGTTTTTTATACATAACACATTATATCTTATACCCCTACGTGTAAAAGAACACCAATATTGGGAAGTTAATGAAACTTAACGTCGTAAAACTAAAGTGGTCCCATAGCTGATAAAGACCCGAGTACTAATAGTCCTACTTGTTCATTAATTCCCTTACAATCACGAGGAAGCAGTATTTATCTACCTTTGCATTAGCCATACAAGCGAGATACCAGCTGCACGCATTTAATTAGATTCGGTTCTAAATATGTATGATTTGTAGATAGAAATAATTGTACAAACTGGAATCTATTGAGCATGTATGAAGACGAATCAAGCAATAGAGGTGATATACGTATAAAGGCCTTGGAAGAAAAACGAAATTAACGTGTTGATGGATGAACTGACGTTATATTATGTATTAGCCATCAGAAAAAATTATCGTCCATTAGAAAGAAAGAAAAAAAGTTGTTTACGCAACGTTTTTTTTTGACAAGAAGCTACAATAAACGGCAATGAGCCACTTACTTTCCCGCCGGTTGCGCTTCCTTACTGTCCAGATGAACTGCTTGCCTCGCTACTATCACACATGATATATCGAGGGTCAAAACGCAGGACCTCAAAACTGACGAAAAGGAAATTTCACAGGAGAGACTAAAAACTATGACTTTGTAATTCTAAAAGTGATTTAAAAAATGTTTTCGGTAATAAAGTAGCTCAAAGAAATTACGAGAGAAAAAAAATTTTTAAACTACCATAACATTTTGTTTTTTCAAAAATTGAGCTACTCAAGCGGTATTGTATTTATTTCATGTTGGTTACGAGGTCCTGCGTTTCGATCCTCGAAAAAATGTATGTATTATAGATACAATGGCAGAGCAGCAAGTTGTCCAGCTGAAGAGCAGGAGAAGCGTTGCCAGCAGAGAAGTAAATAGATCATTGTCGTTTGCTATGCTCGATAAACGAAAGTCGACTAGAGTACCGATACGGTCTGTAAAGATTAAGGCAAACAATGTATATATATATATATGATTACTACCAGCGATTTAACATAATAAACTACAAAAAAGATTCGAATCCTAAATAATTAATGACAAACCGAGCAAGTATATTTGATGTGATACATTCGTCCCGAATTTGAATTTCACTCCGGAGTTAAATGTGAAGACAAGCGTAATTGCATAGATATCGTAAGTGAAGATACTCGTACAATGTAACAGCTCTAAGTAAAGAGGCAGCCTAGTGGTAACACAACAATATAATGGAATGTCCCATCTAAGGATGAATCACAATACACTGATTATCATTAGTGTGTAAAGACGCAGAGAATAGTGGCGATTAAAGAGCATTTTACAATTCTAGGGACTTTGAACATAGCTCATAGGAATTTTTCAGTTGATGGTTAGGATACACCGATTCAAAAGATAAAAATCGCTCAATCAGTATTCCATTCTCATTGGTTAATATTTAATGCTATCCAATAAATATGGAATTCTCACTGAGCAATTACATCTGCTGGACTATAGTATGTCTTCAATAAAATGTAATATTGCCCGAAAGTCAAGCTATCAAAGTTGAACGATCAATTTCTACGATCATACATTTTTTTCCAGTGTAGCATGACCGAATTACACAAATAATTCTAATACGTACTGTTCAAAATATTGTCGGCTGTTAAATTTTGTTAGCCATGATGGATGGTAATGGGCATCGCCTACGATTTTCTTAATTTAATAATAAATTCTTAGATGATTAGAAATAAAAAACTGTGTGCTAGTGGTCTGGTAATAATTAAACATGATTGATTAACATTTATTTTGACGCATAAAAATAAGTTTGGAAAGAGATATTTTGGGATTATTGATTTGTGTCAATTTTTCCAACATACAAGAATGCTAAAAGATACCCCTTAAGACGAATGTAGGGAAGTCCTTTTCCTCTTTTTTAGAAGGATTAAACCAGTTTGGCCACTCCTAAGGCTTTAAAGAATCAACATCCCTTCTTTGGTATATTTTCCAAATGGCACTTGAATTGGAAGACCTGTTTTATGGAATAGTAATCGATATTAAAAACTCGATTAAATTCATTTCATCTATTTCATAATATTGAATGAATGTTCAATTCTCTATCAGAGTATAAAATCCTTTAATAATTTTCTTCATAAAATGGATGGTAAAACGGAAAATTCAATCAGTCCGTTGAATCGAATGTCAATAAAGAGTTTTCTTCCTAGAAATGTTATACATGCCCAAAACGATGTGAATAGTGGACTTTGCTACTGTATCATTAGTCGAAAACGAGCGACAAGGTAATTAGACAAAATTAATTATCCCTAAACTCTAATTGGACTACGATCCTAGTATACATTGGTACGCGATGGCACGCAGGTACCACGAAATACAATAGCGCGGAGTGTGCTTCCAAAGCAGCGCGTTTATACTTACTCGCGGATCTAGTGTACGATGTTATGAGCCGTTGAAACACAAAGAGGTGGAAGGCACGTCATACAGCTTACGAGACCTCGCGAATACATTCCTATTGTTTGGTAAATCTCACGTGATTACCTCCAATGAATTTGCGTTGGAGCGAGAAGTTGCGCGCTAGGGTATCGAAGCGCGGGAGCAAATAATTAAGGCTCTCTGGCCGGCCAATTTGCGATCTTTATGTGAATTGGTTCTATTAGGTATCACCATTGGAAACATTCCTCCTATCAAAGCTGGGCTAAGTTTTGGTAAACATTTACTTATTGAAAAAATTCGTATATACATAGTAGGTACCATAAACAAATACGAGTATATGACTGATGTAATTGGCGAAAAATACACCCCAAAATGACCGATTCAATTACAGTCTGCTATAGCTGGGAATTTTTCTACTTTCAGTTGGTCTACATTTGTTACTGCAATAATTACACGTGGCATGTATTATTTCCAAAATTCGATCTAATGGGGCTTGGCTGTGAGATATCGCAAATATATTAGTCTCTCTCTCTCCCTCTCCCCCTCCCTCACCCCTATCTCTCCATCCACTCTCCCTCTTCCTCTCCCTTTCCCTCTCTCTCCATCTCCCACCAACCCTTAATCCCTCCCTTCCTTCCGCTCCTCCTCCCTTCTATCTGTCCACTTGTGTGACATTAATTTGATTAACTTACTTTAGGTGGCAGAGCAGAACTTGCATCAATCAGAACTGTACGGTACGATTTTGTTTACCACGAAGAGCAATCAGATTTAGCTTCTATTGCAAAACAATAAAATTCGCTCATACCCTTCAGCTATGATCGCCATATAAAGCGAGTTGATAACAACATTGACATCGGGTGTATCTAGTGTGCTTTCTATTCCGACAATATATTGTACATTATCAGGAGGTTGCATTGAAAGCCGCTGTTCTCCTGTAGATGGCTCTAATTACTTATGTCGTGCGCAGTGACTAATTAAAGTAGATTTACTAACAAAGTAATACTTCTTGTATCACTCAAAATTATGGACATTTCTCATTAACATTCAGTCATTAAACTACCATTTTTGGTTTATATAAGTCTATGTCTATAATTAAAGAAAATGGAACGCAAGAAGTTGTTTTTTCGATGTGTATTTCTACACTACTTTGATTTTTTTTTAAAGTACTGTTGCAGCTCATCAATTACTTTTGCAAACTTATGCTGAATCTGCTCCATCGGAAATAGTATGTAGAGACTGGTTTCGTCGCTTCAAAAGTGGAAACTGTGATGTTCACGACAAACAACGGCCAGGTCAAACAAAGAAGTTCGAAGATGAGCAACTGCAAGCTCTATTGAAAGAAAACCCTACTGATACGCTCAAAGAATTGGCTCAACAGCTTGAAGTCGATACGAATCCACAATTTCACGACGTCAACATGACATGGGAGTAAAATTGAGAAAGAAGGAAAGTGGCTGCCACATTAATTGACCGAAAATGCCATTGCTAATCGTCTGAACATCTCGATTTCTTTGCTTGCAAAGCATAAAACAAGTTGTTTACGGCGTGCCGTAACCGGTAATGAGAAATGGATCTATCTCGACAACCTGAAGTCAAAAAAATCATGGTTTCATCCTTGCCAACCATCAACGTCAATACCAAAACGAAACATCCATGGTCACAAAACAATGCTTTCAATTTGGTGGGATATGGAAGGTGTCGTTTATTATGAGCTGTTGAAACCGAATGAAAACATTACTACCGAACGTTATCAACAACAATTGGAGCGGTTCAATGATGATTTGATGCAAAAATGACCACCAATTGCATAAAATCGCCGAAAAGTGATTCTTCTTCACGACAACGCTCGGCCTCATGTTGCTTGAGCCGTGAAAGAAACATTGATAGAGATTGAATGGGAAGTTCTCCCGCACCTAGCGTATTCTCCAGAAATGGCCTCGAGTGATTATCATTTATTTAGATCGATGCAACACGACTTGGAAGATATACACTTCCATAATTACCAAGAAGTCAAAAATTAGGTTGCTGAGTGGGTTAGCTCAAAAAGTAGACAATTCTTTCATAGTCGTGGAATTCAAGTTCTGCCAGAAAGGGTGGGAAAAAGTCATAGTTTCCAAAGGCAAATACTTTGATTGAGGTATTCACACATTTTATTACGACATAATGTTTTAAAAACAAGAAAAAAAACAGCGGTTTTCAATGCAACCCCCTAATATTTCAAAAATATAATGTATAGAATTATTGAAACTATAACCAATGGGCGCGATTCTTGATTGATCCTAGCAAACAAGAACGGCTAAGCAGAATTGCAGGTATCCGTCGATAATGGAACTGCTCAACTGAATTAGGAACGCTTGACTGTAACTAGATTTCACTCTAGCCCAGTTTGAATTAGACGTACCTACCCCACTTAAGTGGTTTAGTTGTCACTGGATACCACTCCTGTTGAGCCTGCACTATTCGCTGAGACCAATCAATAATCGTTCTCACATTAACTGTAATCTCAAAAGCTCTACATATTATATATAGGGTGAGATATTTTGAAAACTTGCCACCCCAATATTTCAGAAAGTTACAGAGATTTTGTAACAAAAAAAAATATGGTTTTGGCAGTGGAGAGGGGGAACCAAAATTACATAATCGGTGATGCACCCCCTCCAACCCCCTTAGGGGTAGTCCCCTCAACTTTGTAATCTTAAATAGCAACCCCCTATGTGTGATACAACGTTGGAAAGCCCTTTAAAAATGCTTTACAACAACACCAAATTTTAGTACCATTCGATGAGTAGTTTTCACGCAAATCGAGAAAGAAACTGCTAGAAGTAAGTTCTGTCAATGTATTTATTAAAGGTCAATTACGTTACAATACATTTTTGAAATGATTTTCATTGATTTCTCGAACTTTTTCAAATGTTCTTGAAATTTTGCGACATTCTTGCGTAATTCTCTATTTCAGTTGATTAATGCTTGCTAGTTGAGTTTGACAAACAACAGATTTCAGATGTCCCCATAAGAAGAAATCGTAGGGAGTAAGATCAGGTGATGGAAATCATTTCGAAAATTTATTGTCACGTAATTGACCTTTAATAAATAAATTGACAGAACTTACTTCTAGCAGATTCTTTCTCGATTTGCGCGAAAACTACTCATCGAAAGGTACCAAAATTTGGTGTTGTTGTAAAGCATTTTTAAAGAGCTTTCCAACGTTGTATTACACATGGGGGGTACCCCTAAGGCGGTTGGAGGGGGTGCGTCTCCGATTATGTCATTTTGGTTCTCCCTCTCCACTGTCGAAACGGTATTTTTGTTTGGAAAATCTCTGTAACTTTCTGAGATATTGGGGTGGCAAGTTTTCAAAGTGTCACTCTGTATATTTTTTTATGTACATCCAACGACAATGATTCTGATCGATCCGCTTTGGGGGACGGAACTTTATTGAAGTCACCCGTAGTTGAGCAGTTCAAGCGAATCTTATTGTTTTGTCATGAAAACTATATCTGATTGGAGCTTTACGGTAAAACAAGAAGATTCGCTCGTACCATTCAGCTACGGTTAACTTGATGAATTTCGGTCACTCAAAACGGATCGAACAAAACCATTGTCGCTGGATGTATGTACACCTGCGGCTAATGATTCTGATCGACCCGCTTTAGATGACGGTACTCTATCGAGTTGACAGTAGTTATACGATATGAGTGCAACACGCAAGATGAGAAGTACACAGCATTTTTCTCATTCAGACTGTACAAATTCTCCAATTCACGTAATCAGCGATAGATGGCACTCAATAACTAAAAATCGAAAAGAATACGTCGATGTCGTTTCATTCCATTCGTTTACTGCACGTCGAAGCAAAGGAGTCACTATCACTGGGGTAGAAGTGTAGCCAGAACCTAGAAGCGAGTGCTTATGACGCTTCAACTGGATAATAAGATGAAACGACGTCGGTCCGGAAATTGCTATCGATCAACTGAAACGCAAACGCCTCAAAGCAGCGTGGCGTTTGGTAAATGAGTAGGCCAAGACTAGAGATCGATCCCCGAAACTCTGAGAATTTAAGTTATACTTTTTCGCGGTACATATTGCAAAACTGAGGGCTTGATCAACTAGAGATAATTTGATATAATTTTTATTACAATTGATGTAATTAATTTTTTGTTGTATTTCCCAAAGAAGTGAAAGATTAGATATGTAATTATAAATAAGTCGATATTGTATCTTTCGATACCATTAAATATATTAGAGACTCTCCTATATAGGGTAAGTTTCCTAAGGGATGGAGTTGGTATGTGGCCTACAGCGATCAATTCGTTCTGTGCGTACGAACACTATTATACTTCAGTGAGCATATACCTACGGCAGTACGCGTGCAAAGATAATGTCCTGCAAAAGAGTACCGACCTACAAAACAGATGGCGCTGCGGATATGCATGTGCACAATCACACACGCTCACTAAAGTAGAACAATATTCGTACGCATGGAGTGAATAGCGGACTGCTCCATTGTTTTTCCTCTGCTTGGTCAAGTTTCTCTTCTTGGCAAAGGCTGTTGCACTCGCCACGAAGAAAAACTTGGCCCAGAAGGGAGAGAAACAATATAATAGCCCGATATCAGTCGCTTGAACTCAACCTATAAATTTCACAGTGTTTTCTCTAAATATGGAAGCAGTTCCATTGTATAGGATACTTCGACATCCCTCTCCACTCTTTAGAGAACGTAATTAAACTAGTGCTCGAATAAGAAAATTAACCAATTAGAGAAATACCCTTCCAAATAATACGTTATATCTATTGAGTTTCACTTGAGATTGAAAATATACATTTTTTAATTTAAATTTCATATAGATGAGTATGCAACTTTATTCTAGTTCTAAAGTGGCTTCTAAAGTGGTTAAATAGTCAATCCCACTAAATCCTTTTTCTGCATGTAGATTTTTTACCTTCTATCCCCCTGATAAACATTACTTAGCGTCGAAGTAGATAAATGTGTCTACGAATCTCTCCAATAAACTATAATACTATTAGGGGAGACTGTTGTACCTTGGAACGATTATTGAATATTTTAGTTTAACTGATTAATATTGGGAAAATACTTAAACGGCATTTCCTGCTGAATTGATGAGATATCTATTGAGGTACCTACATAAGATGTAAAGGAAATTTTACAAATATTGATGCCAAAATGTTTTCTAACATAATTTTTACTAGCTAAAAATTGTTCCAAGGTACAACAGTCCTAATCTACCTAACCTACAGACCTAATGTACCTTGAAACACAGAATAACTAACTAAAAAAGTAAACTAAGTAAAAGTTCAGATTAATTAAAAAAATACATTTTACCAGATATCATAAATTAACAAAAGCACCTGTAAAAAAGAACAAAACATTTGAGAAAAAGCAACTTAGGGTTCAACTATGCTTCTTTTCTTTTTGGTGATGAAAAACTCAAAATATGATTGACAGGATTGACAGGATTTATTTTTTACCTTCTTTACTACGCGGCATAATTGGAAAAATTCTGAAATAAAAAATAAACGTTCTTTATTAATGTTCCAAGGTACAATATGTGCCGATGTTTCAAGCTACAAGAGGGTGCAACATTACCAAAAACGGCTGCCTCCGCACCGAAGCTAAGTTTACAAAGAAAAATAACATTGTATTTTTACTCACCATTGAATACTATTACACACAAAAATTGTTTAATAGTTTCAGTTACCAGTTCTCAAATTATCTGCACACGAATACGGTGCTAATTACTTACTTTTTATGGCGAAAAAACTAATTTTCATTGCACAACTTCAAAATACGTCTGTGACGCGTGAAACATGAATGCACTACTGAAGGTCAAGTAAGTGAGGATTATACCTTAATTTTGAGTCGATAAATGACGACATCTGTCATAAATACGAAGCATTTCAAGGTACACTATGCCCTAAGTACAACAACTTCCCCTATTCATTCTAAAGAAAATTTAGAAATAAGACCAGTTAGAGCCTCAAATACACCTTCCTAAACTTCTAAAATATAGAATCTTAAAAAAAGTAACGAACTAAATTATCATTTCCTCCTGACAAGCCTGAACAAAAAATGTACCTATATAACATTAGGATTCCCATCTTTGAAGGTACGTTTTAAGTCCGCATAAAATGGCGCGCGAGTCTTCAGCACGGATTAATGACTACGTGAATTAAAAAATGTTTTCAAATAGAATTGTAGATATCGCAGCTACCTCGAAAATAACTTGAGTTCATGTTATCCATCGGCAGGATGCGGGAGCAAAGTTCGCGGAGCCGAACAGCGGAAATGATCTACGATGCACATTTATAAGGTGTAATATTGGTGCCCCTTGATGCAGCATACAAAACAGGGCAGAGACTGGGTGGTGAGGCGCGGGGATAGATGGAGGGGCCTAACCAAGATTGAGTACGCCGCAAAAACTTCCGTTTCACACAGGCACGGTTTAATGCGTGGGTATTATGCCCGCTGATGGATGCCTCTCGTTAATTTGATAATTTCGCTATTGTTGAAACGTGTGGGACGGTTGCTCGAGCGGGAGGTGAAGGATGGGGGAGGATGGAGGGCGCAGCGGCGGGGTTACGCGGCGCTGGAAGGTTGGACGATGATTGGCTGGTCGGCTCGGCCCGCCGGGTGCTAATATCGGGGCGGAAGGGATATACTCTTACAAATTGTCTGGCGTGTCCGAAGAGTAGGGAGGATCGTGGAAAAGCGGGGGAGAGAGGAAGGACGAAGAAGAAATAGAGGCGAAGCAAGGTGGATTTGTTTCCATTAAAGGGATCGAGGTTCTGTCGTATTCCGCTCCCACTTTTTCCTCGGCCGAGTGGATTTCAGATTACGGGACGATACTTTCCTCCGTCGGAAGGATTTCCACGAGATCCCTCTCCGGGACGCGCTTTCTCCTAAGTCTCATTGTATCGCGCGCACGCTGATCGCGCCGTAGCATCATACAATGTTTGGCGATACGATATCCGCGCGCGATCCGCGCTGTATACATAGTACGCTGCGTCACGATGCAACATTTCTGAAGATTCGTATTTACATTGTATCTCGCAACTCGAGCCAATAGTCGAGCTGGATATCGAGATAATGCTCGAGGGACAGGACGTACGGTAGATGAGCCTTTGCCGGACGGAGGTTTTTTTATATAGCTCAGCGTTTCGATCCTTTCGAAAGTCGTCGCTCGAGATAGCGAGCCGCAGCTGTAACAATGAGTAAATTTGGTAAACAAAGACTCGAGCCTTTCAATAGGCTGGCCGACCTATTCGTCGGTACGTCGCAATCGTCTCCAGGCGTGAAATCGGTTCCACGGTCCAACGGAGTGCTGAATGCGATAACAACTTGTCGATCGTTATCGAATTTCGAGAGCAACGGTCTCGCGTGATACATGGAGCTGGCTCGTCGCGATCGCACGCCTATTTGCAATTCTTTCTCGTTTCACTCGTCCTATTCGGTTCGTTAGCACGCGTTGCGCTGATTCCGAACCGCGCCTCACCCTCCGCTTCGTGCGGTGGCACCCGATCGCGAATTGGACTGACAAGTTTGGCACTGAAAGGGAGTCAGTCCTTTGTTACCGCTCGAAAGCGGAAGCTCTACTGATCCGTGCGTTGACACTTACGAAGAGCGGATACCTTGCAGGAACCTAGGAACCTAGGTACCAAAAATACTTTTTTGCAGATTACATTTCGATCTACATGACAGTTCTATAGCGGTATAAGCCAAGAATTCAAAAATAATGACATAATTATCCATCAAAATGACAATTTTAGAATGATTCAATCGTACGACAATTCTAGTGTTAAGTTCAATTGATTGGAATTATTGTGTCAATAATAGAATTCGTATTCGTTAATGACAACAAGACCTACAAAATAAATACTATGGTTTCGTAGACTAATCGCGCAAACAATGAAAATAAAAATATGCGACGCCGTTTTAAAACCTGCCGCATTCGTTGCTGTTCGAGCCGAAAATTCGACTGATAAATTGGCCTAATTTGTTGAGGTGCGCGCATCGGTGTAAATATATGCGGCCGTAAATTCCGCGGGGGAAATCTTATTGCCTGGAAGATCTCATTGTGTATTATAATACGAGATAATGTCGGGACTCGTTCCGTGCCATTGTGCCCGACTGCTCACAACTGGTGGGATTCCCAAAATGCACCGCCGTAGTTGGAAAATTTCTCCTTTATCCTCCATTCGCTCTTCTTTGCGTCGCGTCGTTCACTTCTCTTTTGCACTTATATTCCTCAATGGCGCGCCGAGGAAATTATATCTTCTCAATTAATCGATAAGCGGAAAAAAGTTTCACGATGCGAAACGAGTCGACGGGTGGAACGTCACCTCCGCCCTCTACCGGTCATCCCAACAAAATCGTCGACGACTGCGCCACGTAGCGGATCACGGGACAAAAGCAGCTCATCTTTGGCGCTGCCGTGGTTAGGGTGAGCTCGAGACAAATTTACACAAGGAATCATAGAATTGATCGATATAATATCGTCCCCTTAAGGGGAGGTTTTTTTAGATTCGGTCGAAACTAAAGCAAAGTTTGAGAATTTTTTGTGGGATAATGAAAAGGCATACGAACTTCCGGTTTTGATGGTTTCATTTGTTCATTATTCTAAAATGCTCGGACATTTTTATTACGAGAAAATTCAACATGGCGGCTCCAAAATGGCGCCGCCATATTGAATTGCCTTTTCATCATAACTATGATCTATTGATCTATTGATCCGATTCACTTCATTCAAAGTCTGCCCAAAAGGATATACTTTTTTATATGGCTTATACCTAGAATGAGCATGAAAAATTGTTGATTCATCATTTTTAAGCGAGGTCCACGTAAAAAAAGGACGTTTTTAAATGTCCATAATTTTGTTTTTTTTGTCCACATTCATTCTAATTAGGTATAAGCCATAGAGAATTTCATAAATTTTGATGACTTTAAGTTAAGACTGATTTCAGTTCACTACAAGAGGCTGCAGACCTGAAGTTTCCGGACGATGTCTCGCGTGCAGAGGCATACGAGAGCCGCCATTTTGGAGCCGCCTTCTTGAATTTCCTCGTAATAAACATTTCCGAGCATTTTAGAATAATGAACAAATAAAACCGTCAAAACCGGAAGTTCGTATGCCTTTTCATTATCCCACAAAAGATTCTCAAACTTTGCTTTAGTTTCGTCCGAGTCTGAGAGAACCTCCCCTTAATACTACAACTAAGTAACTCGAATTTTCGATATTCAAATCGTGCACTTATTGCATGCATATATTAGTCGCTTTAGTGACTGTATCTATATCACACCATACTGGATTTCTAACCTTAAATATGCGACAAACCTTATCTCGTTGTAACACCGAAAAGAGCGTACAAAGTTGGGTACAAAGCAGATAACTGAAAATACCGAAAATTTGAGTTACCTAGTTCTAGTATTAAGGGGGCGATATGATCGCATTGTTTTCATGCGTATAAATGCTTTCGTATTCGATCGCGGTTTTGCTACGCTACGGAATATAACAAGAGTAGAAGGAAGATGGAAAAGAGGAGAAGCAGGAGTGAGAACTCGCGAGTTGCAAATTTGTGGAAGGAGGGGGCGAGAGCGAGAGTGAAAACGAATTGATCCCGGGTAGGGAGGGAGGGGGTGGGAGAAACAAAGTCCGCCCAGGATTTGAGAAATTAAACTTCGCGGAGCCCCCCGACCCTACCTCTTTTTATATAATCCCGGCCGTGGCCCAAGGCTCTCAAATTATCGCGTCGATTCGTGAAGACACGGCGAGTCCTCTCTCCGCCACGCGGAAGGGAAAGTATAAGTCCGTCGCGCGCGCGTCGAACGCCGTTGTGTAACCCACACCCCGCGCTCTCCTGCTTTGCGCGCGAGAGGGGGCAAAGTACTGAAAGTTATGCACCCCCTGATACGGTGCAAGGTCGTCGGGGCGTGTGTAATTCTTCGCCAAGTACCTGCCTGCGCGCCTACCTAGTCGCGTACGTTTTCCGTAAATAACTCCGTTCTCTAAATCGTATTAAGGGAAGAGTGGAGTGTAAAATTAATATTTCATAAGACCTCGGAAACCGGGAGGACGGCTGCTTCCCTCTGGTCGTTTTTCAAGCAAGGCCACTTGTCTCTTTCCCTTCCATTATCTCGTTACGTATGTATGCGTCTCTCCTCCCCACCCTCGCCCCCAATTCCGCTTCGTACCACGCGTTCCGTTTCCTCTGCGACTCGTTATCATTTCAAATAACCGATTACATACTAATTCGTTCTCATCTTCATTAATAAGAGTGAACGTATTTCACGGTTTAAAAACGGCAATGGGGGAGCAACGTAACGGATGGCGTCGTGTTATTGATTGATCTCAAAATGAGGAGTAACATAGTAATACCATTATTTAAATGATCATGGTTTAACGAAGTACGTTAGAAGGATGTTATTAATTTGAGTCGGTGACCTAAAATACTGCTTAAAACTATAGTACAATGTTTCTTTCAAACAGATTCGGCAGATTCCTGCAGTTACTACATTGTACCCAATGGAAGTAATTCTCTTCCGAAAACTGCTATAGATAATAATAAATTAATATTGAAATTTCACTTATTTAATTCTTTTGTATGTTGTGAAAGGATAACTGAGATGCTAAAATATAACTACTCGTATTTATATTCTTGACACCCTGTAGGACCACAGGAATTGTCTATACTTGTGTCACACACATTAATATTCACAGGGCCGATATAGACTACACTTCGATCGGAAGTAATAAACATTAATAGAATAGACTCCTACTTCGATTTTTGCGGATATGTTAATTTGGCTTGGAAAACTAAAGAAGGAAAGCCAAGGTGAGACGGAGAAGTCACCCTATGTCATTAGAGTAAGAAAGCTGAATATTAAGAAAGAAATGTTAACTCATTCAAAAGTATCAATCGTCATCTGAAGACTAACAATTGTTCCTTGTTGTCCTATTTGGAAACATTAAAAAATTATTTTTAATCGCGGTGTATAATAAGTTAATCCTAACCATTATTACTGAGAGAGGTCGATAGGAGAAGGAAGGGTGGACTGCACTTTTCCACTCTCCTAATCTCTTCTTCCATTCGAGGAGGGGAAAGAAAGGTTACGTCCATTGTGTGTTCGGATTGAGGGTCGACAGAGTACAGCTTGCTCTCTCTCTCTCTCTCTCTTCTCCTAACTTTTTTTTTCAATAAATCCTTACAAATAACAGTCAACATAATCATTATATCCTTATCTAGTGTGCCAATAATGTTGAAAACATGTTGTTCCATCATATTTCACACTTCTCTATAAAAACTAATAATATTCCATTTTAACTCAAAATTAATTTAAACAATTTTTCGAGTAGGAGAATAAGAATAGGTACGTATTCAAATATGTAAAACCTCAATCCTTTCGCAAGAAGTGAAATAATATTGGTTTTACCAATAAAGTAAAATAGCCACAGAAACAAGGGGATATATTAGTATACTCTACATTCTGAAACCACGAAAAATAAAGAAAGCTTTGTGTTTGAAACGAGTATAAATTACAGTCGTAATTTATACCTCAAAAAAATTATAGATTTGTAGTAAAAACAATCGAAAGTAGAAGAAAGTCCATGGAAATGACCTTGTCCTATTTTTGATGGAAAAACAGTAGGTATATTAAAATATTACGTTCGACGGATATATTTTCACCGTTTCTTACATAGTTTGTATTACAATACGACGTAGTACTAAAAATAGTAGCTACAATCGTGATTACATAAATTAATTATCCTGTATTTTGAAATCTATCAAATCGGGGGTCTTCGAATTTGTCGTTCATCTGCAGCGATCCTTCGAACGCCGACTCCGAGTCTCTAGCTGTAAAACGATTTGGTCGTCTACCCGGCAATTCCCGGATGGCAGACGGAAGAAGAAAACAGAGAAAACAGGGAGAAACGAATTCGTCTCGGGAAATAATCCGCAATCAGGCGGTCGCCTACAGTGTAGAATTGAATTTGCCTATCCTTATTGAAAACTGTACAAGTCCAAATCCCACACGCAACTTTAAATTAAAGCAGTTCGTTTCCTCTGGGCTCGCCTCAGCATTTCCCTACTTGACATTCAGAGTCTTCCGAGGCGGACACGGTAAGGGTGTGTGGAGGGAGGGTGGTGGCACGATGCGGAGTGCTGAGGTATAAATAGAGAGCCTCTGCAGTGTGGAAAACACTCTCCCCCTCTCCACACCGCTCTTCTTCTCTTTTCACCCCTCTTCCCTCATTTCTTCTCTATAATCCTTTGTTCGTCCCTCCCGTCTCTTCTCATCTCTTTTCCTTTCGCCACCTCTTTTCTCCACAACGTCAGTTCCCCCGTCTTTCCGCGAAATGATAACAGTTAGCAACTTTCTCATTAATTTATATGGAGCTCACACGGGACCGTATTTACGCAGAAACTGCCATGCGTCAGTATCGCTTTAGGTACAGTTGCTTCGCTAAAACAGGCCATTTGTGGTAGGATAAAACCTTTCGACAGCATATCGCTGGGTCTTCAGTTCTGTCGCTAAGCTCCGTTCGGTCTTCGATGTATGAGGTCATATAAGTTAGAATTTATACATAAAGCCACATTTACGTACATATGTGCCATAGCGGACTTTAAACTCCTTGCTAATGGCACCTGTAGGCGTCTCTGCTTGGCGTTACAACCTGAAGTGAATACCATATTGACATATAGCGATCCAATAGCATGATAATGTAGATTCCATTGCTGCATATTGTTATATACAGTTTCCAGCTACTCGCCAGACCCATTCGTGGGTCTTCGGGGTATATTGAATACACCGTAATAAACCACCTAGGGGGTGCATGTCGATGGATCGATTTTCGCCATTTTGAATTCGCTTTGATATTTTAGGTATAAACAATGTTGCAATAATTAAACGTGCGACTATAATAACACAATTTTCATGTCACGGACATCGATAAATGATATTGCAAACTAAACTTGAGAGAGAATAAAAGGTATAACTATAAATAAAATATCGTCACTGATTAACAGTCACGTGGTTACTAATATAATCAGCAAAATTCATAAACTGAAAGTGATATCCTTACCCGAAAATGTTTACCAACCACACGCATCGCCATGTTCAATTGTCATCCGTCACTAGCTTTCGCACTTTCTGAAATTTGCCAATAGATGGCGCCAAATTTGTTCCATCGCAGCTTTTTAATCTTGGTGAATGCGTAAGAACCTTTGTGTCGTGCATTCGCAATCTTTTTGAGCTTGTTCTGGTCAAGAGTTTGACAGAGATACTCCCATGCGTGCATCATGGTTTATCGACATTCTTGCTCGTACTCACGCATCTCCTATATATGGCCCACACTTAAAATCATCCGGTATATAGATGATTCTCCGTTCTCGCGCAAATTCCGAAGCAACTCCAAACAGAAGAATTCACTACGCTGCATTTGGCCGTGAACGCGCATCAAACTGCGAACTTTGCACTTTCGACGAAAATACCACAAAGGATAATTCCATAGAAATGGCTCTGACATTGCGTCGAGCGAATCACTCGGGATAGACGCGACTCGAGATCCTCGAACCTAATTTACAAAGGCGAAGAACATGCTCAAAGAGGAAGAGCGTGTCGGGTAGAGTGGTGAATGTGTCGTGGTAGTAGTAATAGAAAAAGTGGTAGGAGAAGCAGTGGAGAAAGGACGGCGTGTGGCAGGTGTGGCGTCGCCAACTTTACGACTTGGTAACTGCGCCTACTATACGAGGCGACGTCGATATCCCGGTAAAACTTATCCTGAATATTTGACGTTTGCTAGACTTCGGTATTGCGACACCGACAGGATATTACTACACACTGTACAGAAAGACAGGCATTATCAAATCTATCCATTTCTTTTTGCAATGTCGCAAAATTAGTAAATTGACTCTAATTTGACGTAGGACAATAGAAACCTCGATTGTGGCCGCTGTTACCAGTGTGTGTACCCATAATACTCTGAGAGAATAATTAATGACAGTCATTTAAACTATGCAATTGAAAATTAAAACACACAGTTGTGTATTAAAATAACAAGGAAAAGTGAAAGTGATAAATGATAATTATTTCTACTGACCTAAACTAAACTTAACTCAAGATAGCTCAAGTTTATGTTAATTATCCCTCTTTTATGAATTCTACGGACATAATTGTGACCTTATTGCTTGAGTAAAAACTTACAACCTCAGCACTTTCGAGTTAAGAGTGACGACAACCACTACCTCTATCATACTATCTCTTCGCCGAGACACATAGGATTTTCGACTTATTTTTAGAAAATGAATAATTACTGGAAGTATATTACTATTGTATATATTGTACTTATATAACTCTACTACTTCATAGTCATTTACTGTATCGTAAATATATGAATTGAAATATATGTTTCTGTACTTATAATTAAAATATTCATAAATAAACAAGATAAACAGAATATTGATGACACAACCTATTATTTTTATTATAGTAATATCTGTATTTATATTTTTGATATAACAAACTATGTTCTTAAAAAACTAGTAGATATTAACTTTATTCGTAATGAAGCATGTTGCCTACACAGAAAAAAGAATGTTGTACAAAGTGATATTTCATATAGTAGAAGTTGTCCTCGGGAGCGACAATAGCACAGAGTATCGTGTACATTGTAAGAGACCCATCAACATAGCAATATTTAAGATATTTCAGAGCCAATACCACTAATGTATTACTTACAGCAATATAAGAGTGCTACGTTGTATTGTAGCTCTTGCAATGAAAGATGGGTACTCTTACAATGTAGAATGGTATTCTGCATTATGTCGCTTTCGAGGACAACTTCTGCTATGTGAAATATCACTAAATACTCAATTTATTGAGACCTTGGCACAACATTCTTTTTTCCATGTAATTTTAAAAATAAGCGTATATTGCTCTCTTCACAAATATAAAACAAAGTTACGAGTAGAGCTGCTCGAGTTGTTGCCGTAAGTAGAATGATACATCCAGTAGAAATATATAATTTAAGAATAAAGAAGTGAGAATACATTTATCTCAATGCAGCATCAGTATAACGATGTATCAGTTTATATGTATTAAAGAATGCTGTACGATAGTTAAGGCTTCTATCTAGAATAATACGAACCATGCGGCAAAAGTAGAAAGTGGATAAAATAGAGTCGATGCGTGGGTGGAGACCAAAGAAATGCACGAAAAATACGAATAAATATAGTTTTCGCGTCTTATTAGATATTTCTTTTTATTAATAATTTATCTTTAGCTATATATAATTGTATTTTTCTTTAATCATATTTACTTAAAAAAATATTATTTACATTTATCATATTTTTCGCGAATTTCTTCGAAAATAAACTAGAATTTATATTTGGTAGGCAGAGAGAAAAATGTCCAGAAACGAAAGAACTATATTTCTGTTTCATCTCCCTGTTGGCTTATTCCTTATATTACTGAAATGTGCCAGAGATACATATGTTATAGGAGAAGGTAGCCAAATTTGAATCGGCGCCTTGATTGGACCACCTCTGTATTTAGAACTGTTACGGCCCTGTTTAGCTACAACTATGACTGTCAGAATTAATGGAAAGAGTGTATCATTCAATTCCAAGTCTGAACATATTTATGATGTATCTAACTAACCACAAACATCACAAAATATCTCTACTGTTCTAAATACAGAGGTGGTCTAATCTAGCTATCAATCCAAATTCGGCGACTGTCTCCTTTGTGATTTGCTAGACTTATAGGAACCATAGTCTTTCAGCCAAAAGAATTAATACATGAGCGAAAAGCTTAAAAGTTGTTTTCTGGCTGTTAAGCTATAACGAAGTGTATAACGGTTTATGACACCAGCGTCGTTATTGATAATTTATCTTCCTAATCCGGGGAGTAGCACACAGGTGCATACATATATGGCACGATTGAGAAAAAAGTACTAATAAGAAGTCCTATTAAGAAGATATTTATTTACCGTAGCTTCCCCACCATCGTATTGCACACGCGTGATTTATTCGCCCTGATTCTCCCCCTTCTGTACATATTTCTCTTCGAATCCCACGAGCATTAGTTACGATTTTTAATTCAATCGAAACATTGGGTCCTACAAATTTATGATCAGCGGCGTCAATAAATTGGTCGTATCGATCGTTGCTCCAGTGATAAAGCAGCGACTTTCTCCCTCCTTCGACCACTCTCGGGAAATTTGTCTCCTCGTCAATCCGGCACGCTTGTTCGCGCGACACGGGTACATTTTCCCACAGCCATAAAGCAGCTTTGTAACGCTTCTACGTGGAGTTTCGTTTAAAGTTTTTCGTCTAATCCGCCGGAGTGCGTCACTCGAGACATCTCGCGCGTTCTGTTGATGGAGTCGTAGGAGGAACGGGAGAGTGAGGCAGTCCTTCCGTGTGACGTGAAGGAAGCGAAACCGTTTCCAAGTGATGGAAGGAAAGTGGGGTGCGGAAGAGAAAGGGAAAGGATGCTCGAGCACTGGTGGGTAAGATAGCGAGAGAGAATAGAAAGCAGAACTGGTGCAACGTGTTCTACCACCTGGCTCTAACTTAATAAGTAACTCGCAAAATCCCACTGATTTTCTGTCCCTTTATTGAGGTGCTTGAATTACACAGGTTTACAAAAAAAAAGTCCGGACTATTTGACCGGACCATGGTATTCCGAGGTATTTTTGCGTCCTGAATCCGATCCCGAGGTCATCTGAGCCCCATCACGTCAGAAAAACGAGATTTCGAAATAAATAAATAAGGAAATGGGACTGCCCTGAGCAGCACCCAGAGCATGACTCCAAGGTTCTAAGGCCATTAGGGTCAGTGCTGGGTCCACTATCAATATGTCACAGTGAACGGATCGCCGGAATTGGATGCCTTGACAGGGAGATCGTAATCCGCGAGATATAACGATCATGGCAACATTTTATCCACTGGGGTGGTTCTGTGATAGTCCCGGTCGAGATTTAGGACTCCATTCCAATGTTTGGAAGGTATTCAAGACCTAAACAGCTACCCTCCAACTCAACAGGTCGCTTGAGAAATTGTCCCGGGTCCAGTTCCAAAAAATGGTCGTTTTAACCTCTAAATGACCTTGAAATCTCGTTTTCCTGACGTGATGGGGCTCAGATGACCTCGGGATCGGATTCAGGACGCAAAAATACCTCGAAATACCATGGTCCGGTCAAATAGTCCGGACTTTTTTTTTGTAAACCTGTGTTATTTAAATTCGTCGATATAGGTATCATGCTGTTTATGTTAGGTTTAGATTAGTTTAGTTTATAATATATTGTAACCTAACCTAATATAACCTAACGTAATCAAGAAGAACCTATAGGTTGTCGTTCAATCCCACTACTGTTACTCTTAGGTATACAGGGTGGAGCGTTAACTATTAGCACCTTAGATATCTTCGAAACTATAAGGTTCACAGAAATATTTGCTGAAACGAAATTGTACAGTACGAAGGGGGCCATCCGATAGCGATAATAGTTTTTTTTTCAGGTGTAGGTACTTTGGACATTTGAAGGTCACCTGCATTTTTTAAAATAAATCGGTATGTTTTTGTTTCTGTATCATGATAGAGGAGCTTGAAACGAATTCAACGATCTATCACATAAGGTCATTAAAGGTCATAGAAAGTACAGACAGGCGATAATACTTACGGTTTCGGTAGTAAATAAAATTACTAAATTATTAAATAAATCGTTGGATTGGACGCGGCGGTCCAATATCATGGCCAGCTCGTTCCCCAGACTTAACACCTTTAGACTTCTTTCTATGGTGAACATTGAAAGATAAAGTGTACAAAGAAGTATCAACTACACTTTACGACATGCAACAAAGAATTATTGCAGCCTGTACATCAATAAGTTCTGACGCTGTAAGACTTGCAAGTCAATCAATTGTAAAAAGAATCCAATGTTGCATTGATGCTGATATGGTCATCATTTCGAACACCTACTCTAAAACGTGGTAATTTTATTTACTACCGAAACCGTAAGTATTATCACCTATCTGTACTTTCTATGATCTTCAATGACCTTATGTGATTATTAGATCGTTGAACTCGTTTCAAGCTCCTCTATCATGATACAGAAACAAAAACATACCGATCCATTTTTAAAAATGAAGGTGACCTTCAAATGTCCAAAGTACCTACACTTGCAAAAAAACTATTATCGCTATCGAATGGCCCCCTTCGTACTGTACAATTTCATTTCAGCAAATATTTATGTGAACTTTATAGTTTCGAAGATATCTAAGGTGCTAATAGTTAATGCCCCTCCCTGTATAACGCGACGTTTGAAACAAATCAAGGGATTGCCTATTAATAACGTATGGATGACTTCCTGATCTCCCCTCCTCTTCTTTTCCTCTATAAAAGGTTTCGTAAGAATGTCATCCCTGTTTCACCCCTGCCTGCCTCCGTTATCTTATTTAATATTTCGAAGAGTTTAGAATTAATTTGTTGAGTAAGTCAACGTCAGATGTGTAAATGTGGCATCGAAAAAATTAAATGCCTTACTTAAGAATCTTCTCTCTCTTCACTTCTCGTGGTGCCAGTCCATATAGGTACCTATAAATTTCTCAACCCTCCATCCCCTTCCACTAGGTACTATTAAACCTTACGTAATTAATGGACGGCTCGAAAGTCTACGAAGAAAAGCCAAAGCAATATTGAAACAAGAGAGCCAAAATTGAGTCACCATATAAAATGTTGGTGAAGTTTCATTTTACGATAAACCTTACATTTTACGCGTATTTTTTTATAGCGCGTCCTCCTTGGAATTTCCTCTCGGAACGAATCAAATCGATTTCAATGCCTCCGATCGTAAACACCGTCGCCATGGGACTTTAAGCTTCGTCAAAGAGCTTTCATTAATTTTAGAAAGTCACAAGAACCTGTCGACACGTTCTGCTCTCCTCTAAATCAAAATTAAGTCGCCATATAGAATGTTGGCGTTTCATTTAACGATAAACTTTACATTACCCGTATTTCTTTAGCGCGTCCTCCTTGAAATTTCCTCCCGAAACGAATCGAATCGATTTCAATGCCTCCGATCGAAAACACCGTTGCCATGGGACTTTAATCTTCGCCAAAGAGCTTTCGCTAATTTTAAGAAGCCTGCACACACGAACCTGTCGACACGTTCTGCTCGCGCTACTCGCGAACGATTAATAGTACCCCGCGATTAATGGCTATCCACCAGCCGTAACGGGAGTTTCAAATCGATTTTCACGGAGTAAACGCGTAGGGTTAGGTCGGATCAGGTTAGGCTAGGTTAGGTTAAACGGATCGTCAGTTATCTACTTCTACTGTCTCTCTCTCGGTCGGTGATACATACTTCCACACGAAGAAGCAGCGCCGAAGATTATTCGTGAATGCAACTCCGTCGACGTTATCGCGGTTCTCCTTTCACGATCCTGCACGACTCTCGAGCAAATAACGCGAATGAAGGGGTGGCGGAGGAGGGGATAGGAGGGGAGAGAGAGGTTAGTCGTTTGCACGGTCGGAGTGTCGGGTAGGATAAACTTTCGGTCCCGTGAGTACGCTCCTCGACACTTAATAAACTTGCCCTCTGTAGATACGAGTGTGCGACAATGTTGCATTCGAGCACATCAAAGCTTTACGCCTCTTTCGTAACAGTGGGTGGAAGATGCAACGAACTCACGAGTAGAGCTCCGCTCTCTATGCCTGCCCGCTACGCGCCGCGTAGTCTCGGTTGATGGAGACGCTTGCGAAACTTTATTCAGTCGTATAGCCAAATCTCGAGTATTCTGGTATACCAGACTCCGGCAGAGTATATCGATCTTCGATAGCTGGTACTTTTACTCTCGACACGATTTTGCACTACCTCCAATTAACGATTATTAATTTTCAGACGTATACTTGTATCCGTTAAGGGATACGACAATGTCTCGCGCTTAGGACTAAAGAAACAGGATCTGTGTATCCTGGTATGCGAGATGACGAAGAGGTCATGTAGAGTCAGTATGGGTGAATTTCACGAAATTAACTTTTTTCGGATGAGAAGTTTCGTAAATGAAATATTTCAAAAACGTTTGAAATACATTTTTCTGTTTTAGTCTGTACATATATGGCTACAGCTTTCGTCGCTAAACTGAGCACTGGTTGCACACTCGACACGATTTTGCACTTCCTTCAAATGGACACCTTCCAATATATCCACTCGAGTCGTTCGTCAATTTCAAGCCAATAGAATTACCATTTCGCTCGCCACATCAATACAGACTGAACCAAAAATACTGCACTAAAAGTAGACTAAAATATAAATACGAGAAAATCGTTAGACATAGTTGAAGTTTGCCAAGAATTTAGAGGAAAAATATAAGTTCTAGAGCAGGCATTAGTCGAAGTTCGTTTAATCCCCATCTAGTGATAACTTTAACAAATAAGGTTTAGTCTGCTGAGGCTCCAATGTAAAATTCCGAATATAAGGGAAATATTTGAAATGGATCTTACCAAAGTGACTTCAGGATCGTCAACTACATTCATTCTATTGATAACTATTACAAATTCGCTATTACAACCCCTATATAAGCAGGCGAGACTGTCCCCCCCCCCCCTATTGCGTAAAAATAAATAAAAACTCTCTGAGAACTTTCCCCTAACGTAAATTAATTTAATTGATTTTTTTAAAAAAGCAATAAAAAAGTAATATTATCCATAACCTTATCAAGAATAATTATCCCTAATGCGAGAAAATAAATACATGGAGAAAAATGAAGTTGAAATGACGAGTATTGGATGTTCGAATGCTGGAAGTATTATATAAGCTCTTTGTATGGTACAACGTATGCTTTGTATGGCACTGTAGTAACAATTCAAAATTACGAAAAATATTGCCATACAGAATAGTACTTCATTCTCTGCGTACCTATAGCAAACATTAAGCTATCTTGGTATAGTTTAAGATAATTTGGCATTTAGCAATATAGTCATCGTGGCATTTTCTACAATACAACCATTGATATTCTTTGTAATATAGCTAATTGGCATTTTTTATAATATCGCCGTACGGCAGTTTTTACAATACATCCATTGGCATTTATTGCAGTACATCCTTCCAAATTGCCTGAAAATATGCAATATTGTATGAAAGTTTGCTGTACGCGGAGAATAACATGCTATTCTGTATGGCAATATTTTTCATAGTTTTGAGTTGTCACTACAGTGCCACACGAAGCGCATGTAGTGTCATACAAACGGCATGTAGTACTGTAATTCAGGCATCTCCAATGCTCGTCATTTCAACTTCATTTTTCTCCTTGCAGATATTCCAAATTTCACGCTTTTTAGCTTTAGCATAAATCGTCACCACTAATTTCAAGAAAACTAATTGAAAAATGTCTCTATTATCCTCCAAGCATCATCATCCTATTACAATAGAAGTATAAGTAGTTGTCCCCGCTTAGGAAATAATGCTACTATTTCTAAATATCATGTGGACCACAGAAAATGTTACTATTATATAATAACAATATCCAGTTCTCTGTTCCGGTTACCATGGCGACGGTTGCCATGGTAACAATCTCGTTTCCGGGGCAACGGAGCGTACTCAAAGGTGAATCATTATGCCTTTTAATTACGTCCAAAAGTAGATAACCATCAAGCTCCACATGCGTAGTCACGAGTGACTGTTCATTAAGCACCGGAATTATGCCCCGCAGTAAGTGACCATTAGGTCTCATGCCTACTCGACTAGGGATCATTACCCCACGTCTCACTTTTATTGATACTTTTATAATGCTTCCCTCGCCAACCCTCTTCCTGCCTGTTTTCCGCTTTTTCATCAGGCGGCCTTACGTCGGGAGGCGTCATCCCCTCCGATTCAGAACTGCTGACCTTTGACCTTTGACCGTTGACCCCATACTGACCAGAAAAAACTTTTATGTACGTGTACAAGGTTTGATCTTTATTTTAGCGCAAGGGGGATGAAAACGGCGTTACTAGTACTTGTAATATCTAGGGTTGAATATTGCTAAAACAGGTATTATATTGTACTTTTAGTACTTTTGATTGCGATTTTTTCGGAACTGTGATCTGATAAACTAACTTTAAAAACGAATTCACAAATTCAACGATGAAAAACTAGAGAAAATTACAATCAAATTTTTTTCTTTAATTTTAAGAAGTAAAATTCCATATTTAGCAGTATAATTTATATTTCAAAAATGCACTCTATTCCAGGCGAGGTAGCAAGTCGAGGCGATTTTCGCAAATGTGACGAGTGTCTTACAGGTAGAGGAAAGGAGTCTAATATAAGATACCTTATCTTTTTTCTTAACCCTTACAAGCACGGTGGCATATTGAATATGCCACCTAGATTATCATCATAATTCTTTGAACATGATGATGATTACTTTATTTGACTGACCTTATTTCCATAAACATAGTTGCCCTTCAGGTTTTTGGGGTCGTTGATTTCAAATTTGCTATCAGATTTTCAAAATTCAAAATGGCGGATCCAACATGGCGGACCAACTTTGTAAAATTGACTCCGATCATGGTGAAAATTGGTATACATGGGTTTTTGCGGTCGCTGATTTCGAATTTGCTATTAGATTTTTAAAAGTCAAGATAGCGGATCCAATATGGCGGACAAAAGTACCGAAGTTGACTCTGATCTTGGTAAAAGTTGGTACACATGGGTATCTCGTGATGCTTTATATAAATGTGTTATTATACTTTTTAAATTCAAAGTAGCGAACTCAATATTACAGTCAAAATTATCAAAATTGACGAGATCACGAGATACCCATGTGTACCAACTTTTACCAAGATCAGAGTCAACTTCGGTACTTTTGTCCGCTATATTGGACCCGCTATCTTGACTTTTAAAAATCTAATAGCAAATTCGAAATCAGCGACCCCAAAAACCCACGTATACCAATTTTCACCATGATCGGAGTCAGTTTTACCAATTTGGTCCGCCATATTGGATCCGCCATTTTGAATTTCGAAAATCTGATAGCAAATTTGAAATCAGCGACCCCAAAAACCTGAAGAGCAACTATGTTTATGAAAATAAGGATATCAGGAAAATGTGTGCTTCAAAGGGTTAATGAAAACATACACAGTCATGTGTACCTAACTACGTCTGTAAGAGGCAACAGGTCTCGCACACATTTAACTTCAGGATTATTTCGTTTCTTGGACGATATAGTCAACAATTTTTTCATGGTATACACTTTAATGTGAAAAAAGTAAATTTTCTTCGTAAGAAAAAACAGTTCCTAATATGAGACAGGTGGGGTTCTGGCATCTTTTACGTATCGCACAAGCGTGCCTATGGATTGAAATCCAGTAAGGTAGAGTAGGTAACTCTGTGTGAACAACTTTTGCGTTTTATCACACACACACAAGAACGATTTAAATCATTCTCACCAGTATTGATATTTTCGCCTAGAACTGCCACACCCGAAAACTTTGAACACCGGGAATTACCAAGAATTGGCTGCAGCGACATCCGGCGTCATATTTAACAGTTAAGACCACTACTAGACACGCAATGCACAATAAGCTATCTGCAAATGCAAATGCCAACAAATGGAGCTCACTCCCTCTTCCATTTTCAATTCCATGTAGGTGGTATCGTCACTTGAGAGATGGATACCTCCATACATCGCGTACCACTATACAGGGTGTCCCAGAAAATACACGCCAGCGTAGCGGGTTGCATATCGGTAGACGCACCCGATCCAAGATGGTTCTCTAAAATTTGGTGGTAATATCGACAGCCCAGACACGAACCGAATAGACGTTCCCGTCCGAAAGACATCGGTCATCTCAATAGTGGTGAATGTGACAGAATTTGATAATCGTTTGGCGTGTATTTTCTGGGACACCCTGTATATGTATCTACCATATCGACAGTGTGCCATCCGTGACTCGTGTTATTGCCAGAGCCAATTCGCCGTGATTCTGGGAAGGTCAAATGGACGTTTACCTTCGGTTAATATCGGTTCGTGCTTTCTGATCTGTCGTCATCGCCGCCACTAGGGGTCTAATAGGCACTACGATCCCCCATTGATCCAAAAATAGAATCGATCCGCTGAAATTTACGTGGATTAATAGCGCACGATCCATAATAAACTCGCACTGGGTACTGCAAAAAATAGGAATCTACAAAAGAAATCTCCCTCCTCCTTCTCCTTTCAGCTCTTCCTTTGTTCCCTTTCCCTCATTTTTTCCTCTCTCGTCATGAAGCTGCAACCCCTTTAACGTCAACAGCTTTCCAACCCTTCCTGACACCATAAGCCGAGCTAAGCTTTTTAAGCCATAAGGAAGGTACCGTGAAAAATCGCCACCAATGACTTATCCGTATCTTCGGTTTTGGGGTTCCGGACTGCCAATTTTTTCCATCTTCACGACCGTTTGTCCTTCCTGTCTCCCTCTTTCTCTCTCTTTCTAACCCCCCCCCTCTCTCTCTCTCTCTCTCTCTCTCTCTCTCTCTGTTGCTTTCTTCCACTTTCTTCCTCTCCTTCAAACATTAGAAACGACGTAATGGAGCACTCTAGAAAGGTCAAACTACTAGAGATTAAGTTAAATAACTCTCTAAGCTTAGAAAAGCATGTGATAATATATAAATCTATCAATCTCTCTCTCTTCAGTTATACACTAAAGGTATACAGATCTTTGTTGCTCACCACTCTTTGCTCTAGACTGGTTCGGGCTATTTTTATCTTGACTCTCTGAAATATTGCTATTGCGTGTTCACCAAGATCTCTGACGAATTAAGTAAATTTAAAGTTTGAGCGTGCAATTGATAATAGCATTTACTTTATCTTTGATACCAGAAGATCGGTGTCACACACCACACAACCTCCTTGTGACACATTCTCTATCCTTCATAGATTTGGACTACGTTACAGAGGAATTCATGAAAATACGAGTAGAGATGATACATATACATATCCTCGAGGAGTTACAGATTCATTTATGTAAATAAAATGTTTGTATGTCGCAAAACTAGTTTCTCAAAAATAAAGAGAACAGAACTAAAAAATAACTTTCTTTTCTTTAACCTAAGCATGCATTTAATAAATATTTCTCTATACGAACTTTGTTTATAATAAATATATTGTTTCTTTAAACAAAGTATGCTTTATTCGAATTCATCGGAGATGAATAAAATGAGCTTCCAAATAAACCTATTCAGTTGAAACAAGTATACAATCCTAACGCGCTTAGTTGTACGTCTACCTGAAATACAACTTTTCAATTAGAGAGCAAGAATTTCTTCAGTGTAAATAAATCGTAACCAAGTAACCTAAATTATTTAAATTAATCTTCCATATTTTTCTGAGTGTACGACCATCTGCTCAAGACTAACTGAATTACGCGTACGCCATCTGTCATAATATAATTTTTGAGATAATAAGATTATATTACTTATAATATTTAACCCGTCAGCACGTGCGTCAGTTTCCTAGCGTAGAGTAAGTAGGCGGGTGATGAGAGTTTCTCTCGCCGAGGCGCGCACGCATATTCATGTCGTCTAAGGTTCAGAAATCAATTAATAAGTGAATGCACAATCGAGTAAACATATTATAAATCGTGTGAATATATTACATTCAAATATTTTATTTATCAAAAGAGTACAAATTATGACACGAATAACATACACGAGTGCGCCTGTATGTGCAACGAACCCAACGTCAGCAAACGACGCCGAACGTAAATTTTCATCTAGCCGAGTGTATGCGCATGATGAGAGAAATTCTCACGGCGCAACACGAGATTTGGGGAGTAATAATTAATATCTTCTTCTAAAATTATCAAACTGGCACATACCTATCAGAATAACAAAGTAGGATAAATTTCATAAAGATAGATACAATTTTGACTATTCATGCCATTTGAAAAATGAACGAATAATATCGCTTTCAAAATTAGCGTGAACAAAATGCTCATAACGCGCGTGCTGACGGGTTAATTATTTTCGTCTACGTAATCCACTGCTCAAATCAACTCATTATTGAACTGAACAATACTAAGTACTCTAGTTTTGTATTATCCTGAACTTGGAGAATTCCGAAAATCCTGACATTTTAAAGAAATATTCATCGCCATCTATTCGTTCTTTCCCCTCGTTTTCGTTTATTTCTGCTTCTCTCTTTCTGTTTCTCGCTCTCATCGTTTTATACTCGCGCGGCAAATAAACAGCTATACATGTATATCAGGAAACAAACAACGGGGTGTAACTACAGAGGCGTCGAATAGTTGGCAATATTCATTCGCGGAAACTCTGACTGTTAAAAACGAAGGAACGGCGTTAAGGGCATCACAAAAAAGCGCTCGTTTCTCCCCTTCTTCCCCCACTGAAAGCTCTATGGGTTCTCAGGAAGAGGCTAATGCGTCGATTTGGTATCACAGTGATTCGATCGCTAGTTCGCCGTACTAATCGCAGGGTTGGACGATGGGTCGGATCTCGGAGTCCTTTTTATGTGACCAACGCGGGACGTTGCGCCGTTGCAAGGGTGAGCTGTGGTGATTTGGGGGAATTTCCTGAGCTTTCAAGCTTAATCGACCAGAAACAGAACTGCAGCATCGACATACCATTGGAAACACTCTAATTAGATGTAATGTAAACAAATAACGGTAGTTTCTAAGCACCACTTCAATACACAACACACATACATAATATATGTACAGGAAAACCAATCAATGTGAATGGCGACTTAAAGCAGATGGCGAATCCAATGATTGGCCAGAACTTTTCATTTCGAAAGCATTAAGGGGCGTCTATCAGTTTCAGGGACTTCGAAAATCCGTAGTAGACAAATCTCGCGCTGCCAGTAAAATAGTGAAACTCATTGGCATAGTAAAGACTGAAGAGTATATCATATTTCTGAGTATTATATATATTTAGTTATGTAAATCAGAGAGAAAATTGATCATTGCGCCTATGAGAGACATGTAGCATTTGCGCGGAAGGTCTGAAAATATATTAACTAGATGTCACAAAAAAATTATCCGCTACTGTATTATTTACACCACGAGTAGTAATGCTGTGCAATAACAAAACACTGTATTGAAATACATTAGAATCGATAGTACGCAGCGGACGACTTATCGAAAATGACCTTGAATTCTCCGTAAGTGCACAGTATGTCCAATACAAGTTTTAGTGCTTGTCAAATCAATTTTAAACATTCTCGTACATGACAATTTTTAGGCCCAAATCTTAATAATCGATTAATAAATTTTTAGTCACGACACTATGAAAACCTATTTCCGATCTATAGCAGATCATGCTCAACGATTTCCAATTTTTTCGCTGCCAAAAAGTCATTAGAAATTGACTGAGAACTTCTCGCGAACTTTTTTTTAATATTGCCAACTAGAATAATATTGTATTTCCAGACGGCCCTTAAAGTGTTCATCCATTGGTAGGTGACCATTTACTGATTAGTTTATCCCATATAAATTGAAAAGATCTTATAGGAACTGAGCAGACACAAAATATAAACAACGTGATATTTCAAGACTTTACTTGATCCTTGAATGTATTTTCATACAATTGCGAGTATCATATTTTAAACCTTATATGTGTGTGTAAGTAATTGACACCATTGTTATTTATTTAAGTTAGGCTACATTGTACGTTAATTTTATGGTACTAAAATTTTGCGAAATAATGGCATTCCGATATCTGTATGACAATAATAATAGTAATAATAATAACACGAAGAGAAAAAAATGAAGAATGTCACATTTGGAGCTGGATGAATTTTCCAGCATTCGGTAGCGCGGAAATGGATCGCAAGTGATGTGATGTTCTTCGCTTCTTTCTGGTACTCTTCGTGTGTATGGATATTGCGTACTATTTATCATGGGATGATAAACGAGAATATATAGTAGAACCTCAGTTTGAATCACTTGGAAATGGATTCGGTCACGCTTAAATTAGAGTAAAGTATTATAGTAAAATCGTGTTGTATAGTCGGTATAAATTAAAGTGAACTACATTAATTTCTGTTATTAATCTTAGATTCGTTACAGAATCAAACGTGCGTCATTATCAAAATCGAAAGAAAATGAATCAAATTCAACAACGAGTTATCGATAACTATGGGAGTTAAATGAACGCTACGAAACCGGCTGATATAACGCTAGTCAAAATATGAGCATCTCTTAGCATTCCCGCGATAGAAGTACGTTAACTTTAGATTAAATGACTTTACCAATATCCTTTGTGATTTGATAACTCGCAATAACTTGTTATCGGTTTTGACTGGTCTTCTTCTTCTGACATCGGTAAGGACTTGTACTTAATTGTAGAACAGCCCTTAGCGAAATAAGATAGTATTTGATTATGATTATATGCTGATATCATATAATGAATTTATGCTTGAATATACGAAAAAAAAAACATCTATCGGGGGTTCAAACTAGGAACATTAGGATGCTCTTTGATTTTGAAAGCCCACTCTGTAATACATCTGCTACTAAAGTACGAGTATTTAAAACAAAACTGTGATAATTTTATATCATATCAAACATATAGTTTGCCCGAAACAATATTGATTAAACAGAGTATACTACTTGAAATAAATAAAGTCGATTATCTCGGATGCAAAGAGAAGTGCGAAAAAAATAAATGTGAATATTTGGGATTATAGGAGAGAAACAGACATAAAGAGTAATTAGATTGATTGCAGGTGCTACACTGTAAACAATAGGCATTTTGACTAGTTTGACAATACATTACAAATTGTTATCATCTCTCTTTATTACTATCTAATTAAACTTATTTCAGTAAAATAACGAAAATATATAAATGTTTAATATTAAAAATCTTAACTTCAAAAGTTGCCTTTTTAAAAAATGCGGCCATTTAATTAGAAACGATACGTGATTGGCTAACGGTTAGTGTGACGTCACATAATTGTAAACAAACAGTTCACAACAACTTTTAGGTTAGGTTTGCTTTAGAATCGTTTTGTTTTGAGATTATTATTGGCACTGCACACCACTTGTAGTTCATTGTTTTTTAACAATTTGGCTTATTTTCAAAGAGAACAACTAATTCTGACAGCTGCTGCTTGACGTTCATTTGTGTTTACAATTATGTGACGTCAGAGGGATCACGTGATTAGAGAGGCCGCTAGCTTGTCGTTTTTGGCGCCTTTTTAGATATTTAAATTTGTTCCTCGATTTTTAGTGAATATATTGCTTATTTCATTAGAAATATTCATAAAGCTTGTACAAAATTATATAATATACCATTTCTGGTGGTTTCTCAATAGTAGTCAAATAGCCTATTCTGCGGTGTGGACCTATATAAACCACTTTTGGTGTTAAATAACAATGGCATAAAACTGAATGACACCAGATGCGGTATATATAGATCCACACCGGTGAAATGGTGTTAAAAATTGACACTACTTTTTTACTGTGTACCAGTTACGAGAAATATATTGTCGTAAATATTTTTCTAAAAGTGTAGTTTTTGTTCTACAAAAGTTATAGACCTCATCGAGACTAACAAGAAAGGTTGTATGCAGCGTAATTTGCTTTTGTATGTACTTTGAGTGGCAATATCTCACAGATTGCCTATCGATAGATAGGCTACTACAGCTCATACTTTTTATAATCGCCTTGATGAGCTCCACAACTTTTGCTAAAGTCAAAATATCTATTTCTGGTTTATACGTTGGGTGTCTGTATCGATACGGACATTTACAAAATCGATAATGCAAATAACTATGGTCGAAGAATACTAGTAGGAGAGAAATTGTGATTCCCCTGCTATAGAATAAATTGATTTGACTACGAATACTGCCATGCATAAGTAAGTAAAATGCAGTGGGAATTTAAGTGGAACGTCCACTCCTGCATTAATAGGATTTAATTAGTCTACATTCAATGCTACTCGAGTGGTCAAAAATAACGTTTTTATGCATTCGAGATAGTTTTTTCTCATATTTCCTGGCTATTATTCCGAAAAATAAAAAAAAAATCAGCAGCGCTGCTTATTACCATGTGTATGATACACAATATGCATGTTAACCACCCAAATATGTATGATAGTGGTGGTATTTCCTTCGGCTAGCTTATGCACAAATTATAACTGACATAATCCTGCAGGGATTAATTAACGAGAAGCTAAAGTGCAAGAAGAACCTTATCGTAGTTAACGCATGTTGCCGAAACAGCTATTTTGTAGCAAAGAATGTTGATGATTATAACAAATTTTTTCTTTCTAATCTGGGCTCGGTGTTGGATTTCCCCAAGAATTTAATTCTGCACCAATAAAAATAGACATGAGTTGGTTTCAAAATGTATTATCCAGAGCAAATACAATATGAACACGCTTCCTTTACGGAAGATCGAAATACATTCCCAAAAGTTTTGATAAAGGGTGTCCCAAAATTAACGCAAGATTTAAATTTAATGAAAAACACAGTTTTTTTTATTACAATGTTATTTTTGTATTGAATCGTAAAGTACTCAGGATAGGGTTATATTTATATGGAATAATATAGGGCAAATGGCCTCCACGTTTAAGAATTGGCCCCCTAGATCGTGTGATTTAACACCATTGGATATTTTTTATGGGGTTATTTGAAGTAAAAGGTCTATGCCAATAAGCCCGCAAGCACGCGTGCATTGAAACAGGAAATTCAACGCTGCATCAACGAAATTCAGCCACATGCATGCATAATGGTCATGGAAAATTTCGACAAAAGAGTGCGTATATGCCAGGAAAGCCGTGGAGGCCATTTGCCATATATGTTATTCCATACATATATAATCCTGTCCTGTGTACTTTACGATTCAATACAAAAATAACATTGTAATTAAAAAAACCATGTTTTTCATTAAATTTAAATCTTGCGTTAACTTTGGGACACCCTTTATATTTATCGTGAAGCATCTACCTTGCATTTCTGTTGTTGCAGGAAATGATAGAAGAATTGATAATGTAATATGGATTTGTAATTGGAAGGAACTTTAGAGAGAGCTATGTGCAACCATAATAATCTACTGATGTGAACTCTCGACATTTGAATTATATTCCGGCATATAAGCTGACTGATGCAAAAATGGCACAGCACTGGAACGTAAAGAATTGCTCCATGATTTCACCTACGAGCCTCCTCTTGATAATCAGATACAAGGAGCGATTTATCCGGTTCACAACGATCTCTCGTTGGATGAGTTATTGAAAAGATGTTTAAGGAGATACACATAAAACAATAACGAAAGTTTTCATTCCATTGTGTGGCATATTTTCTTGGAAACATCTAAATAGCGGAGCCGAAATTGTGGAAATTGCAATATATCTAGTAGTATCTACTTTTAATTAAGGCTACAAGTCCATTTTAATCCAGGAGCGCCCGGGTTATGAGCATTTTGCTTACGCTCGAATAACTTTGTCCATTACTCCTGAGTGGATATCAGAAACGAGCTATAAGGTTCTATTTATCTTCCGAAAATTTAATCTAAGATAACACGAAAGTATTGATTCATTTTTGTAGAGAATTTGTGATACCAAAAATCGTCGCTTCTTGAAGAAGCACACAATGTGTGGGCACCTTTTTCATTATCCGAGTCCTCGCGTAACCATTTTTTTCTGAAGGGTGCATTCTAACAAGAAGTACACAAAAAGCACACTTAAGTAAAAATATGTAATTTCCTAAACAGTGTCACTTTTTGTCAAAATGGCAATAAACGTCTTTGAGAAAAGACAAAATAATAGCATACACTTTATGGTGTCTCAATAAAATTTTTTTAAAATGTGTATTTCAATTAATAAAAAAAAGCGCAAGAAATATTTTACATATATATTCTTCAAAGCAAAGCCAACGTATAAATTTATAGAAATATTATTGATTTTCAAACAATAATTAGGTAAACAACACAATATTTATTTTTAATTTCAGATAATTAGGTAGATGAAATTTTCCTAGACATTTATAGGGTGACTTTGCCTTTAGGGTGTATGCGCCTTTCTCATTAATTAAAATACATGTTTGAATAAAATTTCCGGAAACCCATTCAACCAAACTGTTTATATTGAGTGAGAATTTCTTTGTCTCTTCTTTATGTCAAATAATTCCAGAAAAAAATATTTTGATCACCATACTAAGAAAATTTTGTTAACGTTTCGTGGAAGATTCTCAAAAGCTGAACAAAGTCGGATTTGGGTGTATGTATATTATTAATTGCTGCCTTGCATTATTCAATAAAAAGGATAAAGAAATCAACGTACGACTATTCAAAATGAATAACCGCATAATTTTATGTAAATTGAATGTATAAAATTATTCTAATTTTTCGGGCGCTAAGGAAGAAGATCCCTAAGAAAAATCTGCCCCTTTGCCATATGAGAAGAGAAACTTAGAAAGTAGCAATCCAATTTAGAGATGTACGTTAAAAAAATATAGACAATTCACATCAACCGAACTGTATCTATAAATCTATGTATATAGAAAACCGTATATAGGGTATTCCATGCCACTTCAGTCGTTCAAAAATTAAACGTATTCCGAAGAATTTCCAAAAATCGAGTTATACGAATACAACAATTCTGCCACACAAATTAGAGATCAATTCTTTCATAAATCACGTAGTGGTCGTATCATTTCTCTTAATTTTAAAAATTGAGGACAAAGCCCTATCGGTGGTGAATTAATTTCCTTATATGTGATCAATAAGAAGTCGTTTGAGAAATACAACAAATTTCCGATTTTATCTTCTATAAAATCGCTGTATCTCTCAAATGACTGGGAGTTTCATGGTCTAACTTTGCACAAAATTTTCTTTTTACTCATCGATTATGAAGAAATGAAGCAATCGTCGATAGAGCTTGGCCCTCAATTTCAAAAATAGAAATAAAATATACGATTACTCTTGATTTATAGCAAGATAGGTAGGTATGCAATTTTTGGTAGAATTATAGTATTCCTATAACTTGATTATTAGATATTTTTTGAGAAGCTGAAGAGTGGCGTGAAGTGCTCCATATATCGCTCAAATCTAGGGAGCGTTATTATTGAGTCGATTTTTAATGCTACTTATTTAATATATGCAGGTACTAATCAACTACGTTCGAAAACACCGTGCTTTCAGAAGCGCGCCCTATAACACATTCATACTATTTATGTACAACTCCGTCATTCAGCGTCATATAGCGGATTATGCCAGGTTGCACTGGCACATGCGTGCATATGCAAGTTCGGTCGGCAAAACCTTGAAGAAGGGGTGAAAGACGAGGAAGGAAGAGAGAGGATGGCGAGGAGGTGGAATGTAAGGGAACAGGGGGTTTTCTCCGATCAATAGCCCGAGGAAGGGCCGTGGAAGCGACTGGCGACCGCTGTCTGGGCATCGATCCCTATATACACTAGGTATACGTGCCTACGTACTTTCTCTCTCTCTCTCTCTCTCTCCCTCTCTCTCTTTCTCCTATACTCTTCTATCTCTTTAACTCTTCAACGCTTGCTCCTTCTCGCGGCACTGCGCGCACCCCCCACCACCCGATCACCCATCACCTATCCCCCCGCTCTCACTCATTCTCTCTCTCTCTCTCTCTCTCTCTCTCTTCATACCTACACTCGCATAAATAGCGGCGCCGTTCCAACTCACGCTCCCAGAGCTACGTCGTTACCTACGTCAATTTGGAAACACTATGACGGTATGAATGGGGAATATATCCGTATACCTCACCTTCCTTCTCTTCACCCCGCTAAAAAATCAATACCAGAGACGCGCCGACAATGCTTCGGCACACGCGACAGGATACGGGCGGGACACGTGTTTCGCTCGAAGGAGGTACGGCGTCGTCAAGCGACTGATACATATATCCGGTTACACACGATAGACTCGTTCGTTTTCGAAAATTGTCATCGGATCTTTCGAGGCTTTGATCAGTGTTTCCACGGCGTGATCAATATATCGGTTGACAGAATGGGAGAAAGAATGATTTCAAGGTTATATTTCATGGCTGGTACTCACCCCTGCTGTTCCCGGTGACCTTGTCACGAAGGACGTTGATTTGGTGGACCCGACCGAACTTCTCGAACATGGCCCGCAGGTCGTTCTCGTCCATGTTGCGCGGCACCTGTCCCACGAACATCTTTATGTAATCGGGATCTGGCTGCTCCACGCTGTTGTTGTTCATTATGCTGAAACAGGAAACGCGGAGGTTACGTGGTTATCATCGTTAGGGGGCAGTACGGGTTTCGAACGGTTGCGGCTCGAATGAAAATGTGCGCCCGTAGCATAGAAAAGAGGTACGAGGAATGGGAGTATACGACATTGGGGGAGGGGGGCAGTTTGCATCACGAATAGGGGAGTGATAAGGAAAACAAAAAGCGTTTCTGTCATGCCACGTTAGGAAAATCAATTAAATTGTCTTTAATTAAGGTACTTATAATCATATTATTTGAATTTGAAATGGACCCATCTCGTTAATTCGGGAGATGTGAACATGTGCAAGTCGATAAAAGGCGGAATAAGGGAATTTAAAAAATTGTAATTTATGAAAGGAAAGGTTAAATCAGATTTAAATAGCACACTTTGCTAGAGAATTGAAATAAAAGAGCGCGTTTCCAGTGTTTCTGATATTATCGTACTTATTTTCTTTTAAATTTGTAGAAAGTGGAAGGGGTATTTGGCTACAAAATTTTAGGAAAAAGCGTTCGACGTGAAAAATCTAATCATATCCCACGTAGCACAAGATTTCCGGTAGATTTTCCAGGAGCTAATCTGATTTCTGTGCAAAAAATTTCTGAATATGGAACTTCAGAGGATTTATCATAGGAATTCCGTATGAGAATTTCCGTAAGTCTTGTTCATGCAAGATTATGCCAATTAGAAATTCTAGTTTCTTAACAGAATTTCAACAGGGACTTATCTATTATCAGGATACTAGAATTCTGTTAAACCTTGACTATTCTCGCCTTAGTAAAAAATGTCGAAGATTTATTACAAAATACTACAAGGAGCTCAGAAATGAAACTATATCAGATATAGGGTAAAAGTGGGACAGATGCCCCAGTCTCTGTATAACTTTGAACTCGATTATCTCAAAACGCAGTGGAGATATGTGAAAAATGCGTAACAACTTTTTTACAGTAAAAATATAGATAAACACTTTTTATGTAAACTTCCGATTTCGAGATAATTGATTTTCAACTTGCTCTTAAACCGGGGCGTCTATCCCACTTTTACCCTACATGATATTTTCTAATCCTGTTTTATCATTCAATAAATTCGATCAGGACAAATTCGTAATCCGGTCGGTACGTCGATAAAATAGGTACCGAGATCGGATGAGCATACTATTGCTGATCATCACCAGGTGATTATAACTCTAACGGTTCTCGCGGTTCTATTTTATCTATAAGGCTTGAGAGCAGCTGCCATGAACAGATCTGATAATATTAGGTGTACAAATAAGTTTTAGGACACTTTTGCAAAAATTCAAAATTTATTTTTATCTAGTTTTATCATCATCTATATATGTACCTATAGTTTACCAGTAGTTCTGCGAATAGTAGACCTCACTGAATACTGGGCCCAAAGTCGTAGATTGAAAGCGAGTCGAAAAGATTAATTGTTCTCGAGTGTACATACGCTGCGCGAGGTACGTGCAAACGATGAATTTCCGAATGACAAACACGAGTGCTCGCTACGGCTAAACTATTGTAGCTTAATGTATATAGGCTTTCCAGGCCTTTTTTGTAGAACATTTTATCATCTACAAAATTGTTTATGTAACATTTTGGGCTATGTAGCACTGTTTTCGCAGTGTCCGTAGTTTAAAGTCAGAAAACGTCATTTCATATACTACCTCCGCTCTCGTTGGGGATGATTACTCCCCTTTCTATCCTTCTGATCGCACCCCCCGACGAACTTACGATGCGTTGAGGGTCAATGAACATATGTACTGAGTTTCATGAAAATCGGTAAACGCATTTTAAAGTTATCGTGTGAAAGACAAACAGACAGACAGATAGGCACACGAAAGGATTTTTGCTCTACTCTTACTACGTTCGATCAATAAGTGTATCGCCAACTAATGTGATACAACAGAGCTTTCAAGAAAACTGCAGTCGTATTTTCGAACTTTATTGTTACTTCATTACCCTGGTCTAACAGCGACAGGCACGCCCCGATAGTCTACTACCATCTAGGTGTAAGGTTTCTCGAGCGAGGTTATACTAAAAATAGTGAGAAATGCTTGAAAATGATTGAATTCGATAGGTTGAAGTAAAAAAAAAAGTTCAGTTAAATTTTCAAGTCTTTTAAGAAGCTCACTGCAAAGATTTTTGAATAACAAAATAACATACCTACGTTCTTATGGGTTATAACCAATAAACCGCGATATTTCTGAGAAAAATAGTGAAAAAATTCTGAAATTTGTTGAACAGCAAGTTTAATGAACTAAAATCATCTATACCAATTTTCACGTTCATTAAGAAGTCCGTTATTTTTTTTATTAATTGTTCTTTATAAATTTAACCTTTGATAAGTCAATGTGGCAACGTTGCATGACGTACAGATGCATGACCAGATGTTTTGGGCTCCATTTTTTAACTCACAGATACACACATACTACTGTACGTCAAACATTGTTGCCACATCGCACGAAGAACATACTTTAGAGTGTTACTGTACTTCAGTGGACTAACTTTTAGCAGGGAAAAAGCCCCTGTATCGCTCGAGAAACCTTAGGGGGGGGGGGTCTAACACCTGTAAAATAACTCTATTTTTACGTATTTTTTTAGAGCTATTGTTGAAGTAGATATATTCTAATGTTTCGCATGTTACAAAGCATCATTCGAACAACATTTTGTAATTTTTTCGTAGAAAAATATTGAGAAATAAGCCGGTGACGAAGCATTTTCGAGGACGCCTTTTAGAAAAGATGATTTGCGGTGGACACTATATTTCAGCGTAGAATTATCTCAAATCAAAAAATCAAAGCAATTTAGTTAAAATAGATGTTCGTCTAGACTCCTACGTTTTTCTTTAACTTCTTTTCCATTTTTAAATGTTTGGTGGTTGTTTGAAGTAAAAATTGCGATTTTTCACGAAAAAATCCGCCATTTTGTTACTGTAAAACCCCCTTAATGTAATAAAAAAGAAAAAGACAAACGTAGGGGTCTCGTATTTTATATGTAGAAAGTGTGTACAAAATTTGAAAAGAATCGGTGCAGTAGTTTTTAAATGACGATGTCCACGGACTTTTAAAACTTGGTTTCGAGAAACAAGCGTTTAAAGCGCCGAGTTCTTGTCGCTCCGTCTATCAAAGGTCTATAACTGAGAGTTTTGCTCAGATTGACTTGAAATTTGGACACAACATTCTTTAAATGTTTTACTATAAGAAAAGGCAATTAAAAGAAATTGATTTTTGCCCCCCCCCCCCCCCCTCCTTTTAACATCATAGCACATCATAGCACGCCGTTTGGTCAACATTTCTGTAGGCGAACATATCGACGTCCACTCAACATCTTTTCAGCATACTTGCTCACTTGGCAACGTTTCTTCTACACCGTGTATGAACATCGTGAACCTTTGGTATACCAACCTTCATACTATACACGTCACATTATTGCATGAGCAACGTGTCCTATCGCTACGATACGTCTCGCGAATTATGAATTTAGGAGATTATCTCCCGACGTAAATGAAGACCTTACGCGCGTCCGGGACTTCTGGGATCAGAGGCTCTCGACTACCATGGTCCGAAGCCTCTCTTTCTCAGCCAAGCCTCGTTAGAATGGAGTACAAGCTCGACGATGACCGGAAGGACTGAAGAGATCGTACGCGGAGAACTGCGAGGCTCGTGTGAGGTTTACCGGTAGCCATGAGTTATATGCACCGTTGAGTGCGGGCGGTTATACGAGCGGAAGGCATTACCGTTTCACGCTACGGATGCGCGACAGTTTGTTGCGCCATAAAATCGCGCTTGCATAAAGTTCCCCGTTGAAGCGGTGACTCGTCTACCGCGCGGTCTCTTCGTTATACATATGGGGGGTTCAGGAGTGAAGTGGATCAAGTCCTGAAAACGAGTTACGAAGAAAATAAAGGTTAAACATTTTTCTTGTTTATTAATTCAAACCAAAACATCTGTATAATATAAAGCTTCGTGAAGTATTTAGCATACTTGTCTTGTCCAAATGTTTTTGTTTGAATTAATAAACAAGAAAAATGTGCGACCTTTATTTTCTTCGTAAGGCGCAAATTCCCATAGAACTGGCGCGTGGAGGTGGCGTGGAACGGGCACTTGCCACTTGCATTTAAGCCTATGAAGGACCACGCCAGTGCCACGCCACTTCTGTCTGTATTGCCTCATAGGCTAACATGGAGGTGGCAAATGCCCGTTTCACGCCACCACCACGCGCCAGTTCTGTAGGAATTGCGCCTAACTCGTTTTCAGGACTTGGTCCCCTTCACTCCTGAACCCCCCTCATATATGTATGTATACCACACACGGTAGAGGTTTCGGTCGCGCTGCAACTATGTACACGGAGAATCCCCTTGGTCCTAGGGTTCGTTAAACGGCTGAAAGAAGCAGGGAGGAATTTTTTTCAGAAAGACGAGCAGATACGATGAGAGGCAAAGAGCGTAGCGAACCTGTCTTGGAAAGTTAATATTAGCCGGTAAGGTTTAAAGCGATTTTCCGCGTGGTTCGCTCCTCTCATCTTCCGCCTATAACGGAGGGGCCTCACGGCGTTGTACGGTTAGTTCGAGGAGAAGATGCCGTTACTCGACCCTTTCGCTCGTGCTACCCTCCGCGGCTCGGTCTTTCAGCCTACTAACGTCGCGCACGCGGATCTTCTACCTTTATCCCCGACACCCCTCGCATCTTCTCTAAAATTCTCTTCGACGAGAGTAGGTTACGGGGTTCAGAACTTGGCAGGGTATTTCCGAATCGCTCGACCAATCAGCCTACAGCGTTTCCGTGCCAAAGCCGATGCCAAGACGGTTTCCAATCGGAAGTGCATTACGTACCCCTGCCGAGGGCACCGTCTCCGGTCGGGAAAAGGTTTTCGGAGATAATACGAAAACGATACGTTCGGCTAGCCGGATGGGTATTCCGATGGTTGGAGAAGGAGAGGAAAAATAGGAGGGAGCAAGAGGAAAGAGTACAGGAAGGGGATCGGCGGTGAAAAGGGTTGGAAGATAGGAGGAGGTGGGTGGGCGAAACTGATCGGACAGCTGTGAGGAGGTCCTGTGAGAGAAGAGTGAGAAGCTAATTTTGGTGGTCGGTGGGGTCGGGGGAAAATACGTTCTGATAGCTATCTTATCGATAGGTAAGCATAATGGTGTATGTGTGTATATACGCGTGCGTAGGCGTATGTGTGCATGCTTGCGGGGGAAGTGATAAGGGAGGACGGAGTGGAGAGTTGGAGGAAGAGAGAGGGGAAGCGCGCAATGCTCCTTCCGCGTCTAGTCGAGGATGGGTGAAACGAGGGCTCGCTCGCTGGGCGAGACAAGGTGAAGGGAGGGCGGGGTCTCGGGGTTGGACCGATAGATCGAGTACATCAAAGGAGCGCAGTCACTACCTTATCCCCCACCCGTCTCCGTTTACGTTACTCCTCTCATCCAGTTCGAGTAACCTACGAGTTTAAACTCCGTACCGTGTGTCGCGTTCGTGAGCTCGGGACACGGACCGATGATGCTTTGCCGGTCTGACCCACCCTGCGGCGGAAACGAACACGCCGGAAACCGAGACGCGTGAGATTTTCCACGGCGAGATTTCTTTTTTTTCCCGTCGTCGGTGTCGCTTCGTCGGGTGCGGACCATTTGCTACCTCGGGTTCCATTTGCGGCTCTGCTGCAGCGGTTCGCTTGGATTTATTTCGAGCGGCGAATTCGCAATGGAGACGCGTTAGGTATAACTACCGTTATACCGTATGTCCCACTCTGTACGGGCCAGTTTAAAGTTACCTTCGGGGAGGCTTGGTCGGTACTTGAGTCATTTAATACCGGTAGAAGTCGAGTCGGTAGTTAGAGTTGGTGTCAATTCGGGTGATCGAAGCGTCTAACTTTGAAATTATGAATTTGTAAATAATGGAAATTACTCACCATTATTCACAAATTCATAATTTCGAGATTAGACGCTTCAATCTCCCGAATTGACACCAACTCTAACTACCGACTCGACTTTTACCGGTATTAAATGTTTCGATTACCGACCAAGCCTATCCGAAGGTAACTTTCAAACTGGCCAGTACAGAGACGGACATACGGTACAGTCTGTGTCAGAAGAAAGTGTCGCGTTTATTTCTACAGTACCTACAAGAGGTATCTCTGTCTTTCTTTCGGGATGCGATTGTACCGTCAGAAGGTTACGGCACAAACACCGATTCATTTTAGCATCGCTCGAGACCTCGAAGTGGAAGAGTTTGTTGAAAAATGAGTGCCAGGCAGTTTTCCTTTGCAAACACCCAAAAGAACCTAAATTATCGTTTACAGCGGCTGCGAAAGCAATTAAAAAGTCAAAAAGTTTCGTTGCAAAGTGGGTCGAGCGGTTTGAGGTGTATAAAAACGTCGATGACTACGATGAAGCGAGCAACTACAGAAAAGCAGGACGAAGCGATAGTCAATCTATTCAAGAAGACTCCCACTCTGCGATTGCATTACGACTTACTAAATAATTGCGCCGTGTAAAATGTGATATACTTTCATGTAAAAAAAGTTACACAAAATATCTTTTGTACTTTAAAAAACATCGCGTACACTTTCTTCTGCCACAGACTGTATCTCTATCGAACAGCAATAATTCGTATAAAAACCTAAGAATATTTTCAAAGGTGAAATCATATCACATATATCTACTTACTTCTCAATCATACATTCGTAAGTATCGAGACAGTACAGACTTTAACAGACGATTCAAACATACTGAGATTGTTATATCTGCACGTGGATTTTTAATATATTAGACGCTATTTATGGCAGGTATTGCGAGCATAATACCAATTCAATATGGGATCATTCTCGCAATACCTACCATAAATAGTGTGTAATATGATTAGAAGACTCACCTTGTGTATAATTTAATCTCGTTACCTGTGAAATATACATACGTATAAAAGAAGTATTTGTGGAAGATAAAAAGAATAACTATTGAAAATATTGAGTTCTATGGTAACTAGCTTGAAGATTCAATGATCTCGTTTGTGATTGTCATAATTAAATTCATTGGCTAACATTGCACACACAGAGCATGAATCTTACTGGGAACGCTAAAGATATAATGATATATCTTTAGCCTTCTCTTCTCACTTAACCCCAAATGACACCATTGAATCTTCAAGTTAGTTGACATAGAACTCAATATTTTTTACAGTTACTTTTTTAATTCCCATAAATACTTCTTTTATACGTATGCATGTTTTAAAGGTAATGAGATAAAATTATACAGGATGAGGTTTTTAAGACTCAAGGCATAATAACAGAGTGAAATCAATTTTTTTTAATACCACGATGCTGACAGCCACGGTACTGACATTTCAATTTCAACTGAATAGCATTCTGAAAGGCGAATTCGGAAATGCCTGACAGAATTGAGATTCAGCTTAACGAAGAGTATTAAAATTAATGTGATAGTTTAACAGGAAAACGTTATAATATTAGAGATATGCTATACCATGGTACTGACGAAAAATGGTGTGACATACCTTTCTTCACCACAAAACCTGCACCCTGAAGACCAAATGACGGATGTAAATAATTTATATTTAGTATACTTTTCAGATGCCACCATGAGGACTAGCCAAACTAGAAAGTAGATGGCGCACTGGTGGAAAGAACTCAAAGCAGAAAAATACGTAAGACTTTCAGGGCAAAAGTTGATGGCAGACTCACTTGGTTCAAAAATGAATATTTCAATACCTATAATTATTATGCATCGTCGTAAAGCAAGTAACGCTCTATGATAGTATTTATTACTGACTTTCTCCTCGTATATTCGGTTGCAGGGAAAAATATTAGGTATACAAATAAGTTTTAGGACACTTTTGCAAAAATTCAAAATTTATTTTTCAAAAAAGTAAAATACATTTACTCATCAAAATAATCCCCCTCACTTTCAATGACCTTCAGCCATCTTTTAGGCAATTCACGGATGCCTTCCGCAAAGAAAGTTTTATCTTGCGAGATGAGGAATTTATCGACCCATTTTTGGACTTCTTCAAATGTTTTGAATCGCAATCTGACAATTCATTTTGCATTTTCCGAAATAAGTGAAAATCAGTTGGAGCTAAATCTGGTGAATACGCCGGGTGTAGTACGACTTCCCATCCAAGAGCCATTAACGTATCCTTGACCGGTCAACCCACATGAGGCCTGGCGATGTCATGGAGCAGTTTTACTGGACGTTTTTCTTTGCCAGTAAATGGACGCTTTTGGTCAATTTCTTGGTTCAATCGTATTAATTGTTGACGATAGCGATCGGCAGTATCTGTTTGGCCAGGTTTCAGAAGTTCATAATGGAATACGTCTTTCATATTCCACCATATACTTTGTGGACTTTGCATGACTTTGTTACAGTGAACATTGCGCTTTGGCGTTGATGTCGCCAGCTCGCCGAGCTCAACCCAATGATATCAACGTTTCGGATTATCAAAATAAATCCACTTTTAATCGCCGGTTACAATTTTCCACAAAAAGACTTTCTTTGTTGCTTGTTGTAAAGATTCAAACATATGTCAAAAGACGGCTATTTTTATTTGCTTGAGTCAAAGAGTGTGGCACCCACTTTATTCCTTCTCGAATCTTTCCCATTACTTCAAAGTGATAGGAAATAGATCGTTGAATTACTCCTAGCTGTTCTGATAGTTTTTTTTGAAGTGAAACTTCTTTGCTGAGGGTAGTGAAATCGCGCGAAGTGGAACGAAAATATCGTTACAAAATACCATTCCAGCGCTCTCGACCCTGCCCCATTCCACCGCTTTTGACCGCGCCCCACTCCAACGCTCTCGACTGTATGTAGCATGGTCGCTACAGTCATACATTTATATTACCACAACGGCGAGGCGGGCGGTATATTTCGGCGAACGTGGGTTGCAAATGCGTTCGCAGTCCCGCATCTTCCCCTCAAAACAACCTCGCGGTGTATTTAATTATAAACCATGGTTAAATCACTGATCTCTCTCTTTGAATCCAATATATCACCAGTAATCTTGTGAGTGTAGTGTTAAATTATTTGAACTAACCGAAATCCATTTCTCCACGTATTCGATCACTAGTGTTACGCAGTAGTGTCTTCGGGATTTACGACCCCGAGGAGATCTAATCTTGATCGCACCTGTTAGAATTATTAACTTGAAACTGAGGAATAAATGAAGCAAAAACCAATCGCTGTTTAGATTGTGCAGAGGGGGTCTGGTTTGTGTTGCTCGAGAAGGTTTCTTGGAACGATGAAAGCCATTGTTTATATTATGAGGCGACGCAGTGTCGCACCTCCACACTAAGAGGACCAAAGAAAGAAACCAGTCCTCGATGGTCCAGATTATGATCCCCGTATGCCCTTTTAGTCAGTTCCCTGAAGAGTGTGAAAAAGTAAAGATGTGTCTTCCAAGCGCATTCTAATAAAGAATATTTTTGGTAGTGAAAACACGGTGCTTTTACTTAATTCCGAACTCCCATTTCCAAGAGCATCTCGACTGAACAATGCGATCAATAAACATTTAATAAATATGATTGACTTTTAAATAACGAAAATAGTAAAAAAAAAAAGAAACCGAAATGCGTGGCCGCCACGCGCAGAAGAAGTTACTTCGATACTGATGGGTAGAAAAGAAAACTAAACATGTGTAATCAACAATAGTAATACCACGACATTTCAAGATAATGTAGTTCAGATATGATTTAAAAAACAATAGCAATACTATGGCATAATAAAAATGTCATAGTAGTACTCTTGCTGCAAATGAGCGATATGTATTATGTACCCATCATTTTAGAATCAATGTGATATATAATGTAAGTATCCTAGGTTGTACGAATATCTAGAAGTATGAAGAAACTGCTAAAGGCACTTCAAGTCGTTAGTCCAGCTGCCGACTTAATTGTACTGAAGGTATTTCTCATTTCGATATTACAAACTAGAAAAAAAAAAGTATAAAACGAAAGAAAATGAAAAATGGAAGAATCACATTAGAACCATCCCTTTTCATTTCTGGGTCAGTTTTAAGCCACTTTCATCGGCCTTTTATCCCACTCCGCGGTGGTCGATTGAACAAACGAATCGTTTTTTCCCGCCGAAGAAAGCGGAACCCAAATGATGCCCGTACGAAAGACTGGAAAGGGCTGAAAAATGGGGAAATCCAGGGAACGCGAAGTTAAGGACATAGAACCAATGCTCGCTTTGCCGCTCGTTCATGTAATATATGTGGCGATCTTGAGAAGTTATCGGCTCCTGCGAACAATGGTCTTGGAGAGTTTCGTTTCATGGCTCCGCGTTCGCCATCGTCTCCCAACCAAAACTTCTCCAATATTTTAGAGGTCGACGGTAAGACAAATTCTCCGGACACTTCTCGCGAGCGATCTTCTAACGTCCCCTGCGGGTGCCGTTTGCTAACCCCTGGGACCGTGCGGTACCTCTCCCCATGTCATCACCTTAGTCGTCCCATTCGAAAGCGTTGATGGTGGGGAACTTTGGGAACGTATTGTATTGTAATAGTTACGTGTAAGGGGTAGAAATCATGACATATAACGAGATATGTCCTATTTTGAAATACGATCGAAATATTTCGGCGATTCTCCTATTTCTGTTATGTTGAAGCACGGCTGCACCCAATGAAGATATGTTCATAACTTGTAAATCACTATAAGAAATGCTACGTGTAGTGTGAATTAAGTAGTTTCTCGACAAAACGTATTTTTATAAAAACATCGGACAAAAAACAAGATAAATGCTGAAAAAGTGATGTTTTTGTCTCTTTTTCCTTGTACCCTTTTGAAAACTTAATTAAGATAATGATCAATACCGGGTAAGAGTTGGGAATTACTGTGGATGCATACCTATATTACAAGTATTTTTGAATAACGAAAAGATTTCCCATGTAACGTCAAAAATTATAATTTGTTAATAAATATATATTCAACCTACATTATTTGCATCCATAACAGATTTATTAAATTTCATCGCGCTGCTAGTATCTGTATATATAAAAATCTCGTATCCAAATTTCGTGTCCGAACTCCTACGAAACGGCTCGACCGATTTTTATGAAATTTTTTATGCTTATTCGGTAGGTATGAGGGTAGGTGGTAAAGTATATTTCATACCGCTAGGTGATTAGGGCGTTCGAAAAAAAATTTAACAATTTTCCCATACATTTTGTATGGGAGCTTCAATCCGTATACAACGCCATCTCTGATACGTGACAGAAATTACAACGCTATATATGCTATGCGATGCCAGTAGATGGCTCTGTGTGCATCATCAGTTGCGCGGTTGCATACCATTGAGCTAACAGAACACACACGTGCGCCGCGATTAATGAGCATTTTTTCCACATTTCCAGGCGAAACGAAGTTCGCCGGGACCGCTAGTTACATTATAAAATCAAGGGTATCGTCGAGCCTACACTCACCGCGTATGCGACTGTAGTGGATATCGTTCCAATTTTTGTTCCCCTCACTTTGATAAACTGGAGTGGGGGCAGAAAAGTAGGAGGTGCCTAGTACAGATGAATGCTACTATTGGGATCGTGCAACACCCGTACAGTGACACCTGGTGGCAGTAGTCGGCGAAAAATAGGAACTTTTATACAGTACCAAATACGACAAGAATATAGAAATCCTCGGCAAAACCAATTAGTGAACAACAATATGAATGTTTTTCATCAGGTGTATTTTATAGTAATTATTTATAAGTATAGAATTGCAATAAACAGTAAGCATAACATTTAGGGCCGGTTTATTCACCTTCAGACACGTTGACCGCCATATAATGTACTTTAACCCGGCAGCGGTGGTGGCTGGCAGTCAACGTGTTATAGGTATGGAGAGACGTGCCCACTAACTTCAAGCCTTCACCACTAGTTGCGCACGATCGTTCGCCGTATCCCCTCCAAGCAGTTGCACAGTCCCAATACAGTATGCCCGAGGGCAAAGTATATAAAGGAACCCGTAGTTTTATGTTAATTACCATAATACTTTTTCCGAAATTGTAACTGCGCATGCGCAATTTTTCGCGTATCATGGCACATGCTGTCAAATGCCGCACACATACATTAACAAGAATAATGGCAATTGTTGTACTACGACAATCATCATAAAACTATGATCCCTTTATATACTTTGCTCTCGGACCTACTGTATATGTCAAACCGAGTGTAATATATGTAACTTTCGCACAATAAATGTATAACAGTTGGCATGCTCTTATCCTCCTCCCTACACCTCTCTAAAGTTTGTATAAATTATTGTATAAATTATTTCTTCATAATAAGATTTTATATCTCCATAATGAGTACAATAGATTACTGTCAAAGTATACAGGATCCACCATTGGACCTGCAACATAGCAAATATAACGTCTGTGATTTGTAGAACTATACACAATGAGCATCCTAGTTGATTGGTTGTGATGGGTAGGAGAGGTCAAGCAAGAACAGCAACTGTAATGATGAAACACTACTTGTACAAGAGATCTGTATTCTCCTTAACCCCATGACATACAAATAAAACGGAATTTGCTACAATGCCACATGAAATGAATGACGTCTCCCAAACGTCACTGTATGTCAAGGGGTTAAAGTAAGCGACCACAAGAGGGAAAATCGATTTTGTCATCAGATTATCTGTGCAGAGGTTTTTTGGCCGTAGAAGCGTCGGGCAATGTGGTTCGCATATTCGTTAGACGCTCACTATCGTTTTGTTTCAACAGATACTGAATCATAAAGTCATGGACTACTAATCTGGATTCTTCAGATTTATCTACCAACCTTTTCAGCCACAGGTTTCTGCAGCAAAATAGTCGCGTGTTCTATGAAAAATTCCGACACTCTCAGCAGAGGCCATTTTGCAACACTGTTGAAATGAAATCCTCCTTATGGTTAATACCCATTCTTAGCAATGGATATGTCGTGGTTAATGCCTTCTTCACCTTGATGGGATCCTCCGTTGGATAATTCCTTCAACCCAACCATTTTTTCAATCTTTTTAATTCTTCCAAATTTTGTCCAACATTTAGTCCGGGTTCAAATTGGCTGCATCCATAGGTGGACTGCTATGGCACTTTTTTCCTCTATTTTGAGGGGACGTCAGTATTTTTGTCAACGTTATGCTGTCTCTTGAATGGGGAATCTTTATAACATTGGATTTTATTGCAAATCTTAATGACCAACGTTTTCCGTAGGGGGGGGGGGGTTCTGACTATATTATCTTCACGGAGAAAAATAATTTTGCACTCCTAGCAAATTTAAGATTTGCTAACCAATTTTTATTGTGATTGCAAATATAAGTGTTATGACAGCAAGTATTTTTGTAATTATAGCAAATATAACAGTAACATTAGCAACATTTATTGTAGTGAAAATACTTGCTATATCTATAAATTCAGGACGGCGCGCCGCGGCGCTTGAACTTCAAGTGCAACATCATTTTTCCATTCTGCGGCTTCTAAATTTGTGATGACTTTCATAAAATTTAGGAATATACGTTACTTATAAAACATTCATCGAAATATTTAAGACGTGCTTCTGAAACGGTACCTTTTGTTTGGAATTTCAGTTAAGAAATACCAAACATTCCGGAAATACCCAAATAATTAAACTCAAAAATATTACATTTCACATATCGTCGGTCTTATCACGTAAGGGCGTATCTGAGTTTTGATGATTTCTCAGGAGAGCGATTTCAAATATTTTACGATTTTTCATTGTGAATAAGTCCTGCAATTATTTTTATAGCTTGGTGATTTTTTTATGTATACAATTATGCGCTTGAATGCCTTTTAAATCACACGTATGGGCCTATCCTAAGTTAGGCCTACTATACGTGAGATTTAAATTTTGATTATTTTGAGATACGATGAAAAATATATGTATATGGGGAGCAAAAGTATAAAATGTTCAAGTACGCCGGATCGTGAGATAAAAATATAAGGCTTAAGAGAGAGAGAGAGAGAGAGAGAGAGAGAGAGAGAGAGAGAGAGAGAGAGAGAGAGAGAGAGAGAGAGAGAGAGAGAGAGAGAGAGAGAGAGAGAGAGAGAGAGAGAGAGAGAGAGAGAGAGAGAGAGAGAGAGAGAGAGAGAGAGAGAGAGAGAGAGAGAGAGAGAGAGAGAGAGAGAGAGAGAGAGAGAGAGAGAGAGAGAGAGAGAGAGAGAGAGAGAGAGAGAGAGAGAGAGAGAGAGAGAGAGAGAGAGAGAGAGAGAGAGAGAGAGAGAGAGAGAGAGAGAGAGAGAGAGAGAGCAACCTATGGCGGTCTTAACTCAGTTTTCAAATTTTCTGAGATACGCCCTTACGTGATAAGACCGACGATATGTTATCAAGTTAGAATATAATATGAAGATGCTTACTCACACCTCTAGGCTCAATTCTGGTAAAATTAAGGAAAAGTTGATGTTAAAGAAATGGAATCTAGAACCTGCCGAGTTTCCAGTTCACATATTACATAAGGGATCGTGCATAAATCGTGCGACAAATTTAGAAGGGAGGTGGGAGAGGTTGACTCTTGCGGCACGGATTATCGTAGAGAAGAAAGGGGTCGTCCCTCCGAGAATTACGCGATATTTCTTACTTGCAAAAAGTGTGTAGTATTAGTGCGTATGCAAGTAGTACGTCATGAAAGGTACAATCATTTAGAACAGGCAAACCTAAAGAGTCTGCTCTGTATGAATGACTTTTTTTGCTAAATTTTCAGCGATTATAGACTTTTAGCAGGGTGGCTACAGATCTGGAAAACCGGAAAAAAACCGAGAAATCTCAGGGAATTTGATCCGTCAAGGAAAAATCAGAGAAATATCAGGTAACTAATTTTGGATTTTTACTGGAAATTATAAATAAAGCAGAGTTAATTTCTTTAAATTTCACTGTTGATACATTCAACAAAGGAGTTTGCGCTGCTGCTTTATATTTTCCAGTAGTAGCGCACGTGTACCCCATCGAATAAAATTAAGGTCTCTATCATCAGCGTTACTTTCTTAGCGTATAAACGTTTTCATAGCCTTGTGTCTTATATTATAATTATTTATAGCTATTTGATTTGATTATCAAAACTTAAAATGAACAAAAATATGAGGAAATACTTAGAAAATTTGATCCGATATAATCAGAAAAAATCTAAGAAAAGTCAGGGAACAGTCAGGGAAATCTATTAGGAGGTTGCATCGAAAGCCACTGTTCTTCTGTAGATGGCTCTAACTACTTATGTCGTGCACAGCGACTAATACTTTTTCTATCATTCAAAATTATGGACATTTCTTATTAAGATTCAGTCATTAAACTGCCATTTTTTGTTAATATAAGCCTATTTATGGTCTATAACCAAAGAAAATGGAACGCGACATGTTGTTTTTTCGATGTGTACTTCTACACTAATTTTAAAAAATTTTTTAATAAGTGCAGCTGCAGCTCATAAATTACTTGCGTCAACTTATACTGAATCTGCTCCATCAGAAATAGTATGTAGAGACTGGTTTCGTCGCTTCAAAAGTGCAAAAACTATGATGTTCACGACAAACAACAGCCAGGTCAAACAAAGAAGTTCGAAGATGAACAACTGCAAGCTCTATTGGAAGAAACCCCTACTGAAACGCTCTGAGAATTGGCTCAACAGCTTGAAGTCGATATGAATCTACAATTTCACGACGCCAACATGTCATGGGAAAGATTGGAAAAGAAGGAAAGTGGCTGCCACATGACTTGACCGAAAATACCATTGCTGATCGTCTGGACATCTCGATTTCTTTGCTTGCAAAGCATAAAAAGAAAAGTTTCTTTATGGCGTATCGTAATCGGTGATGAGAAATGGATCTATTTCGTCAACCCGAAACGCAAAAAATCATGGATTGATCCTGGCCAACCATCAACGTCGATACCAAAACGAAAGAGTGGACAATTCTTTCGTTGCGGAATTCAACTTCTGCCAGGAAAGTGGGAAAAAGTTATAGCTTCCGAAAAGGCAAATACTTCAATTATGGTTTTCACACATTTTATTACGACATAATGTTTTTGAAACAAGAAAAAAACAGCAGCTTTCAATGCAACCCCCTTATATAATCAAGTTCTTATAGCCACCCTATTCAGACGTGCTCAGACAATATCGCACGAGAACGGAACAGAGAGATATGGAGGGGGTGGAGGGGGAAGAAGAGAGGAAGGGTGGGAGGGAGAGAGGGAGGGGGAGGATTAATTCAAACGTCACTGACTGTCACGTAGGAGGAGGTCTAATCGGCCGAAAAATGCGTCCCGCGATTTATGCACAGCTCCTATTATTGGGAGGAGGCGAAAAGAGGAGAGGAAGAAGAGGAAAGAGAGAGGGGAAGTCCGGTCAATGTTATGATCTGTTAGATAGAAAACGGGGGTCTTCGTCCACCGTTATTTTACATATTATATCAATTTCAGGCTATGCGGACTAACACGATGTTGCTGATAGCAGATGAGCAATCGATCGCAACAAGCGCGTGAACGTAAAAGGTAATCTTTCTCTTGAGTTTTGTAGCTATCAGAGGCTTAACACTGTTAAGCAGACTATTGCCAATGTAAGACAGGTTCAAAATCTTCGGCTTAATTAATCATGGAAAAGTCCCGGTACTTCATTAATAGCGTGCAATTTGAGATTATAACCAAGTGTGACGTCAAGGTTACATCGATGATTTTGACGGTTTCGTTATGTTTCGCATTTATGATTGAATATTAATTGTACGAGAGTCGTGCGTAACCTACTGGGTATTCTCCAATGCACGAACTATGTACGACTGATATTCACACGCGATTGCGAAACATAACGAAACTGCCAAAGCCGTTGACGCAGCCCTGACGTCGCGTTTATCGTTGACTAAGAGTCGACACTTAGTTATAACCCCAAATTTGACGCTATTAACGAAGAGCCTAGACTCTTACATGGTTAAACCGAAGATTTTTATCTCTAAGCGCTCCATCTGACAGTTAGCAAATGGAAATCAGTGTCTTTCGCAACGCCATCTCGTATACGCCCAATTTAAACCAACACCACCGATGTCAAATTCAAGAGAAAAGTCTGTCATGCCCCTGCTCGGTTTACCGTGGGACATACGGTACTTCAGTGAGCATGCATATAGCAGTATACGTGCAAAGAAAATACCATAGGAGAAGTACCGACGTATCAAACAGATGGCGCTGTGGATTTGCACGTGTACAATCACACACGCTCACCAAAGCTTAACAGTACTCATGCGCACGTAGCGTATAGAGGAATTTTAGACGCATCACACACACGAAAGAGGATAGGAAACAGAACGGGAGATCTAATCAAGTTTATCGGTCAGACTAATTAGAGGAAAAGGAAACGCGGGATTCGCAGTCGTGGTATCCCGAGGGACAACCCGAAGGGCAGAAATCAGATGTACAGCGTCCGTAATAGGTGAATCGTGGGCGTGTCGGTTGCTCCGAAGATCGTATATACATATAGATATACGTTGCGGCTACGAAAAGGCAATCGAATCGCGTCGGTCGCACCGAAGCGAGACTCGCACCGATACGCGTTGAGCTGTTGGCGTATCTACCGCCGCGCTGGTGGCCGGTTAAAAGATAACGGAGACACACAGATCGAGCTCGCTGTATTTTTTTTGTTCTTTCCTTTTTTACGAAATTCAATATCTCGGCGTAATTTGGCCCGTGCTGTTTCTCATTCAACGGCTTCCATACCACCTCTATCCATACTCTCTCTCTCTCTCTCTCCCTCCCTCCCCCTACTCCCCCACTCTCCCCTCCCTCTCTTCCCAATCCATCCCCCTCTCTCTCTTTGCGTCACTCTCTCGCCCTCCTGCCCGCCGCTGTCCTAACAAAGCAGATCGAGCGCTGGGGGGTGCCACCTTTATTACGCGGGGGACGAATGAAATGAGCGACAACGCGGTCCTACGTGTCGCAGAGAGACATATTGATTCTTGGATAAACAAAAGGCGAGAAGGAAGAGAAATGGCCCCGGGGTGTCGACGGGGTTGCCGCGACACTCGGCGGAGCTCTACCTACGTAAAGGCGCACCCTCTCTCTTTCTCTCCCGCCGTCGATATAAATTAACCGCGTTTCAGAAATTCGGTAAACGGACCGCGGAGCCCCCGCGAAAGCGAAACCGCTCTGTCGCTCGCCCTCCTTCGTCCCTTCGCGCTCAAGAGATACGTCTTCCACCCCCTCGCACTGGAGAAATTCCCGCGCGTGCTCCTCGCGACAGCGTCGACGGAAATTCGATCGCATTGTGAAAGGATCCGCGTGATTCAAACGATACAGGGGGATGAAATAAGGGTTTCGAAGAATGTCGGATCTGTGTTTATATTGTATCGTAGTATCGTACGAAAAGTTATTATGGGAGAACAACATCAAATGCAAAATATTAACCCCTTTGTGCCTGAATTTTCATTTTCCCCCCAAAAAAATTATTTTTACAAGAAACTTACTTTTAATTACTAGATATATAAAATTGTTGATTTGGAATTTTTTGAAGTTTTTTGTTTGTTTTTTTTTGAAATTTCTAGTCTGTCATTTATTCTGGAAGATGGGCAACAAACAATACATCATAAGGAAGAGTATGCAGAATGCCAACAGGTGGCAGCACTATCAGAGCCCATTCAAGATAAATTCATGTCATATTTCCGTGACATATCAGATGTGATATATCAGGCATAAAGGGGTTAAGCGGTGCACTACATGCACTGCAGATAACAAAATTTTCAGACAAGGATAGAGCAACAGCTTGCTGATACGAATTTCGTGAGATGTCGATAAGCTCGCCAATCTTTTCATGGAAGAAAGTAACTTCGCGACCGGACAAGAACGAGTAAACGCGACATTAACCCAGCATAGGCTTTTTATTGTAACCGTCGTCGTATATCCACCTTATAAGAGTAGACGAGAGGTAGGTTTCAAATAAAAATTTATTAACGTATGCACATAATCAATATCATGCTATTATCGAAGTTAAAGTATATAATTATTTGATGAATTGAATCAAATGTAAGATTAAACAACCCCAAATCAGCTTTGTTCGTTTAAATCAATTAATTCATGGAAATAATAATTAGAAGCTTAATTTACTGCTTATATCTATCAGTTCTCGTTTAAAGAATTGATTTTTTTTCTTATTGGAGTGACACTTAAAAAAGTACGGAATTTTATTCCAAGGTATAATTTCGAGTTTGTACGAATTTCTACATTAAAAAATGTACTCGTTCGCTGCTTTTTTGAAAATTGAATCCATTTAAGTTTTTATTGTGTAATAGGAAGAATGTCTTTACTGAATAATTTATAATAGGTTACTCGGCGATAAATAGATAGTTCAATGCTGACCTAAATTAGTAGCCCAGTAAACATACCCCAGAACGGAAATTGAATGTTGGCATGATGGTTTTCGATTTACGGTTATTTGTAAAATTTTCACGCCGTGCAATTTAAACATTGAATGCGTTATATTGAACTCATAAGTAATTAAGCGTTTTAAATTGTTGCTATCAATACCAAATAATTTGTTATTATCAATATCCTATTTAGATTGTAATTTGCCTTCTATACCGATAATAATTAATGCTGATCTAGGATTAATTTAACCCTTAATTAGGCGCGATTTAGACGATGAAATAGTTACTATTAGCAATCACAACAGCGGTTCTGAAATTAGTAGTGGACCAGAGAACATCAGTGATTCTTCAGCCGATGAACTCTCTACAATATATTTTGAATTTTTTACATAATAGCACCTTTATTTTAGAATAATTGTTATGATGTATCAAATACACCGCGCGACCAATTGCGGAAAATTATGGGCGTGCCTAATTAAGGGTTAAAGTTCCAATTCCAGTGAATCTCCGTTTTAATCAATATTACTGACATCTTAAAGATGCTGACTCAATTTTTCGTATTATATATAATTTTTTTTTGTTTGAAAGCGGAGTTTCCTTATTTATCTTGTATTCATTAACTGCATTTTAACCATAATGGATTATCTTGCAAAGAGCTTTCCCCTCATCACGTCTAGCTGAACGCGATAAGGCCCCTACTTCAAAGTCTTCCCAAGTCATTAACACGAGTAAGCATTTAGCCAATAAAACTCATACGTATATATGTGGAATACTTGCATTAATGTACAAAGATAGGAGAATGCTAATTCTTGGCACTTCTCGAGTTCTTATTTCTCTATGTAACTCTACAAATAGGCACGTAAGGTACGGTAACTGTACATTTTGCGAAATTTCAAATAGTCATCCCCTAAATATTTTTATCTGCAGTAATAGAGAAGGTGTGATATGAGAGTAACTACAAGACGATCTCTGCCCACTGTAATTTAGAACTGGGACTAGAGATTAATTGCTTACGGTATTGATGAATTGACGTTTCTATTTCAAAAATGTTGAAATCCATGTCACTTACCTGAAACAGAAAGATAAAAAAACAAATGAATAATTGATCGATCGATAAGAGATTAGTTATGTTAATAACTCCCACTCTTTTGACCCATTACGGTCATATTCCTCCTCAAGTATTGTTTATGTTTGTGTACTGTGCAATACAAATAATACGACCTATTGATCAAATTTGCCTGCTGCGAATAGACTATGTATACAAGCGCAAAATATCTCAGCAATTATTTTATAAGCATAAATATAGCTAAATAAAAGCATAAAAGTGCATAAAAAATATGTCAATGCACATATGATTTCGACGGAGAAAGAGGATGATATAGTTGAACCGATTGTGGATGACACCACTTTTGAGAAATTTGTGTCCTAGCTAGGTATTTCTTAAAATGTGTGGAAATAATTTTTGTTATTCTTACAAAAACAGTCGAAGTCATCGAGACTAAAAAAAAGGTATAATATATTTCACACATGATACTTTGTTTTATTAACCATTCGTTACATGCACAAAAGTAAGTTACACTACTCGAGACTAAGTTCCCCGGACTAGGTCGTACATAGTAATTTACTCTCGTACTTTAAATGCCCATATCTCACAAACGGTTCAACGGACAGGCATTTAACTTTATACCTTTTTAGTTAGTTTCGACAGATTTGACAACTTTTGTAGGAATAAGAAGATCGATTTCCAGTTAAAAAAATAACTATAACGAAATTATCTCGGAAGTGGTATCTGCAGTTGATCTGATCACACCATCCCCTCTTGTCTCTTCAAAACTATACAACTTTCGCTTGAAATATTTTTTCGTACTCTTGCCGAGGTTCAAAAATATTCTAAAGGCTCACTTAAAATGGAACGTCCTGTAGAATGAGCTTTCAGTAGATTTATATTCTGTAACTCGTGACACGAATATTGCCGATATCGTTAAGTCTTCTATACGAATTTTTTCCAAATTGGAAGAACTCGCGAGCCGAAGAATTAACGATATCGACAATCGTCTCGTTATACAAATTGCAGAATACGTTATGAGGAATCCGTAGAGCGAAACTCTTCATTTAATATTCAAATCCTCATCGCAGATTCAATTTCATATTTGCACTCTCATTTTAAGCTTCTATCGAGCCCCCCCCCCCCCCCCCTGCATATTATAATATATTCACAACACGAGATATACATATATCTCATCCCCTGCATAAAGTGCAGAGAACAAAGGTAGATATACTCTCGACCTCTGCAAAATCTCGAAGAAGAGAACCCGATTGAAGTACCAGCCCTCGAACAGCTTGTCAATTTCCACGCTCGTTAGAGGTACTTATTCTTGACTCGGGCTTCTTCCCCATTATGCATCTTCTCCCTTATTCGTCGCGGGATTGATTTTAATTGTTCGGCCGTGACTACGGCGATTCAATGCATTTGGAAGCGCGGCGTCGAGAGTCATACTCGTGTGTCATGATGCTGGGTCGCTCGTAAATGCCAATACGATTGATACTGGCTTTCTTTCGTATAACTAAATATGTGACTGTACATTAACTCGAGGATAAGTTGCTCCGGTTGATCAAATTTAGCTACGGGATCGTCCATAAAGGACATCACGACAATTTTGAAGATTTCGACCTCTCTCTTCCCCTTCGTCGCGCATTGTTCATTAACTTTCTATTAAGTTTAACACATAACGTCATGCGCTGCTCAATCTCCCACTCCAACATCGGTGTCCACTCCACCATTTACGGATAGCCCCTTATCGTCTCATTGGTCGAGTCCGGCGACCATGATACTTTATTTAAAACTCGAGCCAATCAGATCAGAGTGGATCAGCGATCGTGGCGCTAAAGTTTCACGAGTGTGCATCCCATTATTGTGGCATAATTTATGGACGATGCTAAGGGTCCTCTCGAGATGTCGTTTGATCAAGCAAAGTACCTATAAGCGGTCCAGTTGTACTAGTTAAAAATTTCCAGTAAATTACGCGCGTCAAGTTTGAAGCGGACATATGAAAAAAAAATGTTGCTCGTTGGATGAGTTTACGGATCAGTAATCGACCGGGGTCGGCTGTGGCTCGACGACGACGACGGCGACGTCAGCAATCGGCTTTTAGCCGCCACGAGAAGCGACGCGTTAGTGTTAAGCCTAGCGTGTAAACCAGCTGACGCGCGCGACGAGAGCGAACGGGATGAGGCGACTCAACGCGACGCAACCGTACACCCTGAAACTCGACCCAATTCTCGCTCGGTAAAATAGTGTAGCAGTTCGCGCGGGACTCGCGATGGTAAACCAACCGCCTCGACTTTGCTCGTCGGCGTCGCCCTCCGCGATGCTTCACGACGCAGTGTAAACGACTTCGCTCCGGCGATTAACTCGAGATTCGAATGTTTAGAGTGACTATTGGGCAAACTGCATCCAGTCGCATGCACGAATCGTAGCTCGAGCGTCGCCGCTTCACTTTGAGGGCTCCGCGCTTCGGGAAGGGTTTCTCCCAGTCGGAATTTCCGACAAGAGGGAGCGAGAGAGACGGGCGACGTCTCGCGCCATACAAATCATCGCGCGAGGAGCCGAGCTTCTTCCGCCCACCCGATCCCCACTCGCGCTTCGAACGGGTTTCAGGTATGCGTACGCGAAATGAGAAGGAAGCGGCACGGAAGAATTCCCTCTCGGAACGTTCCTCTCTCATTGCTTTTACGCGCCGTAGACGTGGATACGAGTATAGGACGTATGTAGCCCGGTATCTACCTTCCACCGATGACACGGTCGATATATCCAAGGGATACGGCATTCGACGCTATCTTCACCGTCAACGGTGTCAACTCCGTAATTGTTTGCTTTGTCGCCGAGACGTTTCTCCGGTTTCTGTTTGCCGAGTGCCTCGTCCTTTCGCGACGCTTGCCTATCTCCCGTCCGCCGGTCCGGCGAGTTTCTCTATCTCTCTCTCTCTCTCTCTCTCTCCCCTCTCGCCATCACTCTCTCTTCCTCTGACTCTATTCGTTCACTACTTCTTCCTCCTCTTTTCTCGACTACCCTCTTTCCCTTCCGCCCTTTCACCATGGTCAACTCGTTTTGTTCGCTCAATTTAGCCGAGACAGTTTTTGTTTTTACACACCACCGATTTTTCCACCTCCTCTCCTCTTACTCCTCCTCTTTCTTCACGGAGCTTACCTTTGCGCAAATTATCTAGATAACAATTATAGTACATTGGTGCGGCAACGATCTTTAACGAATTACGGAAAGATCGAGAAAAAGGTTAATTAAAATAGAAAGAAACACAGAGGTTGAGCACTTTTTGTAATGCAATCGGTTACTCTTTATCAATTTAAAAGTTACGTTTCGCAACCAATTCTTAACTAATTGTTTGAACGCGATTTATAAATAATTACTCTTAGTTCCAAGCAGTTCAATACAGATGCGACAATTATAAGCTAGACATGCGTAAGTAGCGCAATTGCTCGAATAAATAATTTAGTAGCAAAGCTAGATAATATGATCGAGAGTTTATAATATATATGCGGGACATTTTGAACCACTTGAACTACTTAAAAAATAACTATTATACATTTTTTTAAATGTGTGAAAATCAAGTTACATGAGTAGGTACAACAATTCTACTAAATCGCAAAGCAATCCCATAAATTACGTAATAATTCCATTTTTGTTTTTATTTTTTAAATTCAAATTTATAAATAAAAATATCGGCGGAATCTTTTCTCCCTTGTTAAACGACAAGTAAAAATAAAACTTCGTACAAAGCGACACCATAGAACTCCCAGTCGTTTGAAAGATGCAGTAATTTTACGATTTTTTTTTTTTTTATAGAAACGTATTTCTCAAATAATTGGGCGTCTCGTGATATAATTTTGTGTAAATCTAGGGAACATCCGCCCCCTGCTCGCTTCGCTCTCCAATCCCCGGGGGGCTATCACCCCGTGTAGCCTGCACCGTTTGTATCAGAACGACGCAAGCCAATAGCGGTCGATACCCCCAAATATGGCATGATGCGACGGCTCTATCAGTCGAGAAGAGCTTCGATATAGGCTGCCGTCGGACGATGTAGGCCACACACCCAATGGCCCTGACTGAAGTTACTCCAGGTATAAACATTCATGCTCGTGTGAGTACATTTCTGTTTATATTTGACTGTTAGGATTTCCCGTATAAGACGTCTTCTCGCTTAAAAAGATTTTTTGCACGTCCCCTTGAAAATCGTATTGAGCAGATTTTACACTGTAGTTATTTTTTCAATGATCGAAGCGATGTGAAATGCCTCACATACGAGGTATACTCATAAATTCACAAAAGAAGATATCATTTTTTCCTGTTATTTGTCATTTTACGAAAAAGTCTTCCGAATAAAATTTCTTGGTGTCGAGGAGGATGTAGATACAATACGTGCAAGAGGTTTTTGATAATATGCGTTATCTACGAGATATGAGGGTTGCCTTAATTAAAAAAAAATGAAACTCGATATTTTCGTTCGTATGAAAATTGTGGAGCTCGTTTAAATTAACAAAAAAAGTTATTAAGTGAAATACCCATCCGTTAAACAGTTCGTGATTCTCCGGACGTAACTCTCTTTTATTCTTATTTACTTTTATACTTTGAGCGGCAATATTTTACAAACGGTTCAATGAATGGGCCTTTCACTTTACACCTTTTTTTTTTACCTCGACGAGCCCTACAACTTTTATTAGAATGAAAATCTCGAGTTCCATTTAAAAAAATAAAAGTGACCTTCAAATCTCGTAATTAATGCGTGTTCTCAAAAACCATTTACATGTATTATACGCCCCCCTGTACACCAAATAACTTTTATTCGAAAGATTTTTTTATAAAATAACAAATAACGGAAGTAAATTGATCTTTCCTTGGTAAATGTACACACTGTATATAAGTACGTTTGGTATATAGGAATCGATATTCCATAATATAAGATCGTAGAAATCTGTCCACATAAGTGAGTTGACTCGAGATATAATAATTCGAAACAATCCTAACGGACCGATTGTAAGGCGAGGTCGAGCGCTGCACGGTAAGTACACAACTTGTTTACCAACACGTACCTAACGTAGAACGACACGTGGAATTGATATCAATGTGTTTCGCGGAGCGTAAGTGAAATGCGTGAGAGCGTCGTGTGTAGGCTTCAGCGTGTTCATTGTCAAATGGAGGCTTTAAGCCCTTGTGGAAAAAAAAGGTTATGTTTGGGTACTCCATCCACTTCTGCTTCCCCTTTCCGCACGCTCCCCTTCCCATCGTGCAGCGTGATCCGCGAAATTGGCATTGACGCTATTATCGGGCTAGCGTGTCGCGATCATTTTTTATCAGTGTCCTCAGTAAAGATGAAAATTTGAGAGGCTCCATAAAACGCGTAAACGTCATTCACTATCGCTTTTCATACGGGCGGTGACCGCGTGTTGTAGTGCAGCATAATTTATTATTGTTACACCCGAAGCACGTGGTATGGTTCTGACGTGAAAAACTACACTAGAAGTATGCTCTTCAAATTTGCACGTGTCTCGTAGGTTCTGCACGCGAGTATGATACATCTGCGCAGTCAGACTAGAGAGCCAATAGGAGGCGTCTCCAATGATGAATGAAATATTGTGCAGAACACATTACAACTTAGGTGTCTATATGTAATTGATGCATTTTCGTCCTCAGTATGTAAGGTTGATATATTATTGAAAAATATATGATATTTCATCTTGTATTCATATTGAACAATACCAAAAAAGAAGCACATACCTTTTTCACTATCATCATAGAACATCGTAATTCGTTGCTATGCAAGAAAAAGTTTCAAGTCACATCGTTGACTACAAGAACTTACGATGTTTCCTCGCGAAGAATGAGTCACGCCGTTTCTCGATGTCAGTGAAAAAAATACGTGCTTTTTTCTCTAATACCGGTCGATTCATCTTCTCAAAGAGTATCTAGTAATTGCGTGTTTTGAACTTGACTCTTAAATTGGACTACCTACTTCTTTCCAAACCTTCGTTCTCACATGCCAATTGCTCTTGTTTTATCTTAAGAGTTATACATTTGATTTGAGAGGGTGTGGAAGAGAGAAGGGAGAAAGGAGTCCGGGCAATCTAAGAGTTGAAACAGCAGAACTGTTACTAACATTTTCTTTCCCAATTATTTCGTGATCAAAGTAGACCTATCACCAGACAAAAGATTGCAGTTTTTATTTTTTGAAATAATATTTATAAAACTAGTACTTATTGATTTATTAAAAAATCTTGAAGGCAGGTTACCGACAATTTTCGCGGGAGAGATTAAATTTAAAATGTACTCTTAAGCATTGGCGCATACAAAAAAAAAGGTCCATATTTGGATCTGCAACGTAGCAAATGTAGTGAATACAGTTTAGTGGAAGTATAGACGATAAGCGTCATCATTGCTACGTAGTTCTAGTTAGAATCAGGAGTACCTACCTCAGTTTAAGTTTCATCGTTACGGTTACCGATCCTGCTTAAAGGGTTACACCACTTTGAAATTTTCAAGAAATCGAAACATTTTTTTTTTTGGCTGAAAATACTCTACGCGGTATACAAAACGATATGCCGTTAGTTACAAACCGATATCTAAAGTGAAAGAGCAATTTTTGAAGTGTAGAAACAGAGATGTGCACAAACGCGCTAATGTTCTCGCGAAACTTTAAACGCGTTTTTCTTAAAACTGCATTTTAAAAATCGGTGGGCACTCTAGCTCCACCAATTTTCAATCAATCGTCTTGATTCTTTTTTAAATCTATTCGTGATATTTATCTAGCGAAATACGTACGGTTTTTTCAAAGTATTGGTATTTGCGTTTTTTATGCCACATTAATTAGCGAAATTTAGGGCAAAATATGTATCTATTTCCTTTCAAATCGATCCTTTGGAAGAATCATTTAACGTTCCTGATATCTTCAAATTCTCAACCGATAAGTGAACCATTTTCTGTATAGATCACGAATTTTCCGTTTAAATTCGTACCTTTTTCCAGTTCACATTGCGTACCGTTTTGTTCACGTAGCGGAGTATCGTTAGATTAAGTTATCGTATCGCTCGTCTCGGAAAACGAATTTTGTGTAAGTACACGGAGAGAAATCGTCAATACTATTTGTTCTAAAATTCGGGGAAAAAATACCCAACCGGTACGGTAATCGTGTTGCATTTGGTCAGTAAAGCAAAAAATATCATGCATTCAAAGAGTTTTTCATGTTCTCGAAAGTGAAATGTGACCTCTTCCTCAAATAAAAAATGTGGTTGGAATAGATGAAAATTATGGTTGAGATAGATTGAAAGTGTCAAACAGTGAGAGAGATTTTACTGTTTTCGGGGTAGAAACTGCTGCACCGGTACGGTAAAAAATACTAATCTCTACTGAAATGCAAAACAAACTTTGGAGGTTAGGTCCATCAACATACCGAGTCGAAATTTAAACGGCGAAAAGAAGTCGCCATCCGACGGTATACGTCCACAGGCCTGCCAATCCACCTGCCAACCCACCCTGCCAACCCGCCTTAGTGGTGTCGGTTTTTTTTTTCATACCTTACCGGGACTCGAACCTGCGGTCTTTAGAATGAGCTGCTTCGAAACTGGGAATGCTTTCGCACTCTACCATTTGAGCCACCGACTCTTCAAGTGGTGTCGGTCGACTCTAGTTATTGGGACCGTGCAACACCCGTACAGTGACACCTGGTGGCAGTAGTCGGCGAAAAATCGGCACTTTTATACAGTACCAAATACGACAAGAATATAGAAATCCTCGGCAAAACCAATTAGTGAACAACAATATGAATGTTTTTCATCAGGTGTATTTTATAGCAATTATTTATAAGTATAGAATTGCAATAAATAGTAAGCATAACATTTAGGGCCGGTTTATTCACCTTCAGACACGTTGACCGCCATATAATGTACTTTAACCCGGCAGCGGTGGTGGCTGGCAGTCAACGTGTTATAGGCATGGAGAGACGTGCCGACTAACTTCAAACCTTCACCACTAGTTGCGCACGATCGTTCGCCGTATCCCCTCCAAGCAGTTGCACGGTCCCAATATATAGAAACCGGACATGTGACAGTGACTGCTCTCGAAGGTTCTTCTCATTAAATTTTATAAAATAATTCGATACTCTCTTTTTCAAAACAGCAGCGATTATGATAATTAATCATTCATTATTTATGGAATAATTCGGTACAATTTGCACTGTTTGAAACATCATTATTATATCAATTTTGTTATTTTTTAATTTAAAAATTTTATAAAGACAGTGCATTCACGATAAATTTACGAAGTGCTTGCACGTCGTTAACACGTTCCGTGCCCGTGTGGGACGTACCTATGCGACCCCCGCTGAACTTTCCGTTCATTATTCCGTTAAAATCTGGGGCTTTATTTTCTGACGATCGGCCGAAAACGGCCGAACTGATGCGAACTGACGCTCACGTGATCGCCTTTATAGATGTCATTGGTAGAATCTATCTACCCGGATAGAGGTAAACATTCCTTTACTCTAGGGTAATTGTGCAGTAACGTAATGATAAAAATTAAGGCGCACAAATACGTTACTATTATTCCCAAATACTCGTTACAATTTAAGGTCCGAATGATAATTTTTGCTGCTATTATACGATAACGTTTAATAACGGAGGGATACTTTCTATATTGTGCGGGCATACAAATTCCTGTTCGGGTAAAATTGTCGAGTTGGAACGGTAAAAATTCTGGAACGTTCTTCAAAATATTATATATCGGTTGATTGTTAATTCCTTCTCAGCGCCTCTACAGAATTAACCATAAAACACCGAATGCTACACGCTTACCCTACCAGTTAGGTAATTTTTACCGAACTTTTCTCTCCGTGTATCGAGTGTGTGCTCTTCGGAGGATTTCGTAGTGATTTCATAGTCCATTATCATTTTACGTGGATTCTTTTGATCACGAGACGTGCACCTTGTCTTTAGTGAGGGCTCCTCGGTCCTTTCGGTGACTCGAACCACGTGAGGGATGCTTCCCACCCAGTTCTGCCAATCTAGTAGACCGTAAAGCTGGCCCGTTGTCTGTATCGACTGCTAATAATCTTTACGGTGGCTAGAATTATACCTTCCCGTTACTTTTTTTCGTATCGTTTCGAGAGTACTACGAAGGCGGCTGACGACCTCCGTGAAGATGCCCCCCCCCCCCCCCAATTCGAAAACATTTGGAAAAAGTATAAGAGCTCCGATGGTACCCATGAGAGTGCTGGAGTGGCGACTCGGTTAGTCTTTCCTGTTGACACTACGGTATATAGGGTGTTCGGAAAAAACACCGACACAGAAATAGGGGTGATAGATTACGTCATTACAAGTATTTTGATATAAGGGACCTATACCCGCAAGCGCCCCCTTCTGGAGATATCAACTTTCCAAGTTTATAACGACCGAGGTTGATCAAAATAGAATAATATTTTTAGAAACGTATCAAGATGGTAACGAATATTTAATTTTACGAGATACAAAAACAATGTACTACAGCAAATGCTCAAGATGACGGCCACCCATGTCCATGCAACATCGGAAACGATTCTGGATAGATGTGCGTACTCTAGCGAATATTTCAGGCCTATGCTGGATTATTTCAAATGCAGCAACAATCCTTGCAATCAAATCTTCTACCGTATCGACTGGTGTTTCCATCTTGATACGTTTCTAAAAATATTATTCTACTTTGATCAACCTCGGTCGTTATAAACTTGAAAAGTTGATATCTCCAGAAGGGGGCGCTTGCGGGTATAGGTCCCTTATATCAAAATACTTGTAATGACGTAACCTATCACCACTATTTCTGTGTCGGTGTTTTTTCCGAACACCCTGTATAGAACACTATTGGTTCGCGTATGCGGCAAACTCGAAAAAGGCTCTATCCACCCCCTGTAGATTCTCACAACCATTTGATATGCCCAATGATATAAGCCCTACAGCATAACCTACATTCCAAATTTGAGCTAAATATCTTAAAAACTGCACGAGCTATACGAAAAAAGCTAAAAAAATTTTGAAATTTCAACACCCTGTAGATCAGTAACGAAGCTTTTACGGACCTATGTTTATATGGACTTTTAGTTGTGAAATAAGTCAAAGAATTACATCCTTCCGTTTGTACATGATATTTAGAGACACCCTGTATAATCCGTATATGACCAAAACCACATATAGATTATATACAAAATATATAGATATCTAATGTGATTCTCCGCCTGGTGTGTGGGTAGTGTTCGCATTCGAACGACTCTGCGAGATTATCGATTGCGTATAGGTTTTCGTACTGTTCACGTATATCGTTTCACTTTTTTCCTGTATCATCTATATCGAGTATTGTGTGATTGACTTCGCTATAATAAAGCCTATTTATTACTTCGTGATTTTATGTATATTCTCAATATTCAGGTTAAACTCCAAGAAGCTCACACCTCTGCCATTCCGTTCTCTATCTGAGCTAGCTAGGATTTCCATCGTATTTCTCTTCTATTAGGATATGACACTTCCCGTGTTGAAAATCACGTCTCGTACTGAGTAGCGTTTTCGAACGCCTGGCGCTCAATATAGCAGTATCCCGAGAGAGTTCAGGCTTCTTAGTAAGAGATACGTGCCGAAGCCGTGATCGCCTACTTAGCGTAGCGCGCCAAGGGTAAGCGTCGCAAACTATCAGATGCCACTAAAGAAGATACTTTCTAGAGTAACTTCCAGCTAGCGGCTTCTCTCTCCAGCGTAAAAATATTATCTCGGATTCACACACACAAACACACACACGCGCGCGCGCACGCACACACACACATCCTGTTCCCTGTGTGGGGACGAATACCAGGACTTGGACCACATCGTCTGGCAATGTCCTAAACTAGACACTGAGAGACTAACACTCCTGAAACATTTAAAAGATATAAATGTAATCTTTTTCTACCATTAAGAATGCGTCAATTATTATTTAAGCCTAATGTTAAAGCGTGCCTACTTGTCCTCAATTTTCTTAATACATGTAAGATTAGTGTGTGATATGCGTAAAGTACTGCAACTATTGTAAAATCACTAAGTAGAAATAATGCTAAACTCTATATATAAACCAATGTAAGCTATATAATCTCATAAGAGATTTGTAAGCTATAATAATAAAAAAAAAAACTTCCAGCTCTATTGCTATACAATTTGTCGCGTGAAATTTTTAGAGTATCTTCTAAAAGAGTAAATGAGCCAAGGGGAACAAAATGATGCGTGTTCCGGTGTGGATGACGACAACGGCGTTTTCACTTTGCAATTTATAGATATTTGAAGAAATTAAAAGCTTTAAGCGCCTCAGCTATTTTGTTATTAATTTAGTAATTAATTCTTCTTATTCCTATATTGCTCTCTCAATAGATCCTAATAAACATTCACGAAATAAATAAATAGGCCTATTATATTTATTTACCTTTACTGCAAACTCATCATTCAGCAATATTATGAATAAACTATAAAAATCGGGTTTCCCATTTATTTCGTATATCTACGAGTTCATTTTGCCTCAACCGGTAGGACAAAACGATCTCTTTACACTACTTTACAATTTTAACTACAACTTTGATTTGATAGAATAAGAAATTTTGAAACAAAAAAGTACACAATGTAACTGAATGATAGAACTAGATTTATACAAAATTGCAGACTTTTCTGCCTTCTCCCGTGACTAAGCTCTATCGATTTTAACCTCAGGTGGATCATTTTACTACAGTCTCCCTTACATACAGCTGCGCACAGTGAATACGAATTCTATACTGACCTTGGTTTGCGCAATTACGCAATTTAATATAGGAACGCTTTTACAAGCTCTCAAGCGGCCGATTAAAAAACTGGTTGTCACGACCAAGTCCATCGTTTATTGCATGATATACGGGTGAGTAACGTACGCGAAGATAAAACGGTAGTTATTGCGCGGTAATTAAAAAAGTTAGATTGATAAAACAATAAAAAACACGTACCTATTGCAGGGAACTCGTATCGACTGATAACGCTAATTTTATTTACCGCTCGAGAAACGAGAATGTTCCGGTAGCAAATTAATGTTAAAGAATCGTCATAAAATTAAAATAGTCTTTTAATTACTTCATACCCATACAATTAGACTGATTGAATTGCTCCGTCCGCTCAATAATTTTGAATGAAAAGGAGCGACTTTACTTCGTAATGTTCATGTCCCTGATCGAACTGATCCTTTATCTCTCAGTATTCAAAAATCTAGATATACAGCATGTTTCATTTAAAATGATATAGTCGTTTTATTCAGGAAATAGAGGAAGATATGAAAGACGGTAAAAATGAAAGTTTTATGATTTCCGGTGATAAGGGGAGGAGAAGGGGAGATGTTGTAATCGGTCCAATTATATAGGGCACCATTTTCAAGAAACTTACATTGCAAATATTTCTTTTAATGGAAATAGATTTTTCTTTCCTTACACAAAAGTTCTAGAGCTCGTTGAGCCTAATACAAAATATATAAGGTAAAATGACCACCAGTTGAAGCATTTGTGACATATTGCCACTCCAAATACAAGAATAACCTACGCTGCACGCGACCATATCCGGAAAACCGCAAACTATATTCAATGTATAAGCATCCCTTTGCATACCTTTCTTCTTAATTTTGATAAGCTCTACAAATTCTGTAGAAGTAAGAGAGAATATTGATTAAAAATTTTTACAAAATATAGATGTACCGCGAATTTTTCGAAAATAGTGCCATCCATAATTGGCCTATTCGATAGTCTTGCCGATTATATGGTACAGCGTTAAGTACATCGTCCCCTCTAGAATTATGCTATGGGTGTAAAGGAAACAGCCTATGGAACCACCGTCGCGTTCAAATATTCGCAGGTGGGACGTACGTTTACGAGGCAACATCTGCACTCGCGAGTCGAATATTCTCTATCGCATTGTAGAAACGCTCATCCTCGTTTCCGCTCCCTTCTCCACTATGGCCTGTCCCATCTCACCTCATCCCTTTCGACCATGCATGATACATGGAGCACGCTCCCTACCACCCCACGGCACGACACTCACCCAACCACCGTCCCGTGAAATCATGCCTCGTGAACCCGCGATTCCCCCTCTTCCTCATTCTATCCAATGGCTATCCCAGACGCGACCGAACTCAAATGACACTACGAACATCGACACTGAACGCGATGTTATCTGGATATAATATAGGTGAAATATATTTGTTTAAACTCGGCTTTTCGTTTCAATATAGCTATGTTATTTTCCGAGCGTATGTAGTATTGGTACAACAACTTTTGTTACTTTGACATAAAAAAGTACGTTGGAAGAAAATAATGCAATCCTGGAATTAAGAAACTCGACGAAGTCTCGCACCAAGAACTAAAAAAGAAACAGGGAGACGAGATCAAGGCTCCTTTACTCCGGCTCCTTATCATTCATAGCCCCTCTAAAGAGGTATTCTCTTTTAGTTCTGCTACGATTGTAGAATGCAGTCCTGTTTCTCAGGACCGGAATTCTCAATAAGCTGATTGAAACCGGTTTCAGACGCGAACTGAAAATTCCTTGATATCGTCGTTCCATGGAAATTTGAGATTGTATGGTATACTTCATTTCCATAAAAAGGGCAAATTTCTTGTAGCAAACTTATTGAAAATATATAAAACATGATTTAATGCGTTATTTGTTAACAAATAACATTTATGTATATTGTTAAATAAGGCAGATCATTTAATAGTGAACTATTTGTTTTGAAAATAACGTTTAATTTCTGGTCGTGGTAGACATCAGTTTACGAGAGAAAATAGGAATTTAGTTTCTAAATTTGGACTAAAGAATCAAAAGTTATTATCGAAACAGATTATATGATATCAAAGAATTGACATGTCTGATTATCCAATAGCTTATTTTATCGATTCAAAGAGAAAAATTCACCAGGACCACTTTAGGCGAACCTAAGTGGAAAAGTATTATATAGATCATATATATAATCTATATACCTTCAGTCTATATAGAGATCATATACGATTTTGCCTATATATGATCCCCCTAGCGATCGCAGGACCTTGAAGTTGGCGGGGTGGCTTGTGATTCAGGGAGGAAGGAAAAACCCCCGGGTAGTCCGAGCATATCCAGGGTGGGTCGGAGTGAGCGATCGATGTCTCTGATTTTTTACCATAGAAATATGGTCCAAAGGGGATCCCAGATTAACCCTTAGCGGCCACACGGGGTAGCTAGGGGCTCAGAAAAAGTGAAATTAGAGATCTAAAACCTTTGAAATTGATACAAGGAACGACATCTGTCGGTAGTAGACAAGTGTGAGATGTGATTCCATTACATAGGAAGCCGAAAAAACGCGTGGCGGCGCTTTAAGCGTTCGTTTTCTCGGCGTGGGGTAACTAGTTACCCCAGTGTGGCCGCAACCGTTGCTCGGCTCAGATATTTTTTTTAAATCGACTTGTTTGTGGTGTCAATAGACAAAATAAAGGTAAATTTTTGATATTCTAGTAAAAAAAAATTTTTTCAATCCTAGTCGTTATGGAATCTTGTCTGTTCATGTGAAATAATTCAGTTTCATTTTTATGTGATATTGTTTATTGACTAAATCTATTGCCATTTTCTGTTTAAGACGTTTTACGAACCAGAACTAGGGCTGCTACCATACTGCAGGGATAATATCCCTTATATGATTGAGAAACGAGGTTTTGTAGTATGGCAGTAGCCTTGGTTTTGGTTCGTAAAGTGTCTTAAGCGAAGTGTGGTGATTTTTTGACATACGACCTATTGCAGTAACAGCGACGACATGTCCTATACCGCATGTCCTATGGCCAACCGCGCAGGTGAGCTGCGACCTGAATTCTTGACTTCGGCAGTATTTATGGTACAGTTAGAGTGGGCTTCAGACGAATGCGCTGCATAAGAACGAAAAGTGTCGATTGCTCTTCTAATAGCTGTCAATTCGAGAGATCGAAGCGTTTCATGTAACCTCAAAATCGTAAAGTTTTGAATTAGTAGTGAATAATTTGTAGAAGTGATGAGAAATAATCATAAATAATCTTCCAAATTGACAGCCATCGTGAAATCAGACGACGCTTTTCGCTCTTACGCTGCGTTCTTACGAAAAGTGTGAAACGTCTGATCTCCCGATGGCTATCAATTCGGGAGATCGAAGTCTAAGCTCGAAATCGTGAATCTTTGAATAAATGGTAAGTAATGTTCAGAAGTGAGAGTTAACAATCATTCGGGTTTTTTCGACGTCCAACCGAATTACACGCCTCATGCCTATTTGTTTCAGAAATTATTTCCGCGCTAGCACCGCGCATGTCTAGGAAGTAGTTTTACGAAGTGGCGTGAGCGATACCTAAGGTGTCAATTCGGAAGATTATTTATGATTATTTCTCATCACTTCTACAAATTATTCACTACTAATTCAAAACTTTACGATTTTGAGGTTACACGAAACGCTTCGATCTCCCGAATTGACAGCTATTAGAAGAGCAGTCGACACTTTTCGTTCTTATGCAGCGCACTCATCTGAAGCCCACTCTAACTGTACCATAAATACTGCCGAAGTCAAGAATTCAGATCGCAGCTCACCTGCGCGGTTGGCCATAGGACATGCGGTATATGGGAGAGGTGGAATGAAAGGGATATAGCAATTATCTAAAAGTAGAAGGATCAAGAGACACGGTAGTGTCTCGCGGCATGTTCATTCAAGTCGTCAGAACGACGCCGCCAGCGCTGTCGCCGCGAGCACCCGTGTATCTTTACAGGAAAAATGTCTGCCCCCTTCACCCCTCAATTTTAACATCGAATTTTCTCAATAAATATACGGTTATAACCAAAACTATGCTTAGTTACGCCATATAAATCGACTATTCTCTATCGATAGAGACCAGAGTAAATGTTGTAAGTTACATATTAACAGAGATTTTTCCTTAGCAACGCGAAGCCACGCCCCTCGCCCCATTAAAGTCGAGAATCCGATTTCTCGGGCGATATATATATGTAAAAATGTCACAAAAATTCCGCCTGTCTTCGGCGGTATTCGGCCATGGTCGGAAATGTGTACACAGATGCGGCCACACGCATACGCCATCAAAAATGTATGTGAGAGTGTGTGAGAGACTATATTCCTTGAATGTTTAGTTGTTTTTCAAAATTTAAAAATATTTCCATTCGCGAAACGATATCCCTCGCATTTTTTCGATCCTCGGACGCGCTTGTTAATAAAAAGTACAAATTCAGTGTAATCGGAGTAGTGAATCTCAACAGTGGTGAATGTGACAGACGCTCTGACAGCTAGCTATTATCAAATCGTTTAGATTTTTTTTAAATAATCAAAACAGTGCACGGAAGCAGTGTCATTTTTCTTTGGTTGCTGGTGCATGAAGAACAGGGAAGGAGACATCTATATCTCGGAAGAAGTGGCATCAGATAAGTAACTTCCTAACTGACTGTCTTAACCTCATTTTCATCCCTTATACAGAACAAATATCTTTGTGGTTATTCTATTTTTTGTTTTCAGCGCCATACGAGAACGGGACGGATTGGTGGAAATTTGATTTTTCTTCGCAGTCAAAAATCAACCTAGGTAGAAAAGAATTCTCTAGAATTGCGGTACAATGCCACGGTGTGAATATCAGGTTCTACCGACATGACATGCTTCGACAAGGTCTGTATCAACTTTAGCGGTATATTAAGGGCACTGCACTAATCCTGTGGCACATTTTTCTATCTAGGAAAGCATATTATTATGGTAGTACAGCTGTACAGCGTTCCGATAATATACTGTCTTCCGTACTGACAGTATACATGCATTTTACCTCCAATATGCCGGAATTAAAAATCTCTAGAACTCTGCGGTACAATGCCACGGTATGAATATCAGGTTCTACCGACATGACATGCTTCGACAAGGTCTGTATCAACTTTAGCGGTATATTAAGGGCACTGCACTAATCCTGTGGCACATTTTTCTATCTAGGAAAGCATATTATTATGGTAGTACAGCTGTACAGCGTTCCGATAATATACTGTCTTCCGTACTGACAGTATACATGCATTTTACCTCCAATATGCCGGAATTAAAAATCTCTAGAACTCTGCGGTACAATGCCACGGTATGAATATCAGGTTCTACCGACATGACATGCTTCGACAAGGTCTGTATCAACTTTAGCGGTATATTAAGGGCACTGCACTAATCCTGTGGCACATTTTTCTATCTGGGAAAGCATATTATTATGGTAGTACAGCTGTACAGCGTTCCGATAATATATAATTGGAACTTTTAATAATACGAAAGGGAAAATATATCGATAAAGAAAAGATAATAAAATAATTACTTCATTATTGTAATCCAATTCTATCGTATCTCTTACTTTTCTACCACGGCTTTCCCAGATAGAAAAATGTGCCACAGGATTAGTGCAGTGCCCCCAATATAATGCTAAAGTTGATACAGACCTTGTCGAAGCATGTCATGTCGGTAGAATTTGATATTCCTACCGTGGCATTGTACCGCAGAGTTCTAGAGATTTTTAATTCCGGCATATTAAAGGTAAAATGCATGTATACTGTCAGTATGGGAAGACGGTATATTTCTACGTATTGGAGAATCTAAGTCGTGGGAGAAGAACAAATCATCGGAGTAACTACAATATCGGGGTAACTATAATACTTTATTTCTATTTTTTTCAGAACGATTCTCAGATAGAAAAATGTGCCACAGGATTAGTGCAGTGCCCCCAATATAATGCTAAAGTTGATACAGACCTTGTCGAAGCATGTCATGTCGGTAGAATTTGATATTCCTACCGTGGCATTGTACCGCAGAGTTCTAGAGATTTTTAATTCCGGCATATTAAAGGTAAAATGCATGTATACTGTCAGTATGGGAAGACGGTATATTTCTACATATTGGAGAATCTAAGTCGTGGGAGAAGAACAAATCATCGGAGTAACTACAATATCGGGGTAACTATAATACTTTATTTCTATTTTTTTCAGAACGATTCTCAGATAGAAAAATGTGCCACAGGATTAGTGCAGTGCCCCCAATATAATGCTAAAGTTGATACAGACCTTGTCGAAGCCTGTCATGTCGGTAGAATTTGATATTCCTACCGTGGCATTGTACCGCAGAGTTCTAGAGATTTTTAATGCCGGCATATTAGAGGTAAAATGAATGTATACTGTCAGTATGGGAAGACGGTATATTTCTACATATTGGAGAATCTAAGTCGTGGGAGAAGAACAAATCATCGGAGTAACTACAATATCGGGGTAACTATAATACTTTATTTCTATTTTTTTTCTCATCGGTGCTTGCCCTCTGCCTTCCTACTACAAGTTTCGATTTATATACTAAATTTTGTTTTATTTTTAGTTCATCGCCTCCACTCCATCGCCTTCGACTTCTTCTACCCAGTGAGGATTTCTCATGGACTAATAGTGGGCGTTGTGATTATTCACTAATCCTTCATTGTAGAATTTCGATTCATCTGTGAACAAAATCTTCTGACGAACGAGGGATCGTCCACTTGCCGTTCCAAAAACCAGTCGGAATAGTTCATTCGTCGAGTTGGATTTGCTTTCTCCGGTGCATGTATGTACTTCATTTTAAAAGGATGAACATTCTTTTCTATTTCTTATAGTCTTATTCTCTCCAGGAGAGCATCGGTGTTCCACTGCTCTCGTATTCTTTCAGGTCTTTCTAAAATAATTATAGAAATCACATATATAATTCAGCTCTGACAAGTACAATCTTATCGAGCTGTCTTATTGAGCTGTTTCTTTCAATGTAATGATTCCAAAATGTCTCTATAACGTTTTGCAACTTTGTGAATTTATCGAGAAAGATATATTTCTAACATAGGGTAGTGTTCAAAAATATTGCAAAATATCGCAAGAATATCAGAAAAATTACTTGTAAAGACGTGTTTTATGGGATGTAATTTCTTAATTAAATATTTGTTAAGATAATTTAACATAAATATCACTTTCGTAATTTCTGTCGGTTATGAGACTGCTGGATTGCCGTTGTTACGTCCCAATAGCAACTCAATTCAATATTTTCTCAGGTGCACCTATTCGAACTAACTTATTACCCACCAATATTGAAAATAAATCTTCTCAAGGCTGAATACGACTTGGGCATGTTTCAGCGTACAATTAGCTAGATCCAGCTCGACGAATGAACTATTCTGACTGGTTTTTGGAACGGCAAGTGGACGAGCTTTACAGCTGTTTCGCTGCCGTGTTGCCAAGTCTCTCACCGTTAATATGGCATGCTAATGGTTTGCGAAGTCAAAACGAATTTCATGACAATATTACGTTGCAACTATACGGTAAAACCCAATTTACTTATTTTTTACATAATCCTTAATATTTCATCTGTCAAATTACTAGTCTTTCAAAGTCTAAAGTTGGCGGAATGTGTGTTAAAGTCAGTGATAATCTACCTTAGTACAATCGTCTGCCATAAGGCGATATGTTAAAAGTGGTCAACTTTAGAATAAAATAACGAAGAAACTATAGACGGTCTATATTGCTCAAATTTTTGTATTAGTTGTGTAAAGTATTCGTGTATATCATATAAAAAAATTAGGGCTGTAAGTTGGTTTTCGTCTGATAGTCGAACCTCCTTAAAGCAGGAATAGTTGGAACGAAAAGCCCATATTGCAATGAAAGTACTATGGGTACTATGGATGAAGGCGCTCGCTGACAAGACTGACATTCTCCGATGTCCATCGAGTCATCTTTTTACGGACAGGACACGAGTTAGATCCTCTTCGGTTGCACCTGTACGAGATGATATGTCAGAAAATCGTGAGTCTTTATGAAAATCTTCTAACCTACTCGTTCTGCAGTAATACTTAACCTGTAAATTCGAAAGCGGTATATGTTTTATTTCTCCAAAATACTAAGGCAAAGTTAAAAATATAAGGGCTCTCTAGTCTATAAGTACCTTTCAAAATATCACGAGAATAAATCAAAAGTAACGTGGTTATAATTAATTGGCTCGTATCGGTATAAAATGTGAGACTTCAATTTTGTGGTAATAAACAGCTATTCTTCTACATGTACGTATCTTCCTCATGAATAAATTCCAAAAAGTAGTGAAATCCCCCCACAAAAACAGATTCTCTGTAAAAAAAGGCGGCATGTTCATTCAGTGCCAACAAAAATTGATACGTAAAATACTCTCCAAAAAAGATTTGAAATCAATTAAGATCGCCATGTTCAAGATTTATGTATTAAAAGTAAAAGGCATCATTTGAAAGGAAAATTATTGTAAATCAAGTTACTAAAAAATTCGACTAAAAAAATTTATAAAAAAATTTTAATAAAAAAGAACTTGCCGCGTTTAAGTTTTCATATTTTGTCCACTATGCCGAATAATTGGCAGTGCTTGGACGGTGCTAGAGTGATTCATAAATTACACTGCCGAAGTCAAATTCAGAGAATTTCAGAAGGCCCCCGCCTAATCGGTTTCCCGTGCGACATTCGGTATACTGGTGGTATCATATTATAAGTGTATGAATTTATTTAAAATCATAAGTGCATAAACATCGAGTATAATTCTGTCTGAATTTTTTATTTTGAAGAAAAAAACGCGGCAAGTTCTTTTTTATTAAAATTTTTTTATAAATTTTTTTAGTCGAATTTTTTAGTAACTTGATTTACAATAATTTTCCTTTCAAATGATGCCTTTTACTTTTAATACATAAATCTTGAACATGGCGATCTTAATTGATTTCAAATCTTTTTTGGAGAGTATTTTACGTATCAATTTTTGTTGGCACTGAATGAACATGCCGCCTTTTTTTACAGAGAATCTGTTTTTGTGGGGGTTCATCTATAACGAAAGCATTATTGTTTCGTGGTAATAATAATACATGTTCAATCACGCCTAACTTTAAGCCGCTATAGTTTCAGAACTGGCGGTGATACGCAATTAAAATTTCTTGTGCCGTAAAGTAAAATTTTTAGTGCTTTTCCAAAATCTTTTCTGAAGTACTGTTACTATTGATTGATATCTTTATTACTGCATTTAGACAAGTACTTATTCAATAACTACAATGTAAAGTGTTAGGTACCTTTTGTTTTTTTTACTTTAGATATTAAGTTTTCAATTTTGTTGTCATATTTATGAATGGGAAAGATTTAAGAAGAACATTTTCCCTTACAAGTTATTTAAAGACCTCGACGATAATTATTTAGAAATGAATATTAAACTGGCCAGATAACTAGCATATCAGTACCTACGTTGTAAAACTTAAAAAAGTCGTATATGCTAGATTTTTAAAAATAAATCTGTCATTATCTGTAAAGAAACCTGAGAGTACTTGATTAGCAAGAACAAGTTTTAATGAACACAATGTTCACCAATTTTTTGTTGTTGATAATATAGAGGAATGTTATGAAACATATAAATTTCATTTGACTATCCCTTTTAACACAATCGATTTGTGAAAGAGACAAAATGAACTTTTTTAAAAATTAAAAATAAAACAAGTAAACATAGCGAGAAGCTTATTATTGCCAAGTATTATTATCATCAGATAAGCAATCTTTCTAATATTGTCAACTAGAACTAGAATAGTTCTTTAGGTTATTTGCTATATTGTTTTATACAAAAATGTCCCTTTCATCTCACCTCTCCTCTAGAGGTCATGCCTAAAAGAAACTTTCCGGTATTTTCTTGTTACCCGCTATAAAAAAAAGCTCGTGTATAAAATGTACTAGAAGAAAGAGAATGTGTTTCATAGAAATCTGAAAAATATTACACTCCTATGAGATTGTACACGCGGATATTAGCATTTTCACGAGGCTTTAAACAAATTTTTTATCAATATTTATGAGGCATGTAAGTGTAAGTATGATATTCACGATAAAAAGAATTCCATTTGCGTTTCTTTTAACGCGAGCTTTCCCCTCAGAGTGCATATGTATACATATAGAAGATTCTGGGATGAGTCGGATAGCTCGCGAAAGTGGTTTTAATAAGGGTCGAGAGGAAACGAAAATAGCCGGATCGCTTCGCCACTCTCTGGTGCGAATTAGTTTCCTTACATCGAGGTGCCGATGTGAAAGTGTTGTTCTTTCATTAAAATGGAAAGTAGGCCAAACGTCGTTAAGACATTAAGCGCGCTCGACGGAGCGATATCTCGGAAAACTTCTCCAGAAGATGTAAAATAAGAAAAAAGAGAAGAAAGTTGCGAGAGCGAGCGATAATCAGAAGCTACAACAAAATCGCATCGGGTATAGAACAAGGAGTGTGGAAATTGCAATCAAGGAGCCGCGACAAATAATAATTGGCATGATATTCATTGCTCACGGTATAAATGTAGGATTGGGGTTACGGTTTGTGTTCCAGTCTCACACCGACACTTTCCCAGTGTTCGCTAAGTACTTTTTGTGACACACGGTAAATTATTGGAATTAAAAATTTTGGGAGAGATCTCAGCAAATAGTGCGCAATTAAAATGTTTTAGGATTTAAAATACTTTAATGTATTGTACAAGAATATGAGAAAAATTGCTATATCTATACTATACAGTTAACTGCATATCGATGAAAAAAATATGTATTTTTAAAACCAATAAATTTTGTATATACGGAATGTATAAAGTATTTGCAGTTTCTTTGCGAATACTCATAAGCAAACGTTCAAGAAAGTGTATATATTTGCTACCAGAAACACAACAAGCACTAAAACGGCAGAAGTACCTAATTAAATTTATTACATACGAGGGTATTTGATTAAATATGAACCGGAATTTTTTATTTACGCGACGTGCCATGAACAGAGAGGGATGCGCCTTACGAATAATGTAGCTTGGCATTCCTGCAAATGACTGTATCGGGATAACCGTAGCGTTAGTCACAATCACGATGTCAGAGCGAAAGGTACCCTCTTCCGTTGCGCAACGAATTATCATTAAATTGCTGACAGCGGAGGGTGAAAAGCCATTCGATATCTTGTGGCGACTGACGGCAGTTCGGGGACAACACCTTGAAGAAGACGCAAGTGTACGCATGGCACAAAGAATTTTTAAGGGGACGAGAGAAGCAGTTCAAAGTGCACTTCACCCGTATTATCGAGGAGGACCGCTGAAGGACTGTTGTAGGAATTGCTTCTGTCAACTTTTGGACCAAGCAAAATTTGCGTATGTCAGAAAAGACGCGGATACCCAATCCGCAAGGTGGTCCTGCTTCAGGATAACACTCGGCCGAATGCAACTGCCCTAACTCAACAAAAACTTAAACAATTATTCTGGATTACACTAGAACACCCTCTCTGCAGTCCGGACTTATCGCCTTGCGATTATCATTTGTTTGGACCATTGAAAGAAGCACTTTGAGGCGAGAGATTTCACGACCTAGTTACTGTCGAAGCGTTCGTGCACAATTGGCTGGTGTCACAATCATCTTCTTTCTGCGAGAGCGGGATGTAAACACAACCCATCCGTCAGGAAAAATGTGTTTCTAAGTTAGGGGATTATGTAGAAGAATAAACCTATTTGTTTATGTTCTTCTGAAGTGTCAATAAATTTATTTCATAAAATTCCGGTTCATATTTGATTTGTCCTCGTAAATATTGGGTTGGATAATAAGTTCGTAGTATTTTCTTTTATTTTCTTTTACTTTACAACGATTTGTTTGTTGTTTCGCAAAGTGTTTATATTCGTTCGAAAGAGCTCTCTCTCTCTCTCTCTGCTCTACAAAACTGTTATAATTGTTTGTTCGAATAACAATTTTTTATTATTTTTCAAGCTTAGAAATGGAATATCCAGGAGGCAAAAATCAGCATTTTCGACATCTTTTTTATCAAAGACTCGCCTATAACACCTTCTCCGTACACATCGCAAATGGGCCGAGCGGCTGCGGCAGCTTTTTGACCTCGATGAAAAGCGAAGAAAAGCAGATGTCGAAAGTGCTGATTTTTGCCCCCTGGATATTCCATTTGTAAGCCAGAAAAATAATAAAAAGTTAAACTATTCGAAATAACAATTATAACAGTTTTTTAGAGCAGAACGAGCTCTTTCGAATACATTTAAACGTACTGCCAAGCAACAAAATAAATCGCTGTAAAATAAAAGAAAACATAAAACGCTACGAACTTATTTTCCAACTCAATACTTGAGTAAATCGGATGTCCTTTATATTCGAAGTATGTGAGTACTATAATAGTATTTTTTGAAATCGGTGCCAAACCGCACATCATGTGTAGGTAAATGACACGAAATAGGCTTAGTCTTTTTTCATAGACTTGACATTCAGCTTGGCACCGATTAAAAAAAATACTATTACAGCACTTACATACCTCGAATATAGAGGACATCTGGTTTAATCAAGTACATGTGTAATAAATAACATTATTTTGCCCTTTTTAATGCCTATTGTTTTCCGAAGACGATTTTTATTATTCTTATTCGTGTACTATTTAATAGCTACTCTTTTACCTTTACCTTTCTAATTCAATAAATCAGTGTTTCAGAGATATTTATTGCAGGAGATGTACACACATCGGCACACGGCATGCCAGTCTCAAAGTTTCCAATTCGATTCCCCTTGTCGTTCGTCCATGGGTTTGTCGAGTGTACAATCGAGCGAGCAGACGGACGTGCGCCGTTACACAAGTTGAGAATTCCTATAAATGAAATCGAGTTACACTTTGCAAGTGAGTTCGAATGTTTCCAGGGTGATTCAGTCCTGAAATTCCCTCTCGCTCCCTCGTCCTTCTCCCGTCGGCGGTCCCTCCTTCTCATCGAAAGATCAGCCATCGCTTCCACCCCCGCGAGATCGCCTTTGAAATTCTCGGAAGTTTCTTTAAAATCGCCTTTAACGATCGAGCGCGTCCGACAACTTGGCTTTTCGTAAATTAAATTCGTACGGGCGTAGCACGTTTCAACGAGCCAACTCGGTCCCTTCGGGGTGAGGGACATAATAACTTGGTTATGTATATTCGTCTTCCAATTTAACGAGAGCAAAACGACAAAAGTATACCTCCCGTCCTTATTGCCACTTAGAAGGGATCACGCGTATCTCTGATTCTCGAATGAAGGAATTAATTTCTAATTAATGACGAGGTCCATTTTAAATCGTAGGCAAAGCGAGAACAAACGCTGGCCGGGTTAGGTTCCATGAAGAGATGAAGCTCGTTGAGCGATAAAAAAAAAAGTCTCAAAACGAATTGCAAAATTGGATAGTCATTTGTAAATTACACGATAAGTAATGACAATATGGTACACTGAGAAAAAGTTTTCTTCATCGAAATAAACATGTTTTTGTATACTCCTAAGAACACAGTTCGTCGTTGATCGTGAAATACCTCCTATGTGGCATTTAGACCGATTTTCAGCTTTGACTAATTTAAAGCGAAATAACAGAAATAAACTGATTTTTCTTTCTCCTGTAAAATTATTATTTTTCCACATAGGAAATATTTCACGATCAACGAAGGAAAAATCAGTTTGTTTCTGTTATTTCGCTTTAAATTAGTAAAAGCTGGAAGTCGGTCTAAACGCCACATAGGAGGTATTTCACGATCAACGACTGTCATTTATTTATTCGATTCGAGAACGAATACCGATTTGATACAAATAATATTCAGTTAAATCAATAATATTTATATACATCCAATCGATATTCATTCTAATCGAACAAATGTGCTCTAAAGACTATTCAAAAACACGTTTATTTCGATTAAACAAATTTTGTTCAGTGCATGTATCCACAGTAATCGAAGAGATGATGGACGTCGGTGCAATTGATCTTCGATTTTTCTATTTTTTTCTCTCAAATCTTTCGAAATAGCTATGTAAACCGAGAAAGAATTTCCTATGAAGACATATTTTCTGGTTTCCAAGTTTCATCGAGTAACAGCTCCCACCGTTCCCTTCTTTGCCACGTCTCAGAATTAAAGGCCGCCTTATCGGTACCGAGGGAAGGAAGTCGGTGGTTATTCCCCGACGTTCCTAGTAATGAAAATTTAACGAACCGCAAACAAATTCCTATCTTTTCGGAGCATCGGACTGCCGGGACACGGAGGAAAAAAAAAACTCGAACCCTTGCGCCGCGCGAGTACGATGTCCGCAATTACATCGGATTCTTCTCCCTTAAATTAAAAACAGCCTCCCACCACCGTCCAAACTTTTTAATCTAGACAGACCCAATGACTGGGAAGATCCTAAAGCTTTTAATCCGAAGACGTTCGTCGAGTGCGACTCCCTTCGGGCTGATTCGACCCCACCTCTCCAGTTCGACCGCGTTTACCTACCCCAAAGTTGCTCAGAGAGTCAATGGCCGTGATAATTTAATGGACGGGCAACGGTGTACTTTGGATCCAAAGCCTAGCGTTTTCGAAGTAACGCGAATTTCTCAGAGAGTCCACCGTTTGTTCTGTGCCCTTCGAACTAAGGGAACGTCCATTGTCGAGCTTCGTCGATTGATTCGAAGTATTGTTCATTTGATTCTTGAATGGATAATGATCGTCTTTCGTCTTGGAAATTTATCCAAGGGCCGTCTTTTAAACATTGTTGGGAGTTGGCAAAATTGACACGACTTAGTAGGACTGTGATATTTCTCTTTCAATTTATTTTTATAAATCAAAGACAATACGAGATAAGAGTTTCTATGTCGCATATATATCATAAATAGGTCGCGAATTCGGGAAGATGTGCGAAAATAATCTAAGCCGCATCCGACCACGTGGCGAAGCACATTATACGAGGTCCCTCGAAAATCATAAAATATAATTTTTTATTACATAATTGATGCAATATCGCCTTATCTTGTATTTTTATTGACTTTCAAGGACTTCAAATGATAACGGCTTCAAATAATTACGCTCAGAGGCTGTAGCCGCTGCATGTGTACGCTATCAAATTCGCTGACATTCAGTGCCGTTTAGTGCCGAAACTGGCCATTATTGGATCTTGGACCCATGAGAACTTTTATTCAGCACACCATAAACTATAACATATTTCATTTTCAGACAATTTGACCGATTGCCGATTTCCATTTACTCTGTGCGTGGTCCTTTATAAAGAACAAGTAATAAAAAAATAACAGGCTTCTTAATGAACGTAAAAATTGGTATAGATGATTTTAGTTCATTAAACTTGCTGTTCAAAAAATTTCAGAATCTTTTCACTATTTTTCTCAGAAATATCGCGGTTTGTTGGTTATAACCCATAAGAACACATGTTATTTTGTTATTAAAAAGTCTTTGCAACGAGCTTCTTAAAAGACTTGAAAATTTAACTGAATTTTTTTTTACTTCAATCTACCGAATGCAATCATTTTCAAGCATTTCTCGCTATTTTTAGTATAACGCTCGAGAATCCTTAAAGCAGCCCATAATGATTGTACAATATATTGTAAGCTACCCATAGACGTTCAATATTATTGCGCAATATTGGGGTTTGTGCAATATTGAAGAGTTGTACATTTGAATCACATATTTCAGAAACTCCGTAAGTGACATTTTTATGAAAATTGAGGTTTTAACTGGAACTTCTATTTGAAATGGTGCTCCATCCATTTCATGCAGAAACCCAGCTATTTCTAGGCATCTTATCGTATTTTCGAGGTATGTTATGATGACGTGTAGTGCAGAAACTCCGTAAACGTATACCTCTTAATGTTAAAAAAATGAGAGATATTGAGAAGTTCAAACCATATTTGCCAGACAGTAACCATGTCCAGTACTTTTACAATAAAATCTTTGAATGGCCAGTGGTGAATAAAGATGACCCAGAAGATATTCTTGACTAATAGGGCATATAACAATTGTTTACATTGTACTTGCACATTACACGAATAAAAATGTTAAATCAGCTAATTTTACTTAATATTTACTAGGAAATTTAATGCAATTTACCATGTAATTCAGAAACCCCGTAATTACAGCATAAATATCTGTTTATAACATTAGCAATAACTTTTTTTTTTCCTAACAATTAATACAAATGGATGAAAGAATATTTTTCCAAAATTAACACATGTTTAGAATTGCAATAAAAATAAAAAATTGGCTATTTACTAGTTTTTCGTCTTTCCTGAAAAGTAAGGTTCTGTGTACTTATGGGGTTTCTGAAATATGTGATTCATTTGTAAAACCGGCCCTCAAAGTTCGATTCGGCTTACACAATATATTGTACAACCCTTCAATACTAAATGCACACGATCAATTCTATTGCAAAAACCCCGATATTGCGCAATAATATTGCACGTCTATGGGCATCTTTAGAGGTTGCATCTAGAAGCGTGGTTAGTGAACGAAACGGATACGTACACTTCTGTTGCATAGTGTCGGCTTGCAAGGCTAGCAGCAGGCATAGTAGTATGCGTCTGCAGTGGATACTCCAACTTTGGCACTACTCACTATGAGGACCTGGAGGAGAGTACGGTATGGCTACTTTTGAGAGAGAGAGAGAGATGGGGGGGTAGAGAGAGAGGGATAGAGGGGGAGAGAGAGTGAGAGAGGGGCAGAGGGGTAAAGGGGGAAGAGGGTCGGCGGGGGAAAGGAGTAAGAGGGTAAAAATGGGGAGAGAGGGAGAGAGAGAGAGAGAGAGAGAAGCAACATTACAGAGATTGTCAATCTTGGGGCGGGTGGGCGGTGGTTTAGAAGACGTTCGTGATCAAAGATGTCACAGCACACGGAGCCATGGAAACAGGGAGAAAAGGCAAAAGAAGGTAGTAAGAGGAAAAGCACGACAAGGTGCTTGCACCGAAAAGATAATAATCTAATCTCTTCGTCGGCGAGGCAAAGTAAAGCGTGAGAGTACGAACCTGCGAATGGAGGGTACCGCGGGAATGTGGGCGTCGACGACATAAAGTATCATCGCCCACGATCGCGTGCCCTTTCGTGATTAATTTCCTCAGCGCCGAAGTGATAAGGAGAAAGAAGGCCGTAATTAGTAATGGCGCGTCGCAAACGTGGCGGAAAGAAATCAAAGATCGTTCGCGATGCCCTTAACGTAGCATCAAGGGATGATAGGGGTCGAAACAGCGGGATGGAGAGGTGTTATCGCCGTGCGGAAAGGGGATGAAGATCCGGCGAGTGGTGGCGGACGTATGCTGGATTTCCCTATCGGGCTATACGCTCGGAATCATCCCCTGCTCCAACACCACCACTACCGTCGCCACTCCACGTCCCCTTAGGGGAACTGCATCCATTAACAAATGTACAGACGAACCCGGCGCACGTGGAATTTGTATGAATGGAGAGGACTTGCAGATTTGAATTGATGAATAGCCACCCGTATAGTCGCGTATTGAATATTATAGATATGACTGCCCGAGGGAGCATTGATATTTTTTTTCTCTTTCATTTTTCACTTTTCCTTGCTGCGAAAACGAAGTGCACGGATTATCCAAATAGTTGCGTACGGTATGGAATAGAAGTGAAAAATTAAATAATTAGGAGAAGCTCGCATCGATTGTTCACTCTGTGCATCCATATCCTTAAGGATTCGTACGGAAATCTCATTTTCTCTATAAGTACCTATAGGTGGGATAAACGCCATAGTTGAAGTGTAATTCAAGATTGGATATACTTAGAATAATTAAAGGTACTGAAAAAGTTTAAATAAAGAACATTTGTCAATGATTTTATTTTAAAAATGCCACTTCATTTCTCATATATTTCCACCGCATTTCGAGATAATTGCGTTCAAAGATAAACAGAAACAAGCGTGCTTATCTGAATTGATATCTTACCTACGAAATGAACAGAAGGTATTGCACCTCTGAAAGAAAAACAATGTACCTATAAACTAAAAAGGCCCGTTTGATAGTGAACTTATATATGCAATTGTTTCTTCCAATTGATAAAAATAGATGAGAAATATGCATGAATATTAAAATTAAAAAATTGATCGATATATAATACGACTTTTGATGTGAAACATCTAATGGCGCGCTACGGTGCTGAGAATGGCTGTTAGCCGAGCGATTCCTGGCGTCGCAGGCATGGCAAAATTCGGAACGCATCGGCTCTCTCCGCCACGACTCGGCGGTCCTTTTTCCCCGAGCGCTAGCTTCAGACTTACTACTACACGCTCACTGTATCGGTGTACGAAGCAGTACGGAGCGTCCTCTATAGGGCTCGTGCATGCCCGAGTAGTGGCGCGGCAGTAGGCAATATTCAGTGCTATAGTGGCCGTCACAGCATTAAATACGTTACAAAGTGTGCCTTTATATAGGATGTCCCGCGCAGAACCGACCAGTTGCAGGGACCTTGAAATTTACCTTCGGCCGGGCTTGGTCGGTACTCTAGTCATTTATACCGATAGAAGTCGAGACGGTAGTTAGAGTTGGTGTCAATTCGGGAGATCGAAGCATCTAACCTCGAAATCGTGAATTTGTGAATGATGGAAATTACTCACCATTATTCACAAATTCACGATTTCGAGGTTAGATGCTTCGATCTCCCGAACTGACACCAACTCTTAACTACCGACTCGACTTCTACCGGTATAAATGACTCGCATACCGACCAAGTCCGGCCGAAGGTAAATTTCAAGGTCCCTGCAACTGTGCGGTTCTGCGCTGTTCCGGCTCGCGATAAACGGGATACAAAGAAGAATTTCGATGTTTCACATCTAACAGGCGTCCCGTGACGCATTTTGTGTTTGGCGTTAATATTTTTTAAGTCACGAAACACATGCAAAGAGTTATACCGACTAATTCTTTTTATTTTAGCATTTTTGCATATTTCTCGTATATTTTTAATAATTGAAACAACAAGAAATTTGTATACCTCTTTGTATTTTTATAAGTGGTATGAAAAATAGTTTATGCGACGTTTTACTTTTAGAGACATGATATGAATTGGCGGCAGAAAAAGACTCAACTCTCTAGGTAGTAGAAACTTAAAATAATTATATATAATTAAATAAATAGACGTAGAGAAAGTATCTAAACTTTTCTATCCTCGAAAACGTTTTGATGCTTACTGATCTTTAGTTACAGTTTCTTACATAGTCAATTTCTTGAATGTAATTCATCCTGAAGCGAAATTTCTATATTCATTTTGACACTGAACACCCTGCTAGCGCAAGGGTGCAAGACTGATTTTGACACTGCTGACCCTACATAATTCCATTTTCGGTAGTAGCAGGGTGAAAGCAGCGTCGAAACAGTGTGTTCAGGGTGAATTAGTAAGGGGCATAGCAGGGTGTTCAGTATCAAGATGAATATAGAAATTTCGCCTCGGGATAAAACACTATGTATGTCGATTTTCCCCGTATGTTTTGAAACTTTCAAGAAAGTTAGTGCCAAAAGGACACATCTGACCAAATCTTCTATTTCAGCGTTTTTACAACTCTAATGCGTATTATTAGGAATTGGAATAAGCACAATATTGTTATAAGCCCTTTTACCTTCACTTCGCAAGAAATTCCAAAAAATATCTCATATAATCTTTTCAGCTTTTAGATGGACGACTTATATTGAGAAGCATTCAGTCGATTATTGAAATTAATTAACACTCTGACGCAAATATTATGTAATATACAATTCAATATACAAAATACATCTTACCTAGTCACCTTGGTATATGCAGGAAACGTGAGAATGCGGCTGATTGAAGCAAGAATTTCTCGTCAAAGAGTCGATTGAATTTAATAAATATTCGTATGTACAGTAAGGCTTCCGACACTCGAATGAGCAATTCGAGCCATAGTAATCATTAAATAGACAGACCCACTTCTTTCGGTAAATCGTACATATTCCCTAAGTGTGCCATCAGTATAAAGATTTTATTTTCCCAATTCGATATAAACATCTGTGACGAGATTTTAATACACCTCTCCAGTCCTATAACATTTTATCTGATCAAATAGGTAGCTGAGATAGGAAAATTTTTGTTGAGTAATAAATTCTACCGAAACGAAGGAATTGAATGAAATCTGATCACGAGGTTAAGCAGTTGAATAATTCCTTAGTAAAGTTTCCTCCTCCTCCCTCCATCCTTCTCTCCCACCCTCCCTTTCCCATCCTTACCCTCAATCGATTCCCTTACTTGAATCGTACATCAGACGCCCGCTGCAGCAATACAGGATAAATAAGATACCTATACACTCTCTCACCCGACTACGAAACGGGGACGCAAGTATTACGACCAACTTCGGTGTCTGGCTTGTCTCCAAGCTCCTCGACTTTTAACGCGTTCCGAACCGTTACCGTTAATTGCGCCGAGGCGGTGGAAAGGGTGGTGCGGAAGACGAAGAAGGAGCGCGAATTCTAATTTAGGATGAAGTTTTATGTCCGGTAAAACCGCGATAACCCCGACGTTGACGGCTACGACGAATCGACTACGAGGGCGATGACGTCATTAAGGAACTGGTGCTCCCCGCAAATGAAACATTTCTTACTATCCGCGCGCGCGCGCGCCGGTTTCCGGAGTCAGACTAACTCGAAATGATTGACACTCGGGGCGCTCCGGTAATAAACGTTAATTCGATTTGATTACAGTCCTGATTGCGTAGAGGCAGCTTTAAGGGAAACGCGGCGCGGAATTACTCGAGACGTGAGATGCATCACCCGCTTCATACTCGCCTACCGTCGAATACCACCCATTTGTGCTGCGCTGCCGGTCGATCGACTTGAATTTTCAGGACCAATTACTCGAGTACTACCTACGTAGGCACCTACACTGATTGTGAGAATACGCGGCGGCACGATTGGCCATTCAACTACAGCCCTTATATATATATATATTATAGGTACATATATATATGCCTAAATGCAGGGACCCGATAGCATAACCGCCACAGACATCTGGGTGCTCGGAGGTCGGTAAACTTCGAGAACGATTAGGGTCGAGTGGACTGTTTTATGAACCGTTTGAATGGGATCTTCGAATAGTACCTACTATCAGTACGAATGTATCTATTATACGGTCGGATCACACCTACGCCCCCTGAGCAGAAATATGTTTAGTTCTTCCCTACCTCCACGCAGGCCCTTGACTAGAAAAACTAAATAGAACTAGATAGTTTTCACTGTACAGTTCCTTGGCAGAAACTAAATATACAGAAACTAGATAGTTATCACTATACCGGGTGTTCTCAAACCTCTGACCCAGGGGAAAACCCTATGTTCATTAAAAAATTACGGACATAATGCAATTGATTTTATTGAAATCCGTTAAGAATTTACTGAGAAATTAATTATTAAAAAGTAATTAATAACACAGCTCCACAAAAAAAATCGAAAAAATGCTTCCTCTGACCAAACCAGTATATCTTTGTGTTTTTGAGGTCGCTGAATCCGAATCCGGTATCCGTTTGTCTCCATCACGTCACGTCACATTTTTTTTTAATCTCAAAAAACCATCAACAGATCATGATTTTCAAAAAGTTAATGGACTTAAACCAAATTCGCTATAGGGGGTTTTTTCGGTCGCTGATCACGAATCTGAAATCGGATTTTAAAAATTCAAGATGGCGGATCCAATATGGCGGACGAGATTTTTGAAAATCGACGGATTCATGCCGAATTTGGTATAAGGGGGTTTTTTGGGTCGCTGATCATGAATCTGAAGTCAGACTTTAAAAATTCAAGATGGCGTATCCAAAATGGAGGGCGAGATTTTCGAAAATCGACGGATTCATGCCAAATTTGGTATAGGGGGTTTTTTTCGATCGCTGATGACGAATATGAAGTTATATTTACAAAAATTCCAAATTTTCGAAAATTTCGTCCTCCATATTGGATCCGCCATCTTGAATTTTTAAAATCTGACTTCAGATTCATGATCAGCGACCCAAAAAACCCCCTTATAATAAATGCGGCATGAATCCGTCGATTTTCAAAAATCTCGTCCGCCATATTAGATTCGCCATCTTGAATTTTTGAAATCCGATTTCAGATTCGTGATCAGCGACCCAAAAAACCCCCTACAGCGAATTTGGTTTAAGTCCATTAACTTTTTGAAAATCATGATGGTTTTTTGAGATTAAAAAAAATGTGACGTGATGGAGACAAACGGACACCGGATTCGCATTCAGCGACCCCAAAAATATAAAGATATACTGGTCTGGTCAGAACAAGCATTTTTCGATTTTTTTTGTGGAGCTGTGTAATTAATCTGTAATTAGTAATCTGACTTTCCTTGTTTTCTCTTTGTTCGGCAATATTCATTTACAATATAAATTGTTGGTTTATTTGCTATTTGACGATTTATTTTCGATTGCATCAACTAGCCAGTTAACCTATCTAGTAATTGAACAGTTCGCCAGTCTAGTAACTAGATAGTTAACATGTCCAGTAACCGAATAGTTTGCGCGTTAGATGTTTCGGTCGAAACTGTCTCATTTGACTAGACAATGCTTAGCTAATTGTGGAAGAACTATACAGTTACTTTTGCCAGGCGCGATTTAAAGTCTCTACTTAGGGCGAACGTTGCTTATTCGAACGTTTCGTTTGTTTGAACTATTAAGCTGACATCTCAGAGTGTTCTGACAATAATAATTATAATAGATAGATATCATAAATTTTTTCCATATCTCCAGTGTTAGTAGAATTGAGCCGGCAGCTGGACTAATGACTTAAAGCACTTTAAGCAATTTTTCCATATTTATACATATTTATAATCTAGGATACTTATATTATATATCATATTAATTTCATAATGATATGTGCATATTATATCAACGAACGAGCTGTTTCACTACATACGCTGACGCGGCTGCGCCGTGCACTGCAAGTCGGTGATTTTAGCCGATTGAAATATTGTTTAAAATTACTATTTTTACGTACGTATACGTTTCTCTCTAAGTTTGAATCGCATATTACATACCCTGACAATTGATCGGAGGTACTCGTAAATTAAATACTTTCAATATTATTCAAGAAATCAACTAGTCTATCTCTGCCTTATCCTTCTTATCTCAAAAGTAAGGTCAAGACTCACTCCTATTATTCTTCAACCACTCGACTGCCACTGGCATGTGACGCGCGATGGATAAGAAACGTGGAGAATGTTCTGTCCCAAAAAATTTGACATGAGCTCCTTTTCACTATGAAAAGACGAGTCGAACGTGCAAACTTATACGATGTACCTACTCGTGTCTACACAAAAACTCGATCGCAAAGTTTCTTGCAGTTAGACCGTATACCGTAATAGGCTAGGCTAGGCTAGGCTATTACAGTCGTTATATATACGCGTTGATCGCTAAGAAGTGTAGAGCAGGGTGGTTGTGTATATTGCAGCAATTTGAGATACAATTTAAAGAAGACCGTCTTCCTGCGCTTTATATTTCGACTTTGTAATGGTAAAACTTTGGCGAACGCGCCTCTCGGTTCACCTGAATTATGCACGACGCGAAACGGAGGAAATTTTACTCTACGTGACCGGAGCTGATTGCGTTTCTGTTGTCTTTGCATGCTTACGAGATTCAAATACGATGCACCTGCCAACTATGGCGCTCTTCGCATTGATCGTCTTCCCATATATAATGACGGATGGGTGCGTGTACTCTAAATATGAATGTAACATATGCAAGCATGTCAAGTTAGCCAAGGAGTTTTGGTATGTGCACAGGAAAAAAAATAGTTTTGCACTTTTTTGTTTAGTGATTGCAAAAATAAGTGTTATGATAGCAAATATTTTTGTAATTGTGTCAAAAATAACAGTAACTTTGGCGAAATTGATTGTTATAAATTACCTGTTAAGCATATCAGCAAATAAATTTACAGAAATAAAAGAAAAAATGTAGCTGTTTCAACGAAAATAAAACAGTAATATAGAATTGCGATTGCTAGTTAAAATTATTGATACTTCAACAAATTATATAACTGTTGAAAAATCTTGCTACCGCTATGACATTAATTACAATAACAAATATGACTTGCGGGTTCAGTGAAATTCCTCAATGAGCCGTAACTGAGTTCACATTAGAACAAATATTTGCTAGTTGAGCAAATTTGTTTGCGGAAATAGCAGAAAAGTTGTAACTGTTACAATAAAAGGAATAATAGCATAGACTTGTTATCACTAGTAAAACTTATTCCAGTTAGGAATAAAATGTTTGCTATTTCAATACATTATATAAAATTGCTATAAACAATTTATTCACATTGCAAAGAATGAAGAGACACCAGTTCTTAAAAATGTACTGAAGCTACAGAGTTTTTTTAGTTAAAATAATATGAGGTTATTCGCGGTATATCGGTACAATATTGCCCAGATAGATGCTCCATTGAACTTTCAAGCAAGCGGTCCGACTAATATTTGACTGATATATATACCAGTCAACTATACCAGACTAATCCATATACAAAAAAGCTCCAAATTTTTCTCCTCACTATATGTGTGAGGTAGCGATGCGATATTGCGTATAAGCGTTTCTACGTGGTAGTTTGCGAACGTACTTCGTTTAAGTACATATTATATATAAGATATACTCGTAGGTATATGCATAAGTCCAAATAATAAGGCATATGTAAAGGTAATTGCACTCAAGGTAAATCTCGTGCGAAGGCAGCAAATATATGTCGCTATCTGTGCAAAAAGTTTTGTTACGTCATTTCTCAAAGTAATTCACATTTTCTACCACTGTAAAATTTGTCACTACTACTATGAACATTATTAACAACAAATATTTTTTGCAACGCAAAGTAAAATTTATTAGTTAGTACTGCAAAACAATTATTTGCTGTAACAAATAACTCAGCAAATGTACTTTGCTGTGTTAGCAATAAAGTTTCTGCAAGAATACTTTGTTACGTCACTTTAAAGTAATTCAGTTTTGCAATAGTCAGTAAAAATTTTGCTGTTACTACGAATTTTTTTTCTCCGTGTGGCCTGTACTATTCATTTCACTCTGACTGGTTTTAATGCCAGTCAATAGCGAGCCGCTACCTTCCACTTTGGCATGATAGCCTTGGCCAAACATGGCCGAGAAATACTAAAAATGTCCGACATATCCGAGTTGCACAGCTAAACCAAAACGAAAGGTAGTGGCTTGCTGTTGGCTGGCGTTAAAATCAGCCAAAGTGAAATGAACGATGCTGGTCGTATACCAAAACTCCCTGGCTAATTTGATATGCTGCATAGTGAAAATTTCAGTAATTCTGTGAAATTTCGGAATCTGTGAGGTTCCCTAGAAATATCCCTGTTGGCTATTTTCCTTCGTATTATATACATATCTCGTTAGAATTATAAGCTTCTTGGAGGGCATTCATGTACATAAATATGTATATAAATTATATAACAATAGTAATTCACTTATTTGTATATTGTGAACTATACAAATGAACTGAATTTCCTTAAGCCTGCACCTTGTCATAAGTCTACTTAATCGATGCAATCTTATCAACCTAGATAGAAATGTTCAGTGATGCTGCCATAGATAGCAGCTATACAGAATGGACCGCTCCAGAGTTTAATACTGGGTATATTTGATTTCGTCAATACTCGTCCTATCAACCGATAAGTAATTGGCGAAATAATAATTGTCCGAAATTCGAATTAAGCATTATCGGTAAATTCGTAAAACCCTCTAATTCATCGTTGGCCGACGAGACAAGTTTGATAGATTAAGCCACATACTCAGTTATAAATATAAATATATGAGGCGACTCACCCTATATAGGCTGGTACTAAAGTTCAGATCTTCCGTCTAATTATGAAGAAGTGGCCTTTTACTTCCCAACTTTATACCGCGCTTATTTGATAAGTTCGTTCCTCCTTGAAAGATCTGAATTATCAGGTGACTGGTCCCATAGATCATCTCTGACTGGCCCCAATTATACGAGTTCAAGTTAGGAAGCGGAACTAGGTTTACAGTATATTTCATACAAATCGGAATCCATCCATGCAGGGTAGTGCTATGAAAGTTTGCAAAACTTCACCACTGGAGCCACCAGACAAAAGGAAATTGCTGTCTTTTCTCATACCATCTCCCAAAAAGTTCTACAATAGTAATCCCTGGTATCACTTTCTGAAATCGAGTATTTACTCTCAATCGGAGTACGAGTTTCCTTGCGACCTTTTCGCTGGTTTTCCTTTTATCAACCAACATTTTTTCAACTGGTTAGCTCCAGTTAATATCTGCCAACAGTCTTTAAACATTTAATTCGACTACTCATTATGGAGTCAATATAACATCACTTTTGTTTCCACCCAATCACCTTTCCAAAGCTGTTGCGTGTAACAGAGTGCCTGAAAGGTATTTTAGCAGGCGTTAACGATATTTATCCACGTTCCTTTTTTGCTTACCTTATGCTAAGGTCATTGTGAACACATTATTACTGTATCTATTCCGGATGATATTTTTCTTTATGACTGGGAGAGACCAGTGTTGTTCATCTGGTACTGAAAGGGGATTTCCATAATTCTGTGACGAGTTTGTGGTTCCATGCATTTGTATGCATTGAATTTATCATTCATTTTTTTATGGTATTATTAAATGAGAATGTTTTTACAGTTTATTCTTCAGTGTTATCGCAAAATATGTAATAGTAGTGAAATTAATATTTCAAGTTAAACGCAATTCAAGAAACAAAGATAATTTACGTATTTCGATAATCTAACCTATCAAATCCTGATTTTTGACAGCCGGTTAACTGGACTATGAGGTTAGTATTTACTGCTGTCGCGCAGCACCTCTATCGAAGAAACGGTGAGAAGTAAAGAGATATGCTAATTAGTAGAAAAAAAAGAATGGGACGAATAGGAGATAAGATAGAGAGAGAAGGACACTCTCGAATCGACAATTCGATACTGACTGACACCTTCAGCCCGAACGGCGATGACGACGATGACGAAAATTTATTACGCGCTATTATATGGAAGTCTATACTTGTAGAAATTAATATCTCCAGGTAGAGTCTATCAAATTATTTGAATACAGGCTTAACAGAATTCGTTCCCGAAATGAAACAATGATTATATCTTTAGATGTTGAAAAATTTCCAGCTCCAGAAATATCAATAGCTCTTAAAACAGGTACAAACAATACGCGGAAAATAATAGCTTCTTGAGTATCGCCATCGGACGGGCGCCTCGCTTCCTTTCGTCCTTAGCGCGAGCCTCTATCGAGGCTCTTGTGATAGTGAGAGATTTCGTATGCAACTATTCGTGGCGTTGCATCACCATATCCTAGTTCCCCCTTCCTACACTTTTATACGTATACTTTTGCTCACAACAAGCGTCTAATCGCGAGTCTCGAAATACTCATGGCAGAAGGGGTGGCTGTGGTGGAAGGAGATAGGAAGAGCTGGTACGGCGAACGAGTCGGAAAACCGCCCGATTACCTACGTTACGACCAAGTTGCTGCAAGTCCGTACGATATTGCACCGCCAGTTAATTAGCCGGGTAAATTTGTGCAATCCCATCTATTCTGGAGTGGCAGAGAGACTAGATTAGATGTATAATAACAAATGCAACAAAGACCTGCAGGCTGATTGTCTGGAAACTGGATATAGCGCATATGCTGTGGTAAACTGTAGACTCTCTAGAACTGTATTAGTTCTAGTAGTTCTGCGAACAGTAGACCCCTTACTGAAGTCGTAGATTGAAAGAGGGTTGGATAGATTCATTATTCTGGGGTGTCCGTACGACAAGCCGGGTAAATGCAAACGCTCTGAATTTTCGAGCGACAAAATAATATGAGTGCTCGCATGGCTAAACTACAATATTATAGCTAGATATAGTTGCCCGCGGAGTTTCTCGTTGGAAATTGTATCTCCTACTGAGTTATTTATGTAAAATTTTAAACCATCTAGCACCATTTTCGCAACGTTCGCAGTTTAAAGTCAGAAAAACGTTATTTTATGTACACTGAAAAAACGTATCGATTTTGCAGCAAACCAAAGTATTATAATATATATCTAAGAATATTTCGCTACTACATCATAAGCATCCCCTGATGAGTTACACATATCGTATGTAATTAAAATCATATTTGAAACTGAAAAAAAAGTTCACATATTAGCGTATAAAATATATCTTTCCTAATACCTAATATAGATGTTTCAATTTTTTTAATCCGGAGGTAAAGCTTAATACTGCACTCAGAAAAAAATAACTTGGTCAATTTAATGAAAATCTTTGAGATGATGATGACCAAGCCGTTTGGTGAAATATGGATCCTCCATCTGTTCGAAATTCTATATCCACTTATTTTACTTCGTTATTGACCAAACGTTGTGAGGTCTACAGTTCGACAAAGTAGAGCGAAAATGCTTTTGCGTGTCCGTCCGCCCTTGGCAAAGTTTTCCATTGAGTGTTTAATGGTAATGAATGGGACCTAAAGGTAATCAATGGGATCGCAATGGAAATTCAGAGGGAAAAATGAACTGGCACTTTCTACCATTCAATATAAATGGGAATCCACTGGCAAACCAGTGGGAAATATTGAAAGGTATGTATTCCCATTCGTTACCAATGGAGGACCAATGGCAAGTTACTGGGAACATTCCCTTGGCAAAGTTTTCCATTGAGTGTTTAATGGTAATGAATGGGACCTAAAGGTAATCAATGGGATCGCAATGGAAATTCAGAGGGAAAAATGAACTGGCACTTTCTACCATTCAATATAAATGGGAATCCACTGGCAAATCAGTGGGAAATATTGAATGGTATGTATTCCCATTCGTTACCAATGGAGGACCAATGGCAAGTTACTGGGAACATTCAAGTGGTATTTTGTTCCAATGGTAACTAATGGGAGTCCAATGGCAAATAACGGAGTTCCATGCGGAAGCCGGTTACGACTAGACGCGTCGCGGATCGATCGCAGGAAACAGTGCCGATACAGCGATATTACAGGATAATCGCAGCGATTTTTCGGATCAGGGGAGAGCAGAGCGTGCCGCCAGCAAGAACACGCAGGAGGAAGAGAGGGGACTGCTCTAGATTTCAAAGGAGGGTTTCAAAAAAGTTAAAAGAAAAGGTGAGGTTAGGGGAATATGGGCAGAGGAAGAGGAGGTGGGGCACGCGGGGAGGATGATTCGGGCGCCGTCGGATCAGGAAAGTCGGAAAAAGCCGAGTAGAGGGGACAGCGGGAAGACCGACCGAGGCGCCAGAAGGAAAGCGGAGGAAAGGCAGACCAAGAAGCGCGAACAGAGATGACGCGGCTGCGGCGACGGGCGGTCTTGGACAAATAGCTAAGTAAAGTATCACTCAACAAATGGGAAATGGATGATTATAATTGAATGGGAATTAATTCCATTTCACGAATGGTAATGTCAACGGTATGAAAACACCATTAAACACGAATGGGAAAATAAATGGGACGTCGAATGGTAGTATAAGTGGGAAAGATACCATTGGCAAAACCCCATTGATTTACCTTTGACAGACTGTCAGTGGTATCCAATGGGATTTTTTAAATGGTATTTAATGGGAGACTTAGCCAAGGGCGTACATCCGATCTTTTGCCGATTTTGATAAAACTCGACAAATATGTTCATTGACCCCCAGTGCATCGTAAATTCATTGGGGGGTGCGATCGGAAGGACGGAGAAGGGATTGATCATCTTGGACGTGGACGAAGATAGTATATGAAAAATGTCGTTTTCTGACTTTTAAACGGCGAATGCTGCGAAAACGGTGCTAAATGACCTAAAATTTCATATAGAACATTTTTATAGAGGATAAAATTTCCTACAATACAGTCTACGAAAACCTACATCTAACTATAATAGTTTAGTTGTAGCGAGAGAGAGAGTGCTCATATTTGTCTCTCGGAAATTCAGCGTTTCCACGTACCCGGGGGGTGTGTCGTATGTACACTCAAAGATAATGAATCCGTCAGACACGCTTCTAATCTACGATTTTAGTGAGGTCTACTGTTTGCAGAACTACTAGTGTTATCTATAAAGAGAAATTATTTTAAAGAGAAAACTGTCGTTCCGAGTGTAACTCTGCACTGTAGCGTCGGGTCATTAACCTGCGATCGGTACAAACGTTAGATTTTATATAAGATTTTTCAATTTTTGTGTAGATACTACTTTATACATGCGCCTCGTATTTCGATATTCAGCCAGCTATGCCTCGCTGACTATCCGCCATAGACGCCACCACTACTAATTTACATTTACTCAACCAATTTACATTTACAAAACCGATTTACTCAACACCGCTGTCATAGATGTTTGAAGTTCGTATGTATGTAAGGAACATACCGCCGAAACTGTTTTGGGCTGCTCTGACTGTATTAACAGAGAAGAAGATTCGTAAATAGTTTTTATCTGAAATTAGTTAAAAATATTTATCATGTTCGATTCGTTTCAGCTTTTGTTAATTAACACTAGAACTACCGAATGGTCGCGGTTTACAAGACGGTCGTTTTCGCGGGTGATTATCTCGTTATCCGTGGATTTTTCGTCCACACTGCTACAGAACTTTTTTGTAGACCAAAATGTGAAAAAAGTATTGTACCAATTTTGACAAAAACCTCACGGGTTACGAATAATGGAACTCTGAATAAGACACCAGTCAAATTTACTGCCTGCGGGAGTTCTAGTGTTAAAAACAATTTGAAACATTCCACAAGTTTTTCATTAGCTACAATAATAATAATTTATTACACTCTGCTGATATGTATCCGACAAAAAATAAGAACTGTAAAAGTCAATAACTAATACCCAAATAAACTTAATGACAATAAGTTAGATAAACTATTTCAGAACGGTACTGATCGCGGGTTAACGCTTGCCCGAGGGTGAGGAGTGGGGCGCTCGATGTCCCCACTGTAGCCATCGAGCGCCCCACTCTTGAGCGTTGCACTTTTCGTTACGCCTGGTGTTCTTTACGCTTTGATAAGTCATCGCTTCGACTTACCCTAAAAACTGTACAATTTCACTTCAAAAAATGATTGCACGTTTCCGATAATGAATATAACGGTGCGAATGGAGACGAGATTGAAGAAGGCGGAAGACATTTCCGTAAGTATACGGTAAGCTGGTGAGCGGTAAACCGGTAAGACGAAGTAGCCTACGACGAATGAACCAGAAAATCTCCTGGCTATACGTTACGAGCGTAAGCATCTACTGTGCAAGGTCGTACGGCATTGCAGAGCGAGTTAATTAGCTGGATGCGTATGATCTCTCCAATGCTGCAGGGAGAAATGGCCGAAGAGAGGAGTGGCTGACAGAGGGAGCGAGGGAGGAGAGAAACTGCAGGATGTAATAACGCAGGTCGCGCAGGCACGTACATACATGGGATTACCGAATGAATGCGCGTCCTTCGTTGAATACCCAGCATCGCGTCGTCCCGTACGCCTCACCCCGAAGCGGATTGTGGGACACGGTTCGATGCATCGTGCTGATAAGAGCCAGGAAACCCGACAACCCGAGGAAACCCCGGAAACCCTGGCGCGACCTGCGGACGCTGCCATTGTCTGACGCGACTCCTGCGCCGCCAAATTTAATATATGCATTGTCAGCGAAGACGTAAAGGTGCCACCTGCCCCTCTCTCCTATACGTGTTCGACGTTGTTAGTGTGCGCGGCATACGATCGATCTGGAATGAGTCCCTATCGTACGACGCGATTTTTGCGATTCGAATGACCCTGCAGTTCTGTAGGGGTACCCACTGCACTAGAGTCTCGAAGAAAGAATAGAGCTTCGTGCGAACGACGCTCGATCATGAGCTACCTTCGGGACTGTAGGGGAAACGAATTCGAAGAGTGAAAGTTCTACTACATAGTGTTTAGCGAAGTATGAAAAAAAAAATTTCCTGACTTCCAGGATTTCCAGTCTAAAATAATAAAGTTTCCCTGACGATTACGGATATAGATCCAGAGTATGGAGTATTATACATTTTCTCAGCACTATTTTGATTACGACTTTCTTAAAAACGTGACGTAATTGGGTAATCTACAAACGGATTCGTGTTCAGCGGTAAAAACATGTTAAGAAAATTTTGGATCACCCTTGGCAAAGTTTTCCATTGAGTGTTTAATGGTAATGAATGGGGCCTAAAGGTAATCAATGGGATCGCAATGGAAATTCAGAGGGAAAAATGAACTAGCATTTTCTACCATTCAATATAAATGGGACCCCACTGGCAAATCAGTGGGAAATATCGAAAGGTATGTATATTCCCATTCGTTACCAATGGAAGACCAATGGCAAGTTACTGGGAACATTCAAGTGGTATTTTGTTCCAATGGTTTTACTAATGGGAGTCCAATGCTAAATAACTGGGAATATTTAAGTGGTATTTTTTGTTTCAATGGTTACTAATGGGGTCCAATGGCTAATAACTGGGAACATTCAAAAGGTCCCATTCGTTATTACTGGCATTTGTCCCATTAGCTATTAAAAGAGAAATCTACTGGTAAATCACTGGGACATAGTAGTGGTAAGTTTCGGTACTTGTTATCAATATTTGCCCACAATGGCAATTCATCGAGAGAATTCAAGAGAACGTTTTCCCTATTTGTTATTAATGGCAGTCCAATGGAGTAACTCGAACAGCTTAAATGGTATTTTTTACCAAGAGGAATAAATTAGAACTGAATAAAGGAATAAGCGCGTGGAGACACTTTAATGTGAAATATGTAACTATTTATTACACATAGTATATTAGCAAAATATATGGTTAATAATTATAAATATGTACATTCATTAATACATACATTAATACATTATTAATACATTCATTAATGCATTCATTAGTACATTCATTGAATGATATCTATATATGTACGCCATTTCTATTCTTATTCGCGATATGGGATTAATTGCATCCAGCGAATGGGAATACAAATGGGATAAAAATATCACTCAACAAATGAGGAGTTCCATGCGGAAGTCGGTTACGACTAGACGCGTCGCGGATCGATAGCGGGAAACAGTGCCGATACAGCGATATTACAGGATACTTGCAGCGATTTTTCGGATCAGGGGAGAGCAGAGCGTATCGCCAGCAAGAACATGCAGGAGAAAGAGAGGGGACTGCTCTAGATTTCAAAGGAGGGCTTCAAAAAAGTTCAAAGAAAAAGTGAGGTTAGGGGAAGATGGGCAGAGGAAGAGGAGGCGGGGCACGCGGGGAGGATGATTCGGGCGCCGTCGGATCAGGAAAGTCGGAAAAAGCCGAGGGGACAGCGGGAAGACCGACCGAGGCGCCAGAAGGAAAGCGGAGGAGAGGCAGACCAAGAAGCGCGAACAGAGATGGCGCGGCTGCGGCCACGAGGGTCTTAGACAAATCCCTAAGTAAAGTATCATTCAACAAATGGGAAATGAATGGTTGTAATTGTGAATGGGAATTAAATCCATTTCACGAATGGTAATGTCAACGGTATGAAAACACCATTAAACACGAATGGTAAAATAAATGGGATGTCGAATGATAGTATAAGTGGGAAAGATACCGTTGGCAAACCCCCATTGATTTACCTTTGACAGAGTGTCAGTGGTATCCAATGGGATTTTTAAATGATAATTAATGGGAGACTTAGCCAAGGGCAATCTCAAGAACCAATTCACTATTGCACAGTGTTATCATACAAACCTACATGGGAAAAAATGGTTTTTCGTGCAGTTAATTTGTGAACTATTTCTGTTAGGTACTTCAAAATCCCCCCCCCCCCCTGAAAGTGAAGAAAATTCACATGTAAATCTGAACTAACCGTATACCAAGAGGATAAAAGTAGGGAAAAACAAAAAAAGAAAATATTTCAAAGCTTTACTAACGTATTTCTAAAAAAAACTCGCGCCTCTCTAAAACAGCATACGTGACATCACATCGACGTCCGCTTTACAGTAGATTCGATTCACCCTCGAATTCAACAGACCGTGAAGGACTGAGAGAAGGACGGAAGGATAGAAGGGCGGACAAAGGAGTCTTCTTATTTTTTCTTTTGAAAGAAAGTTCTCGCGCCAGAGCATCGCAGGAACTCGAAATCGTAGAGCGCTCCAGAGCGGAGTATATATCCGATTCATCCGCGAAGTTGAATAAAGCGGATACTGTAAGGAAAAGTACGGATAAACGAAGAGACAAAAGAAGAGAGAGAGAGAGAGAGAGAGAGAGAAAGAGGCAACTGATTCGAAAGCGAATCGTCGGCCGTTTTTGAAATTGGAAAAAGTTCGGCGTGGTGGGAAAATTTATACGCGTACCCCCCCCCCCCCCCCCCCAAACCCGTAGGCCGTTTATCCACCGGTAACGTCCTGCAACCCCATTTTACGATGCTCTTTGCATCCTGCCTGGTCCGCACAAAAACCATAAACATGGCACACCGCGGTACTACATAAATATTGGCCGGGGGGACGTAGATATTCACTTTGCCGTGAGTCCAACTCCCATTTTATGCACACACGGATGGCCAACTCCCGTTACGATTCTTTAAGGATCATCTTTCGAGTCGATTCTACGACGGTTGTGATTCGGCAGACGTCGCTTCGTCTTACTGCGATGAAGTTTCGTACCAGATGAAATTTCCTCTTCTCGAAGAGATATATGAAAGGCGTGTCTCGATCGAGCAAGGGACAAGAGGCCTGCAAATATACTGCACCCTCGGAAGGACACTACATTAGGTGATTGCTCGACGAAAACATAGACCCATCCGGTCGACTTGTGTATCAAGCTAAAATAGTTGGGTCTACGCCACCCTCTTGTATACAGAGAAAATAGAGAGTTCGACGTCTAGCGTATTTCCTGGGATTTACTAATAGAGTCGATATAGGTACCTACTACATACCCATCGTTTTGTATGCTTTTATACTCTATCGGTACAAAATATCTAGTTACTTAGTTGGTAAAGTATATAATATTGTGTGAAAGAAGTGCAAGAAAATTTGGCAAGCGCTCTTTAGAAAGAAAGACGTTTTCGGTGCCGCGAACGCAGTTTTTGCAATTACCTTCCCACTAATAGTTAACGAGTAGGTACCTGTAATCCTAGATAGCAGAGACAACTCGTCCACTAGTTGTCAGTAACAGATATTTCGAAAATAGATGCATTATTTGTAACTCATTGGATGAAAATATAAGAAGCAAGCTGCATCCTACGTTGTACCTACCTACACTGAGACAAAAATGTACTTGATCGGAATAAACGTGCCTTTGGATAGTCCCAAGAGCGTATTTATTCGATTTAAATGAATATCGGTTGGACGCAAATAACATCTAATTAATTCAATAATCTAATATTTGCGTCCAACCGATATTCATTTAAATCGAATAAATACGCTCTTGGGACTATCCAAAGGCACGTTTATTTCGATCAAGTAAATTTTTTTCTCAGTGTACTAAAAAAACTTAAGAACGAGAAACTCTTGAATCTATTTAAAATATTTTACTTTGGAAAATAGATAGTAGAATTTATTGGATTGCATTCTTTGTCTGCTACAATTTGCTACTGTATTTTGATATTTGGGACCTTGAGATACTTTGTAAACTGGTTCTTATCGACATATTAGTAGGACGAATGTAGAAGGATAATTAATTGTTCACTTGCCGTGATATCTGAGACTGATATAAAAAGTGTAGGAAAGAGTAAATTTTTAATGGTTTTTCTCGCTACTGAACTTAAAATCGTGGATACTTATGAAAAAGACCGCAAGAAATTCATTAAAAAATTTATATTAGAAAAAGGAGAAGTATATTTTATTTTCTCTATTGGTGTAATGAAAACCGAGAAATATAATTATGCAAGTTTTCTTGTAATGTGTATTACATGGAATGGCTATACATACCGAATGTCGCACGGGAAACCGATCAGGCGGGGGCCTTCTGAATTTCTCTGAATTTGACTTCGGTAGTGCTTGGACGGTGCTCGAGTGATTCATAAATTGCACTGCCGAAGTCAAATTCAGAGAAATTCAGAAGGACCCCGCCTGATCGGTTTCCCGTGCGACATTCGGTATATGGGGAATTGAACGTATCTATGATGTATAGGATGGCTTCATTGCGGATCACGTTACAAAAGTCTTGAATTAAAAGTAAATTTTATTTAAAAATCGTGCATAGGTGCTGGTAAAATTTTAGAGCGAACGTATAAAAAACCAAGTACATTTCATGCCAACGCGGAAGCACGTTCATTTGCTTCACGATAATATTTACGCAGATATGATATGTAAATCGATCGGTAAAAGTTAGAAAAGCATAAGCGATATTTACGCTAGACTGTTAAAAATATCTGTGGGAAAATTAATACAAATGTGTAGGAAATTTTTATCATATACAAATGTATATTAAAATTACCATACATTTTTATCTTAAATATATGCATTTGTATTAAAGTTTTAAAAGTTTCGTTGTAAATTTAAGAAACTAATCTATATTATATTATATAATATACAAGAGCCATGGCTTATAAATTTATTACAAATGTATAATGATTTTACAAACAAGGTTTGCAAAATTACAAAGGTTATTTGTAATTTTACAATACTGCTTTTAATAAAATATCGACATATGTAATAGTGGGTGGAAAAATCGGTCAATTGAGAAAACGCGTGAAGAACCGGTCAGTTGAGAAAACGTGTGAAGAACTGACCATGTTTAGAATTTTAGATGGCCGATTCTTTACGCGTTTCTTGAACTGGCCGGTTCTTCTCGAGTCTTCTCAATTGACCGCGGTTCTTCGCGCGTTTTCTCAACTGTTGTCGGTTACTTTTCTCAATGCGTATACTCAGAATATTGACGCTTTTATATATTAGACGTACACGATACTCGTCCGTAAAACATAACGTCGTATGAGCTGAATGACTGAAGTTTGGTGTTATGCGCTTTCTGCTGTCTTGCTACCTCAAAGCCTTTTCTACTTGCTCGCCTCACAGCACGCTCGTAATAATACACTAGTTATTTTAATGCATCGTATTGTAAAATTATATACCATTGATTGATTGACCATTTAGCAGAAAGGCCTGTAGAGGAATGACCACCATTTACTTTTTCTTAACCAACCCCTATTTCGTTGATAAGGCACTTTCACCCGTGAGACGGCCTATTTCTTATTTCATCGACCTGCACCCGCTATTAATAAACAAATGAGCGACAATCCGACGATTGACCATTTTGCAGGAAGGCCTGTAGAGGAATGACAAAATGGTCAATCGTCGGATTGTCGCTAATTTGTTTATTAATAGCGGGTGCAGTCGAATGAAATTAGAAATAGGCCGTCTCACGGGTGAATGTGCCTTTATCAACGAAATAGGGGTTGATTAAGAAAAAGTAAATAGTGGTCATTCCTCTACAGGCCTTCCTGCAAAACGGTCATTCGTCGGATTGTCGCTAATTTGTTTATTAATAACGGGGGATCTGAATTAAGAAACGTGAAGTTAGCACCCCCAGGTAAAAATTGCTATATCTCTCTTAAACGAAAGATGGTCAAACGAAATAATTTAATGGTCATTCATGGTCAATAATTGGTCCTACATTGGTGTATTCAAATTAGTGAATTTTGAAGGTGGGGGTGCCAGCGTGAAGTTAGCACCCCCAGGTAAAAAACTGCTGTATCTCCTAAACGAAAGGTGGTCAAACGAAAAAATTTAATGGTCATTCATGGTCAAAAATTGGTCCTACCTTGGTGTATTCAGATTTGTAAATTTCGAAGATGGGGGTGCTAACTTCACACAGCTGGTATTGACCGCCTGTTTCGCCTCATCCGCAGGTATCCCGATCCTCGAGTTCTCGGTTGACCCGCGGGGAGTGGACGCGCCCTTCCCCGACCTTATTTTAACTCGACCCGCCTGGTTTTTTAATGCTCCGATGAGATGCGATTACAGCGGTACGTGCGCATGTAAGTGGATTACAGCGGTTACGTGGTACGGCTGTGAGTATCGAATAAAACTACCCTTCGAACGAGCGGACCCCTTCCGATTAAAATTCGGTTTTACGAGTTTGGAATTAGTGCGGCATTTGCCGATGATGTGTTTTCCGACGTTACTTGCGCGATGAAGCACGTGCTGTCGAAGTCATCACGCGTGGGCTGACAGTAAAAGTAGGGGTGGATTGGCGTGATTCTGGCATTAATGCAACACCTGCCAGCGCGATATATCGAAACGCGATCGATGTATTAAAAAGATATAGTCGAAAAATAAAAAATTGCTCCGCCTCCTCTTCTTTCTCTATACGATTTTCGATACATTTTTTCTTTCACGGACACATCGTGAGTGAATTTTCATTCCATCAAACGCCGGAGCGTTTCTCGAACTTTCCGTAACGCTAAACTATACACGATGTTCACGCCCAGGCTTCGAGAGTGTATGGAGCTTATTTCAAATGTATCGCATACACAAACCAATTAGCGTCTCGGCTAACCTTCCCAGTCGCCACTGCGGCCATTTATTAATTGAAGATCAAATTGCACTGATCACTATTAATTCGCGTATGTCGCAAACTCGAAAAAGGCTCTACCTACTCTCGCAGCCTGGGCGTGAACACCCTGTATAAGTAAAGTTTCCCAGAGTTCTGACTAGAAGCTCTCATTCTAATAAGTTCCCAACACTAACGAGGTATAGCCCAAATTTTATTCCGAGTATTTTCGAGAATGGGACACATAGGGCAACATATCGTAGTAGACTCTCAACTATACGTTATCGGTTGCTGATTTTAGGGTACCAAGAGTTAGAAAATATATTTTGTTCAACTACTTCCAAAATATTTTGGAATTCATTATCATACAATTCCTACAAACACATAAAATTATGTTTTGAATGATTCAATTTAAAAAGTCATTTAACTATTAAAATGTCTGATTCACTTCGAGGCGTATTTTTTTGTATAACACGTCAAAGCTTCCTTCAGAGAAATTTTTGCTACGTTGACAAACTTCAAGTAGAAATAATACAGAATGTATTGTTCTCGCCGCTTGTCAATGAAGGACTGAATGTCGAATAACGGAGGACGATATTATTTTCACATTCAAGTATACCGTATTTGAAAAACGCCGATCGTTTCGGTAAAGTCGCCTCGTGACCCGAAAACCCTTGCAGCCCCTGCGTTATACATATAGTCTTGTCCTGTTACTACTTACGACTTGTATAGGAACGGGTCTCATATCGGTTAAAAAATGGTAAAGTATATTACTTTAAAATGTAATATCCTATACTCATAATCTTTTTAAACACTCCTTTATTTATTGTCTAGTGGGATATACAGTGTGCGATGGTTGAAATACTACGTGCAGATTTTTAGAATAACTTGTATGGTTTTCAGGTTTTCTTCCTATACCTACATCATGATAATAAATTTTAAAATATCATGTTAAAAGCATTGCTTTATTGTGGCATGTCATACAAATTATCATAACCGCATTGGAATCCTTCAAATACTGTTTATGACAGTTAATGAAACGTACGTGTATTGTTCTATTGTTCAGTATTACGAAAATTCGATACATTATTCATTATTCGACAATAATAATTCTTTCGCACAACCCGAAAGAATTATTGTCAAGCTTCTCAGAGCGTACGAAGTTTACCCGCGTTATCTCGCGTTCACGGCGTTGACGTTTACAAAGCTTCCGAGCTGTAATCGCCGCGTTCGCGTTGACCGAGCGAGAGCGCCTCGCGTACAATTTTCTCCCGCGACGTTGCTTTCGCGTTGACGATCGATCATCGATTTTCCAGCGTCGTCGCGGGAATCGCCTTCACACGAGCGAGTTACTCTCAAATTTATGACGCGCTACGCGCCCTCACCCGCCTCCAGTCCAACCTCCCCTCGCCCTAGTTCGTTCACACGGCGCCCTACATTTTCGCGCGAGGAAGAATTACATTTTCCCGAAAGTCATTAAGCGATTTAAGCCGTCACAAATGGGCCAATCAAGCAGCCCGTCAAGTTCCCGGCTTTTTTCATCCCGAAACTCCCGTGGGAGGGCGGTCTCGTCTTTTCAATTTTATGCAATTTCCTGCAAGCTTAAAGCTTTCGCCTGATTTAATAGGAGTTCCGCCGATCAAACGAGAAGCAGCACAGTAGTGGTAGCACCCGCCCTCTTCCCCTCACCCTTCTCGTCTCGACCAATTTCGAGGTGGGTTTCGTACCGACTCCTAAAGGGCGCCTTTCAAGACGGTATTTTCTTTTCCGCGTCTCACACGCCGCCTCTGATCATTCGATCGTGCCCGCTGCAGTTATTCCGTCGGTACAGGAACAAAGTAACTTCTCAAAAGGCGGATTAAACGGGCGGAATTTACGAGTACGCGTGTCGCCCCCTTCGGCAACAACGCGCGAACCGTCAATCGTCGCGTCGCGATTCGAAAATTACGGCCAACCGAGTAGCTCGTTCGCGAGAGCGACGTGTCCGGTAAAGCCGGGTTGACACGATTCAAATATACACACTGAAAAGAGTATCTAGCTAATCCAGCTATATTTCTGGCTGCCTCAGACACAGCTAGAAAAATATTGCCAGCGTAGCAAGAAAAATTCTTGCTATTGCGAAGAAAATTATCACTGCAACTGCTATAATTTTCTAGTTGTGGCCAAATTTTTTTGAGTGCATGGACCAAGTAGCTTGGATCCAAGTGCGGACCAAGTGCACTTGGTCGAAGTTAGTTTCCACGGCAAAATAACATATTTGGATATCAGACAGAGTTTTTAAAGATGGCGAAAGTCATTGAGGAAGGTGTGCGACTGGTGGCAGAAATGCTCATACAAGAGTTAGAAATGCAGAAAAAATGTATAAAAAAGAAAAAGCGGAAAGTTTGGACTCGCAATTGGATCCTTAGGCATCATAACCCTTACATTTTCCCTGTCGGACCATTTCCTTTTTTGCATTAACCTCTCGCTTTCGCTTTTCACCAATCGACGCCATTTTTTAATTTGCTATGAAATACCACTTGGATCCAAGTAAGTTGGTCATCGTCCTGGTCAACATGAATGCCCAAGCGCACTTGGATGAAGTGGTGATACGATCAAAGTAGCATCCAAGGAGCGTCCAAGTGGTATCCAAGTTTACTTGGTCCATGTATACTTGGATCGTGTCAACCCGGCTTAACCACACATATTATTCGTAAATCAGGATTCAACTGCTCCGCGGCGCGGCTCGAATGCTAGTCTAGGCGTCAGGGGTTTTATTGACCCAAAAATTCCTAAGGGAAATTTTTTTTCTATCGCTCCTTTTCATGTTCAAGTAGACAAATATCAAAAATGGGCACCAAATTTTTGTAGATATCTCCGAAAATATTCATTCTACGGAAAAATTATGAGGAACTAAAAAAGGTATCTACATTGTTCTCAATCGGAGCAATAGTTTTAAAAATATAACTCTGCGAAAGAGGAAATTTGGAGCGTTCACACGTATCGACGTCCGTTAAAAAAACGGTCCGATACCATCGCACCAACGGATGGGTTTCTACTCGTCCGTTACCGGAACGGTGAAAATAACGGATCCGTTTAGTAGAAATACATGAAGGCTTATGGGCCCGTTCACACTTGTCCGTATTAATTTGTTCCTGTAGGAAATTTATTTGCAATTTGTGCTACAAGTCGTTCAGTGGTGTTGTAGCTACTGTGAGAAGACGGTTTCCGAAGACGGACATGAATCTCTGAACATGTCATTTTTATGAAGCATGTTGACATCATTACCAACATTAATTGTTTTTCTTCATTTTGTGTGAAATTAAGTTTACAATGCAGTGGAATGATTGTCCGACAAAATAATTGCCGGATATCTGTAAAAAATGCAAAAAACGTGTTAGAATATTTTCCATGCTGATCTCTTGTTGGGGTTTGAAGTGCGAAGGATGAATAAAAGTTTGTCTTATGTATTTTCACCCGTAGAATAGGAATATCGCTATTGTGATTTTGCGTTCTAGTGATATATTATAGTTTAAAACGCATTTGTTTAAACAAGTTATGAAAAAATATATATTTTGTTTCAAAAAATGCATATTCATATTGTCTGACGGTCCGTCAGTTTACCGGTCCGTTAAAAAAAACGGATAATGTGAAAGAGCTCTATTAGTTTCGGTGCCCACGCGGCCTTTCGCAGGGTTAGCTATATCTTTGAAACTGTTGCTCCGATTGAAAAAAATGTACACACTTCTTTTGTGGAGAATTTAGTGCCGAACAATTTAGTTCCCTACTATTTTTTCGTAGAATGAGTATTTTCGGAGATGTGTGCAAAAAACACTAAAATCTACCCTTTCATATGTTTAAACAATATGTTCCGGACCGAATTTTGGTGCCCATTTTTGATATGTGTCTACTTAAATATGAAAAGAAGCGATAGAAAAAAAAATATCCCCTAGGAATTATTCGAACCATCGACTGATTTTAGACCTCTGACGCCTTGACTTATATGCCCTTGGAGAGTCAGGAAACGAAGCGGAGCTGAGCGGCGCGTCCCACCTTTCTCCCTCGGCCCGTCTCGACACCCTCGCCACGCGAGTTAGCCAAGAGAGCGAGTCGGGAGGTAAGCCGCTAACGTTAGTTTTATACATGAATTTTAACGAATACGCAGTCTCTCAGCTCCGTGGACTTTGGAAGCACTATCACTGACGATGATGCTCGTTCGGTACAATGCATTCTAGAACAGGATTAAGGGCTCTCTGTCGGTTCCATGAACTTTGAAAATCCATAGACGAAACTACTCGCACGACATTTGAGAATGGTCTCGCTCTCGATAAAACAGCGAAACTCATTGGCATGGTAACGCTGAAGAGCATATCATTCCTAAACGCGTTATTGTTATTCAAATCAGAGAAAAAATTGACCATTACATCTATGAATGACATGCAGCACTCGCGCAAAAGGTAAAAAATAAAATATTCACTACATGTGAGAAAAATGGTCTGTCACCACATCATCCACGCCCTGAGTAATGACGCTGTGTAAAGACGAGACATCGCAGTGAAATATATTGGAATCAATAGTGCGTAGCAAACCACCAGTCGGAAATTAGGTACCTTGCATTCTCCATGAGTATGTCTAATATGTCTAATTATTTTAGCTGAAAATTGTAGCGCCTGGCAAATCGATTTCAAACATTCTCAGTCATGATAGTTATCGGCTCCAATTTTAACCCCTTCCTGCATGATTTTTGTAAATTCCATGAAAAAATATATATATGACAGCTTTTCCCCTATTATTCGTCAGAAAAATAATTTAAAAAATATTCATGAAAAAATGAATTTATTAAAAAAAAATTATGTAGATATGCCATATATGGTACACCATACACAAGAACAATAACGTACGTACAATTGGCTACTAATACATATAACTTTATACATATATATATATATATTGCAGTCGAGAAGATTTATAACGATTTATAAAAGATGGTAGCACACATCAGGTAGGTATCCAATGTATGTGCCATATATGGTACAAGATGCAGAAAAGAGTTAATAATCAAATAACACATACATACATGACACAAACACGCATGTGGCATGTGTTGAAATACATTTTCAATCATAACATAATACTTTCCAACCTGTAAAAGATTACGCCGAATGGTTTCAAAATTACTTCGCTGCAAAAAAATCATCAGAAATTAACTGAGAACTTTTCGCGAATTTTATTTAATATTGCCAACCGCAATAATATTTCACGCTGCATCGGTGACGGAAAGATCTGAGGAGGATGTAGACATGTGGATAGCTTTGCTTTTTAAGAGAGACGGAAAAGTAGATAGAATTTTTATATCGAGAAAACAGTTTATGTATCTATAGTTAATAATTGTTTGTTTGAACATGATGAAATAAACATTTTATTGGACCGAATAAATATTCATTAACCATTACAATATGTATTTGGTACAATTAAATCCTACGAGGAACCGTTTGAATGGAATACAAATTTTAATAATTAGCATACATTTTCTTGTACTAATGAAATATTTATTTGGCCGTATTTTGAATTAGATTTATTATAACTAAACTGATTTCTGGGTATATACAACGAGACGAAGCTGCAACGTCCGAATACTCAGTTTTATAAAGAAATTTATACTATGACAAAATTTGTTCCACGAATGAATTCCGAAACGATTAGTAAGAAAAAGTATTACTCGAATCACACACGTTGATTATTTCGCCAAGTATCGGTTGAATAACTTTATCAGAAATATGGATTTTTGTATAAAAGAGGAAGTGTAAAAGCAAATACATAAATATAAGAAATAAAACTGGAAATAGGAAAGTTTGAATATAAAATAAACGAAGCGTAAAGTGAAATAAACAAAGATAATAAGATTGCTGACTCATGAAATTATCGATTTTGACTCTCCAAAGCGGTGATACAACGATGGCAAACTCAGTGTTGGACCAATATCTGATGTGTTCTGCCTATATTTTAATATTAACTGCTTATATACCGAATGTCCCAGGAGAATTCGAGCAAGTGCCGATACCTATGGCCGATAACTTGAAATTTGACTTCGGCAGTGTTTGCTGACGGTCGAAAATTTGATAGTTAGAGTTGGCTTGAGAAGAGTGCGCTGTGTGTGCTGCGTGAGAGTGAAAAGTGTCAAACGTCTGATTTCCCGATAGCTGTCAATTCGAGAGATCGAAGTGTTTCGTCTATTATTCAATACTTCGATCTCCCGAATTGATAGCTATCGGGAAATCAGACGTTTGACACTTTTCGCTCTCCCGCAGCACACACAGCGCACTCTTCTCAAGTCAACTCTAACTATCAAATTCTCGACCGTCGACAAACACTGCCGAAGTCAAATGTCAAGTTATCGGCCATAGGTATCGGCACTTGCTCGAATTCTCCTGGGACATACGGTATAGGCTTAACCTTGGGGAAGTATTCGAATCGATACCTACTTATTAGCCTAACATTGGTGCTTAACTCCTTACTGCATGATTCCTTACTGAATTGAAAGATTTTTCAATCTTTTGTACCAACAAATATATGACATAAAATCATTTTTCTAAATAACTATATGACATAAAACAATTTTCTAAATAACAACTTATAAAAACAGTTTCTATCTTTATTGAAGCAAAGAAAAACGTTTCATTTTTCACATTTAAAGGTTATTTACAGAAGATAATGAGTGAAAAGGCGTTTGTGCCATATTCGACTGGAAATTTTGTGTTGGAATTAGTCCATTCCATTTTTGTACATAAAAATCAACGGCCTGTTTATATTAACTTAACATTCTTTGTGCCAATTTTATCATAAAATATATTGCATTAACATGAATAATCGCATGGAATATGTCAACGCGTATAAATCGGCCAACATCAATCCTGAGCAAAACATGGAACAGTGAAATTTCGGATGTATGAATATTTCAATTTCGAAAGCACAGCCTTTTAGCCGAATATGTATTCTTATAACTTTTTTTTTAGTAATCCGTCTCTTTTTCGATCACCGACCAATCATTATTTCTAGTTCAGCAAGTGAATTTTGAGAACGTGAATCCAAAAGAAGGTGAATAATTTTATAGCAACTTAGGGCCGGTTTTACCAACACGGTATAAACGCGGTATAGCGCTATACTGAGAATAACCAGCAATAAGCCTTATGGCTATTCTCAGTATAGCGCTATACCGCGTTTATACCTGTTGGTAAAACCGGCCCTTAGCCAGATATAACTAGATTTACACAAATGATGTAGTCTGTTTTCTTCGCATTTACAAAGCGCGCGGTTTGCCTTCTCTCCAAAAAGCTATACGGTAAAACTTGGATCAATTGACCACTCTCTATACTTTCCTGCCTCCACTTCAATTTCTCACGATGATAAGAACCGAAGTTAGGACGACCCACCGCAGAATGACCCTTCCATACTCGGCTCTAGCATTGCACATCAACACCATCCACTGCGAAGTGTACATATCGCACCTCCGGAAGAACAATGACGCAAGTGCAAATTTTGACATTTTTTAATTAAACCCCTCGATAGTCTTAAAAATAATTTTTAAGACTATTGAGGGGTTTAATTAAAAAATTTCAAAATTTGCACTTGCATCATTGTCCTTCCGGAGGTGCGATATATCTCTACTATTTCCTAACTACGACCCTGAACGCAATTTATCCCGTTTGACATCTGACCAATCTGAGAAACATGATTATAATATTCACAATACATGTGTTACCCGTAAGGACATTTTATTCTCATCGCGCGCGTTCATATTCAATAATCTCTTTGTAGATGACAAAACTATGTTACGAGAAGCAGTCTTTACTTCAGGAGACACATATGCTTCTAGCCGAAAAGAGAATGCTATATGTACTTCAGAGAAATGGAGAGAGTTAGAGAAGGCAGAAGTGTTCGCGAAATCTCCGTCAATCTCGATGAGTCTCATCAGGCTCGTTGCGAAGCGGAGGGATTATCGGGCCGTAAATCGGCAAGCGGTTCGAACGCGCGCGAGCATAGGGTGGAGGCACTTTCGACTATCCGCGGAGAAGAGAAATGCCGTGCACTCTCACAGATATTATAGGCCGCACGCGCGGATAAAACTTTTCGAGAAAAGTTCTCACATAAAAATACCGCGAGATTTATGTGGAAACTTGCGAAATTTCCAGAGTTGGTAATTGTCGAAGATGTATCGCCGAGGCCAACGATCCCCCCGCGAGCAAGTTTTATCTGCTCAATTTTTCCCTGGGGTGGGCGCGGTCGAAATTCGAGAGCCTCGAGTCCGTCGCAGCGTTAGCGAGAGAAAAAAATTCTCGATGGACCCGCGTCCTTGCGCGCGTTCGAAATTATGTATCTTTTCGGGGAAAATCATTCGGGCGAGAGAGCCGCTGCACAACTTGGACGTTATCTCGCTGGATTGGTCTGACATCCGGTGAGGATTAAATCGGAGATACACGGAGAGAAATATATTTGAAATGTGGAGAGCACTGGGTGCCCAGATTCTGGCACCAAGTACCCAGATTCTGGCAATATATGTGATCGAGATGTGTGCCACACAAAACAGCATTTCATTCCCCTCGTATGGCAAAAATTGGTACATGTGGCATATTTTTTGTATAATTTGGCATTTCTCGTACTATAGCTAGCGTGCATATACAGGAAAGTAATAGGGTAAACCACCCAGTTATTGGACACTTAAGGATTTTACAACATTTGAGACCGTGTTAAAAAGATATTTTTCTACCTAGAGAGATATGAGTGGTAGCTTGTTTTAAAATTGAAAATATATTGACTTTATATTCTAGTAACTTACAATTTTAAGTTGGAAAAAATGTAATTTTCAAGAATGAAAAACTGGGATCAAGTCAAAAAACTTAGTTATTGGACAATATTCTTAGTTTTTGGAAATACTCAATCCAATAATTGGACAGTCAAGAATAAATAAGCCAGGTACGGTTTTTGATAATATTTATTTCAGTAAAAACTAAGGGAGACTTGTTTTCATTTATTTAGATTAGACTGTCCAATAACTGCAAGGTATCCGATAACTGGGTGGTTTACCTTATACTGTTTTTCTTATTTTTCAATTCTTATTTCTTTTTTTTCTCCATACGTCCGATGGCTGTAACGCAAGAAATACCAAATTATTTTAAAATACGCGATATTGTACTAATTTTTGCTATACGAGGGGAATGAAATGCTATTTTGTGTGGCAATATTTTGCAAAATTTCAAATTGTTACTCCAGTGCCACGCAGTCGATCACATAAAACGCCAAAATCTGGGCACTCTCATTGTCAGTGCCAGAATGTGGGCACTCGGTGCTCTTTATTCCAAATCCATCTTTCTCCATATAGGTACACTTTTTCCCCGTCCCTTTCTTGGTGCTAACAGTGATGGCGATAACGTGCCTGCTGTCATCCGTGAAACGTTTCATCCCAACTCGACTGACTCCTCCAGAACTTCCCGACAGCCACGATGCATGGATGCTGAATGAGGAACTTGCATGAAATTTCTTTTTCCCTGAAAATTTTACTGAATGAAGCTATCGTGTTACAAAAACCAGGGAGCACTGTATTTTTTAATAATATGTAACTATATTAGAGAAAAAGAATTAATTAATCGTGCCTCAAACGCCTAAACCACGTCCCGACCTAGAACGCAGTACGATTGGCCTAGACGCTTTTACTGTTCCGTGACGTCACACATTCGATGATCATTGGCTAAACCTCGATTTCAACCAATGACTGTCGAGTGCTCCTAACTACGCCCCGCCCTAGAACGCAGTATGATTGGCCGAGAGCGCTTTTACTGTTGCGTGACGTCACATATTGCTCCTCGCTGTTGAATGAAAAACTTCGCCAAAAGAATGGTATCATATCAGCGGAGCCGTGGAGGGCATTTGACTGACATCATATTTCATACCTAACTGCTAAGTTTGTACTTTATACAGACAGCAATAAAATTCGGATTTTTCCAATATTTTGATTTTTATTCAGAAAGCAAATCCTACAGTTCAATTTGGATCACCCTATATAACTACACTCTAATGGTATACGCTACCGTATCGCGCCACGCTACGAGTATGTGCAATAAGAAAAATGTACTGTTCCTATATACGAACAGAAAATTTAATGGATCGAATCGATCGGCTCATGTTACAGAATTTATCGATTCTAATGGAGAAAGCTATAGGTGTCTGCAGTCCAGTAGATTTACGCGATCGGAGCCGACAAAGAAATTTGCAAATACTGCAGTCAAAAACACACACACAGCCTTCGGGATAGCATTCGCAGCGGGTATTGCGCGTCTCCGCAGCTCTAATAATTCGTAATCCGGAAGCGGCTAACGCAACCGCGCATTAACATCCAACGCACTCGCTTCACCTTTTCCCCTCTTCGTGCGCAGTGCTACTCCCTCCGCAATGCTGCGGCCGCGAATGTAAATTCCGAACACATGGGTTTTAGGGTTGTGGTCATCAATTTAACGGTGTAAGTCCGCAGTATAGTATAGCCCGGCCCGGGCTCGGCGCGCAAACGCAGCCTCGTCCTCTAGCTAGCCCGGCATCCCCATTCCTCGCAAACCCACTCCACCGTATAAGTAAGAGGATTAAGTGCGCCCAGGGACGAGAGAGGTTCGATTTTTATATATCGTTCCAATATTTTAGTCCTTTTTGTCGGTCGGCGTTAACCGAGCCGGGCGAAATGAATTTAATAACGCAGGGCAAGTTTTCCGGCCGGCGAATGATCATTATCTATGTATGTCGGTAATTTTCAAACAGAAAGACGCTTTTAATGGGGGATACCTTTTTCATCGCTGATATTTTATAATTGTGTTTTTTAACCTGGTTAATTTTCATTGCAATTTATTATTTTCAGTTCCATTTTTCTGTTGTATAAATAAACTGAAAGTTGGTATGTGAAACTGGTAAAAAAAATGTTTTATATATGTTACAATTCAAACTACAAACTAGTTCGACTGAAATATCGATCAAATGTTCGTAAGGTACCTGTGACGAAATGATCGTGACTGAAATAGATGCGTTTTCTTACTCCGATATTGGATATTCCCATTACCTAGAAGTCAGAGCGGTGGTGCAGATTACTCTTGTATTTTCAATGACGATATGCTATAGTTTAAATGGGTGGGCATTTTACCTTACATCTTTATAATTAGTTTTAATGAGCTTGTGCAAATAAAAATATCTACTTTTATATAAGAAAATGAAGATCACCTTAACCCCCTCATACTCTCCTTAGAAATAATGAGACGCAAGCTCCTTGTAGGTGATATTTCACCGAACCGTATTCTATATCAACTCAATTACTATCATTACATGAAATTTTAATTTATTTCGTCACTACCCATTATAATAGTCTATACGATTTGCTCGATATTGAAAATAATATTAGATTCTACAGACTGCGCAAAAACAAACAGCAACCCTATGATCAACACACAAACACTTTTGGCACTTCGCACATGTCGAATAAGCCTTATGATCTTTATCAATGCATAGTTGACAATCAGCACCGCTCGATATTTTTCTTTCCTTGGACTTCAACGAACCTCAAGGTCCAGCAACTTCATCAATAAAGGATTAATTTAGTCGTGTATTACTATTTACCTTCTGTGGGGAGTATTCATTTTTTCTTACTATACAAATAACCACACACTGCTAATGTTTCGTCCAATACTAATTTTTTGAAGTCACCGTTTAGTCTGCGATCTAAAACAATACTGTTCAAATGCCACGTAATTTCTTCAACAACAATTGAACTGCTACGTCAAAAATGAAGAAACACAAGAGTTTCTACCTCTGGTTCCTCGATTTCATATTATATATCGCGAATTTACGTCAACAAGCGTTATCGACTTCAACCACAAAGGTGCACGTAAACAAATAGATGAGGTAAAAGAGAACTGTTCGAATCTGAAAATGGTTCAAATATCACCGAAGGAGCGTATGAGAGGGTTAATATCTTACTCATGCCATATAAAATGCATTATATAGTATCGTACACTGAAAGAAATGTTTAGGTAGCACAGCAATTAGTATATATAGTGAATAAGAAACTCCTACTGACCCCCCCCCCCCCCTCATATAGCTTTGATACTCGTAGCTATACTTTAAGGCTAACAATAAGTGACAGGTTAACTAGACGGCATAGGTAATATAGCAATATCAAATGTGACAAGAGCAATACGTATTACTAAAATGACTATGCATATAGTTGAAATCTTTACTCATCGAAAAGAATTTGAATATCGAAATTTCTCCCATTTTTTAAAAATATAACAAAATTCACTTCTCTGTACCATTAGTGCCAGTACAATTCATAACGACAATACTTCTCAGATAGCCACCGGTGGCGTTGAACGTTGCTTACTGTCGCGCCATCACTCGGCCATGCACGAACCCCATGATGCAACGCTGCCAATTCTATTTCAGGTTACATTCTATCATAAAAACACTACGTTTTGCTGTTTACGAACATCAATATCTTTGTCAAACATTCGGTGACCTTATATTTTTATGAACTCAAAAGATTCTATGCAATTTTCTGAAGATATGGAAATGGTTTTATTTAATGTGTACTTATACATTTTAAACGTGTAGATTTTGGCATTAAAATGTGGAAAAATGGAGTCTTCCATAAGGTTACATGTTAAATTTTCTAATTTCAAAATCAAAATTCTTTCTTAAATCCCGGTAATCGGACCTGAAACTTTTAAAAAATAATCTTACGATATTAATTTCCATTCTACAAAAAAATTAGCATTCTCTGAAATTTTTCATCTCGCGCTAGGAATACCTTAACCGGCGGTCCGATGTAGGAATCCGCCGATCCATTCTAGGAAACCAGTTTCCTTGATTGGACCAAATACAAACTTTTAATTTTTATGGTTTCTTGATTTTGTAAAATATTTTTCGGAAAATTCAATTGCATCAATTTGAAGCATATGTAATGGCTTATTGTTTTCGCATATTGTTGTTTATCTAAGATATTCCATTTTCGACATTTGTCAAAAAATACCTCGAGTGGTCCAAATTCGACGATTCTCCCCTAAATTAAATCGAAACGCCAGACTGTAATCCACACGCAGGAATTGCAAGACGTTGAAATGACTAATTAGTTAATAATCTATAAGCTGTAAAAGCGAAGTCATATCAAGAGAAATTGACAGAAATCGCAGTCCACAAACCCATATGTATCACACGTACTCAGAGCATTTTTTAGTTCCCACTTCTGTCGGCTGGGTCCTGCGTACCTATATAAGGTAAACGATACCGTTGATACCTTCTGATGTAACAAATTCATTATAATACTGAAGGAGATACTGGAAATTTCGTAAACTTAAGGTGCCAATAAATTACCCTACATGCCGTTCTACGGTTAATTTATAATGGAATGATTCACGTTGCTATACATATCTATGTATATAAGATTCTCCTGTAATTTACAATACTCTCAGAATCATTAAATTTACTTATAATATTTCTTAGTTGTATTTAATTGATTGATATTTATTAAAGTGGCAAACGAAAGTGCTATTCTATACAAGAACAAATTAATTCGAATTAATAATAGTGACTAAAATACAATTGATTGAGGAACCCTCGTCATTTCTTTCCATACAATGTAAGAGCAAAAATAACAACAATATATCATCTACTTACATATCGCACATTTGCGACAAGACAGTCGCAACTGTCATAAGAGTGAAATATAGTCACCTAGTGTTTGTAACCTTATTGAAGCAAACATTCGTATGAAGTTGATTTCGCCAAGAAAGATTTACGGCTGATATTATTTTTGTAATAATTACGAGCTAGATAACTATTTTAAAATTATTGTACCTCAGAATTTCACAGAAACACACTAAAACCTCAAAATTGAAATGTTGACTTGTGACACTCTCCTCGCATACGTGCGATATGAGTATGTAGAGGTACATATACGAAGCGGCTTGCATCACTGCGGCGATAAGCGCGAAACTTCGGCTTCCGTCGAGGGACGAACCGGACCCTCGAATGAATCGCTTGTCGCACGGCGAGCTCCGTTCGACCGTTTTCGGTTTCACCGACAAACTTCGGCCCACGTGGAAACTGGAGGTTTCCGTGATTACTCGACTAACGCGTCCCTCGACGTCGGCGTCGGCGTCGGCGTCGACGAGAAAATTAGGCAGAAAATCAAAACGGGCATCGCGAGCGAGCGTTTCTCGATAAAGTTCGGTAATTGCGTTGCGTAAGGGGTTGAAAACTGAGTGGATGAGGAAGACGAGGCGGGAGCGGGCGGAGTCGGCTAAATTCACGGCGAACTCGAAGGGCAATCTCGACCGACCGAAAGCGTACGTATTTCCCCCGTGGCGAGCGACGCGAAACAACCGTGAATCGACTAATTGGCTCTGTTTTCAACTGCGCGCGAAGGAAGGATGGAATTAAGAATTCAGGGCGTTTTCCAGGATCACGTTCTGCGGCGCGACGAGAAGGCGTAATTTTGAACGCGTTGATCCTTCCTCTCGACCGGATATTACGCGACAGTGGTACGTGGTACGTCCTCCCCCTACCACTGAAGCTGTACTCTTTTCATCGTTCCTCCGGATAGTTATACAGTCGAACCTCGTAATAGGGCACAATTCGAAATTGAAGACACAAGTGGATAAAGGTGTCATGTAACAAAAAGTTGTGGTTCTGAGATATGTATTTGAGTTTGTAGGCCGCCTTCCATACAGTAGACATATGGAATACTAAACTTACTCCATGTAATATCTGGGTTTTGAATGGCATTAGAGCTATCCAAGATTTACCAGAAGTTACATTGGGACATAACACTTTCATCCACTGAGTGATCTCGTTTTTTATAAAAATGTTACATGACACCTTTATCCACTTGTGTTTTCAATTATTACACAGGTTTACAAAAAAAAAAAAGTCCGGACTATTTGACCGGACCATGGTATTCCGAGGTATTTTTGCGTCCTGAATCCGATCCCGAGGTCATCTGAGCCCCATATCACGTCAGACAAATGAGATTTCAAGGTCATTCAGAGGTTAAAATTACCATTTTTTGAAACTGGATCCGGGACAATTTCACAAGCGACCTGTTGAGTTGGAGAGGGTAGCTGTTTAGGTCTTGAATACCTTCCAAACATTGGAATGGAGTCCTAAATCTCGACCGGGACTATCACAGAACCACCCCAGTGGATAAAATGTTGCCATGTGATCGTTGTATCTCGCGGATTACGATCTCCCTGTCAAGGCATCCAATTCCGGCGATCCGTTCACTGTGACAGTGGACCCAGCACTGACCCTAATGGCCTTAGAACCTTGGAGTCATGCTCTGGGTGCTGCTCAGGGCAGTCCCATTTCCTTATTTATTTATTTCGAAATCTCGTTTTTCTGACGTGATGGGGCTCAGATGACCTCGGGATCGGATTCAGGACGCAAAAATACCTCGGAATACCATGGTCCGGTCAAATAGTCCGGACTTTTTTTTTTTTTGTAAACCTGTGTTATGAACTAAAACGAGTGGCGTTAGGAACACCAACCTTTATTCTTATAGGCTTGGCATTCGAGCGCTTGGCGTTGTCGCACTAAAATGACGAATACGTTCCAAGCGCTCAATATTCTCCTACTCTATCAGTCGGCACACCTGCTTCGACTTTTTTTTTGCGTAGCGGGAGACCGTGGCCCACTACCGAGGAGCGTATATATTATCGCGGTGTCAAAAAAACGATTTTGTCTTAGTAACATCGGAGATCAGTTATCACAACAATATTATTTGTTACGATAAGAAAAATAGTTTGCTGTTGGGATGAAATTGTTTGACAGGTTTCCTTAGTTGCAATGAAAATCATAGCTTTTCTTTCTTTTTTCTCTTTACCATAACAAATCGATCTATCATCACTATTTTAACTCAAAATAATCGTTACAGTACCTAACTCCAATAATGTTATACTAACAAATTATTTTTCTCCGTGCAGTCCGACTCAGGCCGTCTTTGAAATCACTTTAGTACGCGTAGGGTGTAAGAGATACTATACTATAAACTATATACGGGATGTAGTTTACGAAGATGAGGCGCATGGAAAGTAAAAACGCCGATTAACGAAGATTAATGCGTGAGAATTTCTCTGTTGTACACTTAAACTCGAGCAAGTTCGAGAAGGAAAGAGAATTTGTGGCAGAAAGAGAGAGAGGGGGGGGAGAGTACCACTTATATATTCACTGGGATCTGTTCTCGTTTGCACTCACACGTCCTCTATGTACTCTATCCTCGTAAACACCCTGCATACTTCGGACGGGACGAGCTTTTACATTAGCCTACTACGCACACGCGTAGACACTAGTCAGGTGACTCACATTCGAATCCACCTATAGGCGTCAATGCAGCGATGAGCTTGCGATTTAGAAATGGATCTTTTCGTCGACTTATAAGGAACCCAACGTTCACCGTTGTACAGGAATTTGATTCAAATTCGGTATTTGCATATAAAGAAAATATTCATATTTTTAAATTAAATTCATAGTCTGTAACTGTAGGTATATACATATTCAATATCACACGAAAAGGAAAAAGTCCGAAAAAATAATTATCCGTAAAGTTAAAAATATGTTTCTCTTTACAAGATTGTAACGTCATCAAAAAGCTAGAGAGACGCACTTATGCCAAACAACGAGTGCAGGAGAGATACTCTTACAAGACGATGACGTATTTGCATGTTTAAATATCGTTTTCCAGCTTAAATAAGGCTGAAAATGAAAAATAAAAAATACTGAATCAATAATTTTTTCCAAATTTTTTGAATATATACGAGCCCCGTCCCGCTTCAGTTGGCCCACCCACTAAAATAACAATTATTAAATGAATTGTAAAGTTACCGCTGCCTTATATTTTTTCTAGGCTGAAATGTAATGTTTTGTAGTACACTGCACGCGGCACAATGTGTTTCATGATGTACAATTTAAAAATAAAATCAGAATTGAAGAAAATAACGCTTTTGATCATATTTTATCCGCCGGCTATTTCGAGCATTTCGAGCATTATATACGAATTAATTATTTAATTAATTATAATTATGAATTGCGGCCGTTAATAAAAACAAAGGCGATCTCTTACCCAGTGGTGAATTTTTCAAGACTTGCAATATTTTTTTACATTTTGTTTGCAGTTTATTATCGTCACATGAATAAACTGCTAGTAGGTCTTAAGCTCTGTAAAAATGTTGGTTGAAAAATAAATAACGTGCATATTAACGTAAACTTTAGCTTTATCTTGATTGGATGCCAATAAACCGGAAAAAGTTTGCAACTGTGCCAACTGAAGCGGGACCGGGCTCGTAGTAAAAAAATGAGTGGAAAGACCGAATTACATAAAGCGTCTAAATGAAATAAAGTAAAAAGATTGCTTTCAAAGTCTTGTGCAAAGAATAAACCATTCGAATGTGTTTCCCGCGGTACGACCAATTTTTCAATGTTTACACACAACCTACTTATTTGCCCCGCATCTGCTGACTAGAAAAATCCCTCGTCTTGACACAGCGAGCCCATGTAAATGTTACACAGAACAGATATAAAATTTGTTACCGCGATGGTAACTTGCGAGATATAAAAATGAGAAGCTCGGCAGAGTCGGCCGTATACGTAGCCATAAGAGCCGGGGAATACCTTAGGTATATACTTGCTATATACGAGCGCTACAAAATGCCACTCGGGCGTCAACGTTAAAACCGTTACACAACGACGACAAAAGTGGCCGTAGATATACGTAGGTAGAGAGGTACCTAGAGGTTGCAGGTAGGTAGGTATAACACATAACCAGTGACGTTTACGATACTATTAAGTTTATTACGGCCGCATAGTGGCTAAGACCCGCCGGTGGTACCCTGTAATACGCAAACACGCTCGCATGTACGCCCCCGGCACGTTCGCTAACGCAGTATCGAATTTCGATTAATCGATCGGCCGACCATTACGCGGCACACGCTCTCAGCTATTAATAAAAGGGCTTAATATTGTAGAGAGGGGTGGGGTGGACGGTCCGGTCCGGTGTCCCTGGTTCGTAGATGGATGACTGTGGCGCCGGAGGTCTGTTCTGACACGCTCGCTTGTTTTTGGAACTTTCCTCCCTACCTATATACCGATTGACGCGGAGGCCGGAGCGTCGTGCGTCGGCGCGCTCGTGCCCAGCCGTTTCCGTCGTACCGCGGAGGTATGACGCGTCTCTCTCGACGTACGGCGATGGAACGTTTCCGGCACGTCGTTCGCGACTCGGCCTATTCAGTGTCTGAGTTGAGTGATAATGACTTTGGAGGGGGAGGGGGAAGGAAGAACGGGGGAAAAATTGACGATAGTATTATAGTCGGGAACAACATTTTTTTCATGCACAATATAGCCGAATGATTTGGAACTTTCCTCGCGAAAAAGAATTTTTGTAGGAACACATGCAAGTGAGAGTCATGACTGAACGCGATTGCAACGTTCTGATACAGTGAACAACTTCACCCTTTATCTACCAAGTAACCAGTTGAAAAAGCACCTATTTCGGAAGCTTAGGAACTTTAATCCTCATACGCTCCTTGAGTGATATGCCATCCATTTTTAATTTCGAACAGTTCTCCTTTGCCCAATTTACAAACTATAGAATTGATTTTCAATGAATTTGTTCAAAACGTAATCTTACAGCAGAAAAAATACATTATTCGATAGCCTAAATTAAAATACATGAAACAAATTAATGTGATACATGAACAAACTTTCGGTGATATTTCACCTATACCTATTCAATTATTGCAATAATCTGGATTGCCATTTATTTGTTTACGTGCACCTTTGTGGTTGAAACCGCTGATACTGGTTGACGTAAATTCGCGACATATGATAAAAAATCGAAAAACCGGAGGTAGAAATTCTTTTGTTTTATCATTTTCGACGTAGCAGTATAATTGTTGTTGAAGAGATTACGAGGTATCTGGACAGTATCTATTGTTTTAGATCGCAAACTAAAAAGTGATTTCATAAAATTAATATTGGACGAAACATTAGCTGTGTGTCGATATTTGTGTAGAAGGAAACAATGAATACTCGACAGAAGGTAATTAGTAACACACGACTGAATTAATCTGCTATTGATGATGTGGCTGGACCTTCAGGTTCGACTAAGGCCAAAGAAATGAAAATATTGGGGTGCCCGTTGCCAACTATACGTTGATAAAGATCGTAAGGTTCATTCGACATGTGTGAAATGCCAAATGTGTTTGTGTGGCGATCATAAGGTTGCTGTTTATTTTTGCGCTGTCTGTGTAGAATCTAATATTTCTTTAAATATCGAGTAAAACGTATAGAATATTATAATGCGTAGTGATGAAATCAATTGAAATTTCATGTAATGAGTCGTTGAATTGATATAAAATACGGTTGGGTGAAATATGAGGCACAAAGAGCTTATGCGTGATTATTTCTAACGAGAGTATGATGGTTAATAGATATTCTCAATTTCGAAAAAATGTTTGGTTTAATCACAGTGCACTGCAAATTTATTGATGAAGTAGTAAAGGGAAAAATGTTTTCCGTTGTATTTCAAGAGAGGGATTCATTTTTTCAGCTCTTGTTGGACCGTATGGTAGAATACATTTCAAAACTATGGCTATAGCCTCGATAAAACTAAAATGTACCGAAAACATATTTCTATAGCAGGAATGTGAAATATCGTAAATGCATTCTTTTTCCATCTGAATGCAAAGATTAAAAATTCTAAACCTTTTAGCATTTGAACTCTCAAACTACTGATATCAATTGATTCTTGCATACAATATATTCATGTCCAATTCTGCATATATATGCGTTTACTACTCACGAAGAACACAATACCTTCCTGGTGACGATGTATAGACCCATCGATAATGTTTTGATTATTAACAAGATCCGATTTTCGAGACCCATGACACTTACCTGAAACAAAAAGTTGAAGAGAATTATTAGCGATGCATCGATAAATTTGTTTAACACATAATTATTCGAGACATAGTAGAAACCATGTTACAGCGCCACCTATGGGACTATTGATAATTTAATAGAACACGTCACTTTGAGAATGCCATTAAAAACAGAAGATAACTTCAAACCCTGTTACCTACTCTTATAGCATTATTATATAATTTCAACTATTCTTATTAGTATCGATAACGAGAAACTTAGAAACACAAAAAAGCTCTTTCATAGCGACGATCAAAGCCTCCAAGAGAAGATTGTGATGTCTCTGGTATGCTTAGCGGTCCGTATTATCTACAGCCTTTGACAAACAATGGCCGAGAGTTTCGTATCATATCAGCATCGCGGAGCTTTACTTGTGCCATTGCTGAGCTATTTTTCTCGTAGGCGTAGAAGAGAGGATGGAGGATGACGGAGGATCTAAGTGTTTCATCATCTCGTGAACTGCCGGATATAGGTAGAAATTTAGAAGATTTAACTCATTACTGCACCACCGTTCTTAAGTAATAGGCGGTGAAATTAATAAAGTAAAAATGGAGAAAACCGAGTTCAAAATTATTGATACTTTTAAACTAAATTGACTGTTTTTTTTGTCAGTTTATTTTATCTTTTTGAGTTATTAAAACTTACGTAAAAAAATAGCGTGAAAATAATTGAAAGCCAATATTTCCTAAGAATCCACAATTAAACCATTTTGTAAACCAAAATAACAGTAAAAATTGTGAAAGATAAATTTAAAAAAAGGTTCACGTCTCGCTGACATGATACTTTTCACTGTTTACATCTTCCCTAATGCGTAGGAAATCATAATCATCCATGGAAACGTGAAAACGAGAAACATGGAAAAAGAGAATGCACAAATAACAATCGACGAACAACTTTTAATACAAAAAAGGCGTTAAAATCGAATGTTTCAAATTGACATAATGCGTTACATTAAAATTACATATGAACTTGTGTCAATTTCAATACAAAACTTTAAACCCACGATATTTTTGACATTTTACGGGAGGATTCTTAACAGTTTAGTGTAAGCGTTATTGCAATTCGATTGTACCTCATTTTCTACAGTCACACAAGAGATCTGAAAAAAACAACCAATTCAATTTTGACAAAGACTATTGCACAGTCTCGATAATCTAAAATAATTTTGCAAAAACAAAGCCGAGTATTGCTCAAAAAATTAGTTACGCTGATTCCACACGACGTCCATGCGTTGGAACGAATTAGTAAAGAGGAAAAGCAGATTTTCAACGGTTCATCCAAACACCGAGATCCTGCGTTTGCGCGTTTTCCCTGTTGTTTGAACGTCGCATTTGGCCAGCGTGGCCGGCTCTTAAGAGCAGCGCGGCGAGAGACGCGATGAAATATTCTTTTGTGTAATCCCATGACACGCTGCGCCGGTGAGCATAGCTCCATTTAATTACATGTAAAACATTCCTTTGGGGACGCGCAGCGGCGGGCTTGACGACGTTCCTCCGGTAAAAAATTTCTTTTAAAACGCGCAGCTTGAGCTCGTACTCGGCACCGGCGGCTTTGCGCGTTTGGGAATGTCGAGGAGAGCGAGCTGGAGTATAAACTGGGAAGAGCCGAGAAGCGTCGAGGAGTTCGCTCGACATGGTGAGAATGTAATTAGACGCAGTAAATATCATCGGCTATTTAGAATAATGAATTTTCACGTTTTCCGTGCTTCGGACTAAAAATATGGACGCTCTAAGGAAAAAATAGTTAGAAAGACTAGACGCGATAGTGAAGTACATACACCTTAGAGAAAGGTTCTACTTTACTGAGAAAATAATTCTTTCGAATCAAAACGGAATTCTCGCTTCCTCAAACGCTACAGCAACGTTTTATTAAATCACCAAAGTTAAGTAAACAAAATGATGCTTTTACAGGAGGCGGAATGACAATTCCGTTGATTTGAATTCATTCTTTTCTGAGTGTAATAAATTATTGTTAACTAGTTCGTAAAATAAATGAATATTTAATTGACAATGAAACTTCTAAGGCTCTACCGTAATATCTTAATTGAAATAAACATTTCTTAAATTTTGGGATTGTTTAATGAACTAGATTCTCACAATCCATTATTCGCCATAAAGAGAGAATAAACTCTAATATTAAAAAATCCTTCCTCTCAATAGTATCAATAAAATAATTTCTTCGGTTCAAAGAATATATAAGTATTTGATTCGATAAATGAAATATCAAAAGTCGGGCGTTTTCAAGATAAACCACTATTTTTTCCAGTCGAATTGATATTCTTTAAACCGAAAAATTTATTTCATACATAACCCTACCACTGAAAGGAACGATTCTTCGATTCAGTGGCTCGATTTTCTCAGCGCCACTATTTACCCCTTATTTTACCAAACATCTCCAGAGTCAAGTATGGAAAATAACCCTAAAATACACCACTGCGTGTACCCCGAATAAAGTTCTCGAAGCGAACTCCGAATCGTTTTATGGCGGAACGATCGAATAGCCTCATTTGTTCACGACACTCTCACTCGTGGCTCGGCTGTTACCTGCATCGCTTTGTACAGGTACCACGCGGCACGCCATCGCTCGGTCATTCTTTACCCCATCGTAAAGCCTGCAGCAAGCGGAAGCACAATTTCGATTGCGCGTTCCCTTTGCCCAATTTTTCTGGAAGAATTGCGCCACGCTCCCGATATCGATCTCAAACTAAACACCATATGTTAAGCGACGACATATATCCATTAGTGGCGAATCGCTCTCGAGCCTCGCCTATCCGGACAAGGCAAACGCGGCAGCTTGGTAAATATACATAGGTACGATCCACATAGGTGTACCGTCCGACCTAGTTATCCAAAAGAATAGCTAAACCGCGTCAGTAGAAAGCACGCATGGTCGATATAATTTCGAAAAAGACGCGCATCGATTCCGATCGTCATCCCAACTGTAAAGGCGCGTCTAAAGGTTGATTCTCACTATACGTTCCGTTTCCATTCCATGACCGTTCCATGTACGTTCAGTAAAAAATTCTAGTCTGTTCACATTTTTCCGTCAGTGTTCAGTTTCCATTCCATCAAAATAGTGGGTGTTGTACGCAATGGTGTTAAAATGTGGTCCGATGAAAACCTAATCACAGCTGATATTGCATTAGATGAAAAAGCTTGCTTAAAAAGCTTATCTATCGGTGACCACGATATCTAAAAAACGAGTGGACCGATTTACTTAAAATTTTGCATACTTTTTTTTTATATCAAAAGACAGTCCTTAATCGAAGGATTTTTTTTTTTCGATGCATACTTTTTTTTTATATCAAGGAAAATGAAGTGATTTTTTCACCGAAATTTAGACTTTCACTTTCGATCGCCGACCATTTTTTTCAAAAATTAATATTTTATCAAATCCTTCGCTTAAGGACTAGATAATACGACACAAAAACGTAATTTATTTGGTTTCTTGATGTCAGATGATTGGTGTGGAAGATTACAGTGGTCACCGCGGAAAGCCTTTTTTAAACAGTGATCCGGGAAATTCATTATATTTGCTACATTTGTGAATTTTGTCCAATAAAAAAATTATGAAAAACAGTCAGATATACCCTTTACTAAGAAAAAAAAAAAAAAGTTCGAAACCTGCAATCATTTTCCCAAGAAAAATTCACAAAATCACGCCTTTTTTCCGGCCACCAACTAGGCGTAACCCCTTAACGTTTACCGCCCGCGATCGCGCATCTCTTCGACTCGGACGGGCTCCGTATAGCCATGTCACGACGCTCACGGCTTAGCCCCGGGGAGCACTTGAGCGACGTCTCTCCTCTAGTAGCCCGAGCAATGGACCCCCCCCACCCCCACCCCCCAAAGCAAGGGGAGACCGAGCCATTCGGCTTGTTCGCTTAATTACTCGAGTGCTCTCTCGGCAACCGCGAGGGTGTGCCGGAGGGTTGACTCTACTCCACCCCTGGGCTCGTCCTCGCCGGTCCGGATGCCGAGCGGGCGACCCCCGCGTATACGTCATCGTCGAAATATCGCCTGCAACGTGCGCGCGGTGTCCGCGAAGGTTCTCCGATCTCGCGGAAGACTGGTTATTATTTCGACCGTTCGCGCGCGCGCGCGGAACGCACTCTCCGAGGAGCGCGCGCGAGCGAGTTGTAACCGCGCCTTTACGAGAGGGGCTGCTCTCCCGAATGCCTCCCTTTACTTTCCCTTACTTGCGCCGCGGGTGACACGGGGATGAGGGCGTGAGGGGGGGGGTGGGTGGGAGGGGCAGGGGCTGTATATAGGCTTTCATTAGCCACAGGAAATTAACCGGGAGCGCCCCCCTCCGCTCGACACCCCCTTGGCGGTGGAACCATTGAACGAAACGGCGGCAACGACGACGCGTCAGTCGGGGAGAAGAAAAATTAACCACATCGATGGTCGGCGGCAAGATGTTCGGGACGCGCGACACTGCGTGAAACGGGACACGGCTCGCGGAAATGGTGACAGTTTCCGTTTCTCGCCTGTAGGTATCTACATCCTCTGGAGAGTAGAGAGGGTGGCTTGATAAGTCTGGTAAATTTCTATGAGGTAGCGCCACAATCACTTCAACGTCGCGATGCCTAAAAAATTCCACTCTTCTACCTTCCCACCTCCTCCTCCTCAAATGCCAAATTGCAACCAGAGAGATACCCCAGTCGAAATCCGGACCCTAATTTAAGCCTCAAGTTTCTATTGTTCGGTAGAACATACTCGTATGACGATCTGCAAAGAATTTCTTTTCATTGAATTTACGCCTTATTTAGCACTCCAAAAGTGGTAAATATTTCCAATTTTACCACTGAGAGGTCCAAAATGGAGCATAATTAGAATCTATAATAACCTACATCACATACACACAAAGAAATAAGGAATATCATGTAATTACGAGAATGTCTTCGAATTGATCAGAGGGAGATATGTTATGTAGTATTGTGTATCGACTTCAGAAGCCTACGACGCTGCCGAAACTTCGGCTAATAACTTACACTCTAGAGTCTATACAGCACTACATAGAATATCGTCTTGTCATCAGCTTCTTCATAATTACATGGCACATAGCACATTTTGTTAAAATATATTATAATCAGACTTTTGGAATCACGGATAGATTTATATCCACTGTCAATCCACCAAATTAACGCAAAGTGTTGCTTAACGCAAAGTGTTGCTTAACGCAAAAAAGCATGCATTTTATTTATTCCTCTAACTTAGGGGAAGGAGGTAGTAGGGGCAACAAAGTAAGTAATGCTTTCCAGGTGAAGTGCTTTTAAATTAATAGTACAAAATCTACTTTATATGTTGCATTGTATATAGTGGATATATTTCGAAAATGTTGTCATGAATATTTTTAAATCTTTCATCAACAATATACTAAGAATATTCCTGTTAGGAATTCCACAGCGGAATTAACATGGTGCTAGCTAGATGTCGTCGAATTTTTTCAGGTACGCAATTCGGTAAAATTATTCAGAAGTTAATATGGCTCATCAAACAGGGAATATTTCATTAGAAATCAAACTGGCTTACTTTTAACTTCGTCAAAATGAAATTTCATTCTTTCAAGATTAGAGTGTAATAATGTTTTGATGATGAAACGATTTAAGTATTAAAGTTGCACTGATACTTTACATAATATAAATTTAAGGTTTGAATCTTTTTTCAATCTTGATATAAACTTCTGTTCACCTTCTGGAGCCGCAATAGGGTAAAATGATACCCCAAGTTTGTTCCCGCCCTTACGGCCTCTTATAAATTTTATAGGGGACTGCTATATAAATAGTATATGCCTCTAAAAAAGTAAGATTCACCCTTTTGACTTTTAGTGGGTAGTTAACTTTTAATATAGAGATTACTATTAAATATCATTTTGAGACAGCTACCACTAACTGCAGATTTAAGTTAAGGTCGTGTATTAGCGTCCATTGGAATCTGAAGTATTTTTATGTATTTTCCATTATTTCTGAGATTTATCCAATTGTATTATAAAATAGAATAAGCTGTAGCACCATTTTTGCAGCATTCGCTATTTAACGTCAGAAAACATTTCATAAATAACACTATTAGTTCTGCGAACAGTAAGCCTCACTGAAGTTATAGGTGGAAAGCGGGTTGGATAGATTCATTATCTTCGAATGTACACATGGCCCGTCGGGTACACTAAGGAAACAATATCATGAAAGATAATGGATACATTAGTAGTATAAAGGTAATGTGGTGTATTCGCTAATATGTGGTATGATAACTGTTACTTAAACCATATTAACCATCTTATCGATTTCAAGCGACACAATTTCTAACCTTTGATACATTGACAGTGAAGAAATATAGTTAACAGTTAATGTGTTCTGTTCTCTCAGTGTACATATAAATGCTGAATTTCCGAGCAACAAATATGAGCACTCTCTCGCTACGACTAAACTGTCATAGCTAAATATAGGTATATGCTAAATATAGGTATGCTTGCCGATATTTCTGTAAGAAATTTTACCCTCTAAAAAACTGTCTTTATTAATTTGATATTAATAAAAAATATTAATTTAGCAGTTATAATTTCATTTTCTACGCAGTATGTTATTAAAATTTTTAAACGCTATGCTGAGAGAGAGAGCATTTATTTATGCACATCTACTAGTAAAATCGCCAGACCAGTAGTTAAAACATCTGTTACGTGGTAAAACTAACATCTTATGTTACAGTAGTTCACCAAGAAGGACGCCAGCTTCATATCCAGAGAGTCGCGCGATCGCTCCCCGACGCAGCCAGAAAAAGTTTAAATCGTTGAACAAGCCCAAAGATGATCAACAGACAAGATAATAAGACACGAATAGAATCCACAAGCACAAAGGCCATTAAATATGCAACGAATTATTTATTATTTTTGCTATGTACGTAGCAAAATAGTAAACTCGAAACAGTGGAATCGATGTTGTCTATTCCAACATCGGATCAATGTCATTTTCTAGCATCAACCCAAAATGTAAGCATCTCCAATATCGCATCGGTCTTATCATTTCAGCATGCTGCCAGTACCGGCCCAATATCAAGAGCTAATATCACGCCAATATTGCTGATGTCGACTCCCGATATTGGGCTGATATTGAGCCGATTTTATGAACCCACCCGGGTGCTACAAAAGCGTTTATAAGTTATCGCGAGACAAACAGACAGACAGGCAGACACACGAAAGCATTTTCGCTCTACCCTGTCGAACAGAGAGAGAGAGAGAGAGAGAGAGAGAGAGAGAGAGAGAGAGAGAGAGAGAGAGAGAGAGAGAGAGAGTAGAACTTAATACGTTTGATCAATTATATTTAATCCTTAGGTTTGGTCGAAATCATACTATTAGTTTCCCTCATAGTCGCATGCAGATACCGCCAATTGTAGGACGTTTTTCTCCTATGAAATCATTGTTTTCATATTGTTACTACTTAATGAAGGAGGCGTATGTCCCTTTGTATTACTAATTTACACAAAAATGTATATAAACAAAGTTTTAGCAAGATACTATTATTCTCCACGAGATGATCTACTTTATCCAGATTTTGCTGGAATGTGAATTATTTATTATTGAGGAATACTTTCTTATTTGATAAATAAGCACTCAGATCTAAGGATATCATTCCACCTAATAAAATTACTAACTCTGTCCTTGTTTTAAGATGATCTCACTTTCAGAACTTATGCCGGTAAAACAGTGCTTTTTGACAATAAAACAGTCACGTTTTCTAGCTCTCTCAACCCTCGTTATAGAGAAAAATGTGCAGGAACCATGCCCCCGTCTCTTTAAATAATAATTTGATCACTTTGTAAATTATATAGGTATGATAATGAAAGAGATAACATTTCTTCAGATGAAACACATTAGATTACACATTTTTCCAGCAGTTAAGAGCTCATTGTAACGACCCTCTTTGAGACCCATAATGCCCAGATCACGGTGGAGAAATCTCCCCCCTAACCTATTATCCTGGCATACCTCCTATACATTTATTCCTCCGATTTCTCTTTCACCCTCGAGCTACATTCTACTCCCTTGGTGACGAAGAACACCGCCTGCTGACGTTGGTGTTTGGTAGTCTTGGTGCGAAATGAATTTGCATAATTGTTTTAGGTTTACCCACGCACTTCTCGCTAACGAAGAAAACTACCGCCTCGGTATGCCGCGTGCACGAGATTTCTCGACCACGCTATGCGATGCGACAAAACATGGGGGATACTCGAGAATTGTTAATTTATAGGTATGACATTTGAACACGAATAAATTAATGAATACGATTTTTATATAGTCATATATGTCACTCTCAGGTATAATAATTTGTGTTTGCACATACATATGTATATTCTGTTTCTGTAATAATTTACTTCTTACAGTATAATTTTAGATACGATAATGTTTTTAAGGAATTAAATTTATGCATAGATCGAAAGAATTAATGGGAATTAATTTATTTCTCGAGTCTTAGTATGTTCACCCAAGTATTTTTGTGAATTTTACCCGGAGGCTTTTAGTTATATGATAATTTATAGATACAAAATGTTACCTATTTGACTGCTACCTAACCTATACTTACTTAAATCACTGAAATATCAGTGATTTTCTTGTAATTGGAAATTTCCTGATCACCATGTTATTAAAAATTCTCCATTTATTTGCCGTTTAAACAACTTTTAATTCGTCAATATAATTTCAGTCTACTACCGATTATAGCAGCTTTTCATTTCCGTAAATTGATAAAAACGCCCATTCATAGGTATGCGTCGACCAGTTTTCCGAGAGAGTATTCCATGCCTCTTTTTTTCTATATACCGGGTGATTCTTTAATATTGAGACAAACTTCAAGGATGAGCTCCTTGGATAAAAATAAAAAAAAAGTTCCTACGAACATGGGTTCGGAAACGCTGAGTTTCGGAATTGCATTTTTAAATGCCTTATCAAAAAAAAAAATTTTTAACGCAATGACGCATCCCTTCTTCTGAAATGATATTTAATACTCCTAAGAAGACCCTGTTACAAAAAATAAATAAAATGGAAGCTCTGCAAAAATATACTTCCTATTATCACTATAGAAAATTTGTATAAAAATGAACTCCCTCTGCTTCTCCGAAACTCAGTGTTTCCGGACCCATGTTCAGAGTGACTTTTTTTCTTATTTTCATCCAAGGAACCCGTCCTTGAAGTTTGTCGCAATATTAAAGAATCACCCGGTAAAATATAACGAATTGACGTCTACTTTGTAAACAGTAGGTATAGCATATAACTAAGAGTGTGAGATGAGATAAGTTAACTTTGTAAATCGTACCCATCGGTAAATGACAGTACCCGTCCGCAACGCGGTAGTAGTAATGATCGATTACAATCAGGCCAACAGGAGGGTTGGGTAAGTGGCCGGCCGGTAGAGTAAATATTGATCAAATTACGGCACGCCCATTTTCGAGATCTTAGCTCTGACTATCCCATACAAACCCAAGGGTTGAGCACTGTACATGACAATATTCTAGAGTCGACTCTTGACTATTGGTATTGACGTGGTATCCGTAAAGCACCATTGACGTACGGTCTAGAGTCTGCTATAACATATCATTCTACGTATATGCAATTTCATGCTCTTTGACCTTGAATTGACCATTCATACATTCGGCATATATCTGGGGAGTGAACGTAATAATCTCAGAAAAACGTTAGCTAATAACGGCTTTGCTCCTATAAATTGGAGTCCTATTGGATAAAATCAGATTCGAAATTTGTTTTTTCTCATCATGTAAGAAAAATTATGTACAATTATATATAATTACATATGATCAGGTATGATTATATGTATAGTTAGATCGGAACAAAGTTTAAAATATTGGATCTAATTATATGAAAACCCACCTGATCATATAATGATTATGCATGATCATTCAAAATTTTTCATATATAATTATGATACACAAATTTTAGACCTGATTATATCCAATCATTAATGATTACATATAAACATCTTTTTCGGGGATATTACAAATTAAGGGGGACTTACACCTTGTAGGCCAATTTTAGAGCCAATTTTCAAGAATTTATTGTAAACAAACTAGAGAAGATTTCTATACGAAACTTTTTTTATGTTATTGTACATCAATTGAATTTAACACATGATTTTTTTTACATGTCAATGTTGACTTCGAAGACCTGGAGATGGCTTTGACTGTGCGCCTGTTAAAAGAGAAGGGTCAAACGGTGTGCAGGATTGAGTCCACCCTAGTTATTTGAAATAAAAAAATCAATAAGACTTTTAATTGTTATTACATCAGCAAGGACCCGATCGTTCACTTTTTCAAAATTTCGATTTTTCGCAAAATGGCGGACCTTTTTCCAATAGTCATTTTTTTATTACGTTTTTCGTCCTACTTGAAGCTGTCAAAAATCAGCAAAATGAAATTTTCCAAAAACGAACGATCGGGACCTTGCCAAGTGTTTCCTGTAAATTAAAAACAAAATGTATCGCGATACGTTCAGTTCTTCTCCCGTAATCGTGCACACCAGTTTGAAAAATGAAACTGTTGGGAAAACGCGTTTGAAGTTCTAGAACATTACAGCATTACCCACGTGCGCCGTCGTGTGTTTAACGACATAACTCTCGAACTAGGGAGAAACCTGACAAACCCCTTTACAGGCTCATTCCTGAGACTCTTTAGATTAGGAAAATGAAATAAAAAAAATTACGATTTTTTGAAACCGACAAGGTGTAAGTCTCCCTTAAGCCGCGAGATTCCTGACCTCTTTTCCTACATGTTAAAAACAAGAAATGCCATTAGCTTTATTCTTATCGAAGTTTTAGACCGACGAAGTTGCGCGCTGCGAATATTCGCACTTACGAATACGTTGAAGTTGGTAAACGATGTCTGCATTCGAAGGGTTAGGTGTAATTCTCGACCCGTTCCGAACAGTTCCGCATGCCTGTTCAATAAATACATCGCAAGTTCGTATTCGAATAAATCACTTCTCTCAGTGGAGTCGTTCCGCTGTCGACCGAACACATTCGCGAACTGCCAATTCTCGGCGCAAAAGTTGGAACACGCTGTATATATGCGGTTCGAACCACCTACCGCCCGGTTCTATTGCCTTCCTTTTTTTCCCTCCGGACGATTCACGGGGGATTCGAGTTCCGCGCTCACGTGTATCCGTGGCGCGGAAAGTCGAAGAAACATATTGATTTTGCGTTGGATGGCCGGCCGGCCGGCCGGCCGGTTCGTTCGCAGAGCGAGCCGGAGGGACGCAACGGCTCCTGCGTTTTAAACCCTCGAACGGCTAGGCTGGTCACGTGTAGTGTCCGCCGATACGCGAGCTGCATACAAAACTTGTTCGCCCCTACCCGATACCGCTTCTCGCGCCGCCCTTAATCCTCTCCTCTCGGATACCCTCGAAGTCGTGGCGCCGCGGATATATTCGCGTGGTGGGCGGATGAAACAAGAAAAAACATCGACCGCACGACGAACACGTACGAAGTAGTACTACTCGCAAACAACGCTCTAAAGAGAAGAGACCTGTACACCACCTCTCCCGTCTCCTCTTCCCCTCTCTCGGCGTGTTATTTCTAACTCCACGCCTCTTCCGTCTCCTACCGGCAGCCTGCCCCCTCCACCGTTCGCGCAACCGAACAACTCTACTTCAAAACTTTCTTCGATACTGTTCTCCTCTCGCGTCTACTTCCACTTCTTCTTTTGCTTCCTTCCCACGACGCATCGGTATTCCGTGCGGAAGCGTCAAAGGGAGTTGGATGAACTCGTATCTGTCGCGCCAGATAAACTGGGTGGTACTTCTCCATCCGCCGGAAGGAGAAGCTCTAGCGCGATGAGGTGGACAACGAAATGGAGGGCAAGTCGCCGATGTCAACAACACCTTTCATTGTGGGGCAAACAAAATTCGAGGTATAGAAATGTCTTATGGTAGGAAGAAGAAACCGACATGAGTACCGGATAAATTATTTTAATTTATGTACAGTAAGTCCCATTGGTAAAACGCAAGTATTTGAATTTCCCTGACATTTGACTTTGGTAGTGCTTGGAACGGTGCTGTAGTTAGAGTTGGCTCCAGAAGAGTGCGCTGCGTTCTTACGAGCCGTGTTTCGCGCGAAACCTGTATGATTATTTCTCATCACTTCTACACATTACTTACCATTATTCACAAATTCAGTTAATTTCGAGATTAGACGCTTCGATCTCCCGAATTGACAGTTCCCGGGAAAAATCAGACGTTTTACACTTTTCGCTCTCGAAACACGGCTCGTAAGAACGCAGCGCACTCTTCTGAAGACAACTCTAATTACAGCACCGTTCCAAGCACTACCAAAGTCAAATGTCAGGGAAATTCAAATACTTGCGTTATCAATGGGACATACTGTATAATAAGGTAATTAGGTATTTGACACCTCTTGAGGAGATAGTTACGTGAGAAAAAAGAGAAAGATCGGTTTTCTTCCCTGGCCGAGAAATGAGACATTAATATTGGATTAATATAATATATCTCTGGTGGGCGGACAAAAGAGTACAAGTCAGAATTATTGATTTTTCAGGGGGTAACACACATTGATTGGATAGAGGCCAGGCTAAGATCATGGTTTTAGATGAAATTTTAAATGATGGTTCTGTAATTTGTTTGTAACTGAATACAAATTTTAAATTTCATCTAACACCATGATCTTAGCCTGGCCTCCATCCAATCAATGTTACCCCCTGAAAAATCAATAATTCTGACTTGTACTCTTTTGCCCGCTCATCAGAGATATACATACCTACATACACAGATATACATACATACAGGGGTATAAGGTAAGAATTAAAAATGGATTTTGGCAAATTCTGCGCTGTTATCGTTTTAAAGTAAGGCCGAGGGTGGTTATCAAGTTAAAACCAATTAAGCGAAATACTGCCTATAGAATTCTTCTACCTAATATATTTATTTGAAGAGAAGAAATTATAAGATTTTATGAAAACAAGATAGGTACGAGCTTCTTATTAAGATCAAAGGCAGGGGTGAAACCCTTTGTAAGGTTCTTTTACGAGCTCGCGATATGAACTTTTTTTTATTTAGGAGAATACATGGAGAGAAAAATTAGCTACATCGAGTATATTTCTATTTAAAACCCATGCACATATGATTCGGTTAAAGTAGCCACTAGAATACCTTATTTTTACTGAGGTTTTACGGGTATAGTTAATTGCAAATTGTTAATGTTAGTATCCCTCGTTCGGCAGACTAACGATCGTACGAATTTCTATTTTGAATTAGTTATGTTTTTTTAGAGAAATACGAATATGGCTGCTGTGCTGGAATATGTACTGATAAACACCATTTTTTGTAAATATGTTGCTAGAATAAATACAACGAACAATTTGAATTACATTACAATGTAAGTTTAATCATTTATTTAATAATTGTTATTTTCTCAAATTTATTCGGCTAAATAAATGTTAACTTTAGGACAATCAATTATTGTGGTTTGTATGAATGTTGCGACGATCATACAAGTCTCTTTGGGAGGTTGCCAACTTATCGGGAGAATTGGAAATTTTGAGAATTATATGGAGGGTTCAGAAGCCAATCAGTGTAAGTCAAATTTCCACAAGTTATTTCAAAAGCGTTTGTAATTATTTTCATTTAATTTCAATGGAAGAAACTCTCTTTAGGTATTTCTTTTCAATAAAAAGTTTGTCTGAAATCGATATAAGAGTGGTATTTTTCATTTGTAACAACTTGAAAATATTCAATTATCCCATTAACTTATTTGATGACTTATACTGATTGGCTTCTGAACCCTCCATATGTGAATGTTGCACGCCGAGAGAAATTCTTGAAAAGTGCATGAATTTGATTCGCGAACCGGGAATTTTATTTATTTGCGGAATTTCAAGCTGACTCCAATGAAATTAATGCTCAATCAACATGTATGTGTATTCTAATTACCTTTATGTATATTATGTTTAAATTTTAAACAGTCGTATTGTATTAAATTTCCAAACTTTATGACGGTTGACTCACACCTAAAAAAAAAAGAGGAAAAAATCTGAAATGAAATACGAAAATGGGTCAAGGTCAACAAAAAATGAGAATGAGAACCATCATAATGTATCATATATATCCGTATACAAATCCGGGATTTCTCGCTGAAAAAAATTGAGTTCTCAACTGGAAAAACTGGAAATGATGCGAGAGCTTAATTCCGAAGTTTGAATAGACACTCTAAATATAGGCGGTCTTAATTCGTTGAGGACTATCTCCTCTTATACATATTATGGTCCCCTGTAATATCAGTAAGTCTGTAAAGACAGGAGTTTACTATGCGTGCTTAGATACCCAGATGGTTCTCAGCGGGTTAATTTGTAATATTGGCAAAATAAGTTTGACCACTAAAGCCATACGTTTTTTCACCTACAATTTATAATATCCACTAGAAATATTTATATAATTGCATTTGATAATAAATCGTCTTATTAGCATGGCTTACAAAAATCCTAATACATACCATCAACCTCTATTAGCAATAAACCACTTAATCATAATTGCATGGTTATATGCAAACCTAACCATTTTTCGTCAGTATCTACTACACTTATGTTACTTTTGTTACATATTTTCTTCGAGTCATTTTTGAGGCACGCGATACTTAAGACTTCTCTCGTCCCTTTTTGTAAAAAACTACCAACTCTCCCATGCGTCAGAGATTAGAAAGGGGTTTAGGGAGAACGGCCTGTGACGAGCTCGCGTAGGACAAGGGGAAATTATTCGCGATCAGCGAAATACGTTCATTAAGAGAGGAAGGAAAGGCGCGGAGGAAAACGAAGGAGAAGAGTGAAGCTCGCGGGAGAGCTTAAAAAGCAGCACATTCAGCAGTCGAAGCCGAATCGTGCTACTAAATTACTACAACCCCTCGTCGACTTCCGACGTGGTGGCTGGCAGCTCCCCTTCCCTTTCCCCGGCTTTTTCCTCTCCACCTTTGACTCTTCTTCGCATTCCCCTCCCTCTGGCTATCATTTATTCCTTTGTCTCGTCATCCTCCTCATCGCGAGATCGAGTCCCAAAGCCTACCGCTGAATCGACTCGCTAAATTGGCGCTCGCAAATGATCCGCCTTAAAGATTCCGCTAATTGTGAACGCGGCGGTGGTGGCGCCTCGGCGTCGCGGCGAAGAAGGTGGAGCGGGAGTTCGCCGTAAATTTGCCACAAAACTAATTGCGAGGACGGTGTCTGCTCCGGGCTCGACATCCGTGTGCGCAGTGAGAAAAGTAAAGTGTTGGAGGGGGGAGTGCGAGAGAGAGAGAGAGACAGATAGATAGAGAGGGGATAGGGTGGGGAGGTAGCGCTGGAGGGGCGAAAGAAAGAGTGGGAGAGTGAGAGGATAGCGGGGGGGTCGCGATCGTGCGCGAGAGGCGCGAGAGAGTCATTTCCGAACTCTCGACGATGTTCGTCGCCCGCGGAAGGATTCGCGAGTGCGATACGCCCGACGGAGTCCAATTACCGATCCCGTAATTGGGACGGAATTTCTGCCGAGCTGAAAATCGAGCCGCGCGGCGCGTTTCCGTCCAAAGCGAGGGGTCGCCCGACGATCACTCGCCCGATGCCAGGTCATTGCTCTCGGTTAATTAAACCGATTACGGCTGGGCTTCGCACGGTGTTCGCGCCCTTTCTTTTTTCACGTGACGTACAAAGCGTGCATCGCCAGGTAAATCGCGGGGAGAAAAGCGGCCGATCGATCGGAGAGCAAGTCCGTTGTAGCGATACTGCGCTATAGATGACGCAGCCTCTGCCACCTCTCCCTCTCCCCCCTTCGTTCTTGCTCGAATTGTGCGGAGGGGAGTTCACGTCGCGCCACCTTGCATCCCCCCCCCACCCCCCACCCCATTGTAGTAATAATCTCTCCCACGATGACCCGATATGCGCATAGTTCAGCCAGAGTGGAGCGTTTCAGGCTCCCTCTTTGACGGCGCTGTCCGCGCGACCCATCCGGAGAGCCCTAAGGACGCGCGCTCTCTCGTAGCTCCGCGCAGCCCCACTTCGCCCCCCTAATTAAGCAACCTCATCGTTTTCGCGGCCTTTCACGACGTCGTCCTTGATACGCGGGCGAGAGGTACGCCGCGGGGGAGGGTCGGCCCTTAATCATGATTTAAGGGTCGTCTGTCAACAATGCCGAAAGTTGGCGTGACTAATGGGAATTGATAGAGTTACTTTACTTCAATCCCGGCTCACTTTTATGCGCCAGAATTAATTTCGATTGGCACTGCACGATATATTCAAGTGACGGGAATAATCGTGATGTTGGGCAATTAATCGTTCGAGAGTTTATTACTCGACTGTGTCTGTATGTGTGTTTTGTAATTGTACGTTTCGTAAAGTCGAGTGCAATTGGTTTGATTTAGCTAACTGCTGTTTTAATTGAGTTATTTGCTCTTGTACGTTACTGATATATCATCATGAATACGAGAATGCATTCTTTATAGTAGCTGACAATACCTATCCGTAGTTCAGATTAGCCAGTCATCAAGTGGATGGATCGATATACATAGCTGATGTACATCATTTGTATCAATAAGAAAGGTTTTACGGTATACCCTTGATAACATTCTCTTTAAACACTTTGACGTAAATTAGTTTTCATGGATCTGTTATTGTGTCGGTAACATTGTGCTGCGTGGCTCAATCTATCATAGGTTTGCAATAACAATCACTATTCCTATTACCCCCGGCTTTCCCTGATATCAACAATTCGACTTTCATTTCTTATCCATTTATCTCGTGCAGATCTACGAGGGGGGGGTCAATAAGTCCTTAGAAAATATAAGAGGTGGCGCTCGTAGCATCGCTAATGGTCTGTTTTTAGTAAGTGTCATTCCTCACTATATAGCTGTCAAAGTTTCAGCCATATTCATAGAGTGATCTAGTTTTTATTGTCAGTTGAAGAAAACAAGTCTCGTTTATCGAAAGAAATGGAAAAAAGTGAATTGAGGCTAAAATTGAGGAATTCAAGTTTGAATTAATAGACCATCCACCGTATTCAACAGATTTGGCTCCGAGTGACTTCTTCTTATTTCGAAATTTAAAAAAATGGCTCGGCGGACAACGCTTCACGTCAAACGAGGAGGTCATCGCACAAACAAACGCGTATTTTGAGGAACTTCCACAATCATACTTTTCTGAAGGCTTAAAAAAATTAGTGGGACGTCTGGTAAAGTGTCTCGAACTAGAAGGAGATTATGTTGAAAAATAAAAAAAAATGTACCCCAAAAATTGTCTTTCTATCTTTTTCTAAGGACTTACTGACCCCCCCTCGTAGTATATCCACACTGTTTTCTGTGGCAATAAGTAGCCAACTTCATGTGACGACTAAGCCCGATCTTCACTGTACTTTGCGCTTAGACTTATGGTTAAAATGCCACTTTTTGAGAGGCGAAAGTTCTTCATTGAAATTTACCCGTACATTATATATGTACAGGATGTCACGTTAGCCAGGCAGTTTGGATGTGTGTCCTATACCGTCGCGACGGCAGTATCCGTTCATACCACCTTCACTGATCCTGACGCCAGCCAATAATGTGTCGATACCCTCAATTCTAGCACGTGACGCTGTAATCCTCGGTCGAGTAGCGACTCACTATTGGCTCTGACGTCGGATGGTATAGGCCACACATGAAAACTTCCTGGTCAGGGTGATACCCCTGTGTAGAGAAAAAGCTTTACAAAATAACTCTATCAGTGAAGAACTAGTCTTATATACAGAGTGAAAATGGCAAAATCGAGTATAGGAATTCGGCGAGTTCAAGTTAAAAAAAAGCACCGATTAATCTCGACGAATGCGTAAGAGAGCTTCTCCGTCCCTCATTCTCTATCCTTTTCGAACTTATCCAGTTGAAGCACATGACAGAGAAGCTCTGGCGTGTTCACCACAATTAATCCCGTGGATTCTCCCTCGTTTTGACCCCGTATATGACCCAATGGACAATACAGAAAGTAAGAGCGAGAGAAAAGAGAGAAGTAGAGCGGAAGGGGGAAGAGGGTAGAGACGAAGAGGAGACTCTCGAACAGCACCCCGGTCTAAATTCCAGCGGGATTATTCTCGACGAGCAGACGGAAATTCGAAGGGCAGATGTAGCCGCGAGGGGTGCCCGCCTACTCGGGGCCTCGAGATAGCTTGAAATTATGCGCGAATCAGCCGTTTTATAGGACCTTCGACTTTACACCCTTATAGAGCTCCACCGGTGCGGCTCTGTGGGGCGAGACCCTCGCTTTCGGGACTCCGCCGCGCAGGGCTTTGCGCGAAATTGTCGGAGACAACGACTGGGGACAGTTTAACCCCGGGTATTATCTCGGCAAGTTTGGTTGAAAACAGCGACGCGCCGCGAGATTACTCCCGCGATTGCGCGGCGCGATTTTTCGAGAGGGTTAGCTGTGGTGGATGGGGAGGAGGAGAGGGGGCACCATTCTCTCGGTGGTGACTCCGAGGTGGCGACGAAGCGCCACGTATAATTGGGGCTCGACCTCCTTTCTTCCTTTAGGGTGATTCAAAGTGGTTTTCCTCTCGAGAGGCGGGGGAGGTACTCTCGTGGAGAGGCCAACACAGCGGTTCCTCTGTCTTCGCGGTGGTGCCATTAACACGACGCGCAATTCTCTTCTCGGTGCCGGTCAGTCGCAATTGAATTGGACTTTGAAAGAAACGACGACGGTGCTGTCCGTCGCACTCGAGCGAGGACCACCTTGCGCGCTCTCTCTCTCTCCCCCCCCCCTCCTTCTCTCCTCCTCTCTTTTCTCCATCTCCCCCCTCTCGCTCTCCCACCGTCCCACCCTTTCTCCCTCCCACCTCTCTCACTCCCTCCTTCACTCTCACCGCAAACACTCGAACCGAATGAAAATTCGAGGTCCAGCGCGGATTCGTGTTTCGTCGATAGATGCTGAGTGCTCCAACCCCCAAGGCGGAAAAGTACTATACAATTTGTATATAGGCCGCTGCGCCATCTCTCCCGACTTTACTCGATATATAGTCTATAGATGGATTTGGTCCTACATGGATTATATGTGATTTCTATATAAACCATATAACCATACATATAATGGCTCATGCAAACATTCGGAACATTCAAATAATACATATCAATACCCTAATGAGAAAATCTCGTAACTCTCCATTCACAAAAACGTGGAGTTACGAGGCTTCCTCATGAGGATATCGATATATGTATAAGGTGACATGATTTGCGTGGGCATCCTTCTGTAATATTTTAATCAAGGGTCGAATCGAAAATCATCGTAGAACTTTTCCATAAGGTATCGACTGAACTTTTTTATAACGCATGTAGGGATTTTCCATATTAAGGGACTATATACATCTAGAACAAGAAAAAGCTGGGTGAATTATGAATATTTGTTTTTTCGGTGGAAACATTTATTTTCAGGAAAAAAAATTATACACATCTTATAAACTATATATGTGGTGTTTTTGAAAAAACGTTATTTCCAAAAACTTCGTCTACTGGGGTACAGGTGGCATCACGCTCTACATGACGTAGTGCTACAGTTTTCTTGCTTTCCTGCAAAAATATGCCAAATGGAAATAACGCCTTTTTTTAAAAACACCACATATACTTTTATCTAACTGTTCTGTCAGTTTCATTTAAAAATAAGTCAAATTGAGGATACAACAGTCATGTGCGTAAGGCAATCTTGTTGAAAACAGTGTCCCATATGCCGCAACAACTAATGGACCGATTTTGCTGAAATTTTGCACAGACATTTCCGATAGAATTATCTAGAGTCCATGTCATAGGATTTTTACAATATGTGTCATATTTCATTTTTTATACGCTACAAACGAACGATTTGTGTAGTTAAAATCACACGTCTGTATTATAATTATCGCTATTATGCAAAATATCAATATAATTAAAATCGGCTACGTCTAGGGCTAGTTCTTTTTATCTAGTTGAGAATAAAATGTTTGTTGTTTGTTTCAGATGAATACCAATGAAGATATTCGGAGCACCGTGAAAACTGTTTTCAGTAAGATCGTCTTACGTACATGACTGTCATATCCTCAATTTTACTTATTCTTAAATAAAAATTACACAATTGAAGACACTGGTGCAAAAAGGAAGCAGCATCATTTTGCCCCTTAATCTCTGTTTAAATTTGAAGGCACTTATCTTAAAACTCAGTGGAGATATATGAAAAATGTATAGCAGCTTTTTTGTAGTAAAAATATAGGTGAACTTTTTTTATTTTTACTTTTGTGCGATATCTACAACAGATTTTTCAATATAATTTTGCCCCACATAGAGCTGCCTTCTTTTTGCACCAGTGTCTTCAATTGTTAGATAAATGTACATAGTTTAAGACGTGGGTAATGATTGTTTTTCCTAAAAAAAAATGTTTTCACCAAAAGCAAATAGTCATAATTTACCCTGTTTTTCCTTCTTCTAGGTGTATGTAGCCTCTTAAGTCTGATTTACATGGAATAAAGTTACTTTTGCTATTAGAGATGTTATCAAGAAAACTACTTTACAAGTACCTATTCTTAAGGAAGCACAAATTGAATAAAAATCATTTGTATTTAATCCCGTCAACTTTTCTAGTGTCAAACGTACACCGCACCGTAACTAGCTCTAAAAATGTAAATGCTCTATATTCTCAAAAATTCCAGGAACCACTACCTACATATACCGCATCTCAGTTTCAAAAGTCTGTACGTTCTGTAATCAAGTTTCCAGGATTCAGGTAAATCGCGTCATTTATTTTAGTGTCCGCGTACACCGCGTCATAGTTTTGGAGATCTAAGTATACTGTGACGTACTTTTTAGGAATCAGGTGAAACGCTTCACGATTCCTAGAGTTCAGGTGCACCGTGGATCTTCAAGACTACGATGCGGTGTATCTGGATATCGAAAAAAACGACATGATTTACCTGATTCCTGGAATCTTGATTACGGTGCATCTAAAGTTTCCAAAACCACGATACGGTAGACAAGGACACTGGAATAGACGGCGCAATTTACCTGAATTTTGGAAACATAATTATAGAGCATCTAAACTTCAAAAACTACAGTGCGATGTACGTAGACACTGAAAAAGACGACGTGAATTACCTGGTTTCTGGAATTTCAAATACGGTACATCTAGACTTCAAAATGTATGTATACGTAGACACTAGAAAAGATGAAGCGATTTATCTATTTAGTTCCTGGAATTTGAACACAATGCAACTTAGAAGACGAATGGACGATAAAAGCCAAAACGGCCAACATTTTCACCGCTTTCGTTCTGATTTTAATGTTGGAATATCAATCACAGTTATGAAACCATTAATTTCGAGTTTGATGTAAATCTCGTATAAATGAGAAATAGTGTTTAGTGATTGGTTTGTATTTGGCGCCTCGTTCTCCACTAGTACGTCGTTTTTTTTTCCCCTCGTCATACGTTACGTCTCTAAAAGCGAAAGGTCGTAGCGAAAAGTCAGTTTTAAAGTAAACGGGTGTAAACATTATTTTCTCAATCGATACAAATAGGCCAGGTACGAAAATGCTAAACTGAAAAGGAATTTTTCGATACGCTCTTTTTTAGCGTTAATGTTTTCTAAAAATCACGAGATATAAAAACAAAAGAGCATATCGACAAATTAATTATACAGACAAATAAATGAACTATAAGATCATACTAATACATATCTATATTAAGATCATCCTAATACACGGCTGTAGGAATCTACCTAAATACATACGTTTTTTGCATTGTAAGGTTGTATTTTGACCATGAGGGAGACATACAGTTGACGCCTTACCGCAATTCATAGAGTTTAATAGTATCTTGTTATCTATGAACTTTAGATATACACTGGTGCAGAACATTCTTAAAGTTCGGAATAGGACCTAAAAAGAATTATATTAATTAGAGCCAAAAGAGTCACGTACAACGAAATAATTGGGATTAAATAATTTTAATGCGCTCTTTATATTTTAATTTTACGAAACGTAAAGTGGCTTACAGCGTTTAGTTTTTATAAAGTTTGCAATGGGACTCCACATCAAGTCATTCAGGTGCTATGGTACTCATTGTCTTCAAAAATTCAAAGCAAAAACAATTATTTTTCTTTATATCTTAAATTTTCATAATAGAAAAAGTTGGTCGAAGCATCAATAAATTTTATTTATATTTTATGATCAACATTTTTTAACGTGAACCGAGAGCGAAAGCACAGACGGCACTTTAAGTCACGGAAATTTAAAATAATTATACGTCAAAAAAAAATATGAGTTGTAGAAAAAAGAATTTAACTTAACTAATTACATGCGTAATTGTTACTTTTATATATTTAGTAACAATATTTAACATAGTCAGAGTTTGTTGAACGTAATATATACAACCGAAAAAAACTACATTTTAGTCAATAAACCATTGTACTCATAAGTATATTTCGTAACTTTTCAAAAAGTTAACGTCAAAAGGGCGTACCAACCGATTCTTTCGATTTCAGCATTCAAACATCGCTCTGGCGTTTTTGTCTCAATTGAAACGAAGAAAATTGTTACACGCTCTCTTGCTTTCACTTTCACAAAAAGCGGGAAAAAACGGCTTTGTACGATTTGTTCCCTTCAAGGACGCGATATACCGTTGCTGACAAAAAATGCTCTCACATTCACCCGTGCTCCAAAGAGCGGCGGCATGGAAACCCGCGTGTCGAGACGGAATGCGCGCCGATGCGCCGAACACGCCTGTGCTCTTCTCAGGGGTCCCTCGATTTCCCGTCCCTCCCACGCGTACCAACCGGAGCGTACAAAAGTTATTTTCCACGAGGCCTCGCCAAGATAAGTGGTTATCGCAGTGTGATTCAATTACTGGATTTTCACGGTGTCTGAAGCACCATTGTCCCGTCTGCCACTGCGCTCGACGCCGATTCGTTATCATCCTCACGGAGACGCACAATGGCGCTAAACAGGAGATAACCGAACCGATAACTGGCTCCCCGCGCGCACGCCCCGAGCGCCGACTGTTTACGTGTACGCGAAACCCCGATGCGCGCCGCCTAAACGCCCCTACACGCCCCTAGTCATCCACCCGTTTCCTGTAGGCAAATACAAACACCCCCCCGACCGAAAACGCGCCACCCGCCGCTTCAGAAACTATATCGACCGTACCGATAAACGGCGAAGTGGACGATTTTCATCGAAGACAATTTTGAATCGTTCGATGTAAAGCGAAAGAATAACACGCGGCATTTTTGTCCATACGACTTTCCGCGTAAAAAAAGTGTGGCTAAAAAAGTATGGTGGAAGTTTGGGAAAAGGTGAACCAAAAAAGTGTAGCTACGGATCGTATCCCAGATTTTCAGCCGGACAATTTCCTCGTATCGGCTGAAAGGTAAAACTTGCTCGACTTACTTGTATCTTTTTGATCCAATCTTGTTGAACAGGTTCATCATTATAAAATAATGATTTGTTCGATACGAGAATATAGTTCATTGGTAGGTAATAATTAGAGAGTTTGATAAAATAATCGATGGAAATATTATAATGCCAATTGACAGGAACAGACATCGATTACAACATAACCTCGTACAAACAACTGAACTCTATAATTGGGGAGCGGATCGTTTACCGGCTGAAAGTCTATAGCCATACTTTTTTGGTTCAATTATTCCCAGACTTCTGCCATACTTTAGCCGTACTATTTTTACGCAGGTTCAGCCACTCAAAAAATGAATGTATCCCAAAAAATATCTTATAATCAAGTTATTCGAATACTACCAAATTATACACCAATCTTTCCATAAATCACGGAGTAATCGTATCTTTTTATTTTGATTTTTGAGATTGAGGGCAAGGCTCTATTGATTGTACCTTTTTTCCTTCAAAATCGGCAAGTAAAAAAAGTGTGCGAAGTCACATTATGGAACTTTCAGTTGTTTGCGAGGTACAACGTTTTTATAAAAGGGGACATCGAAAATTCGTTGTATTTCGCAAACGATTGAGAGTTCAATATTGTGTAACTTTGTATAAAATTTTTACTTTACTTGTCGAATGTGAAGAAAAACAATTATCGTTGATACGGCTTGGTCTCCAATTTCGAAAGTCACAAAAAAAGATACACAATCACTTCGTGATTTATGGGAAGATTGACCTTAAATTAGGTAGAATTGTTGTATTTTCGTATAACATGATTTTCAGACATTTTTTGGGATACATTCAATTTTGTAGTGGCTAAAGTGGCGCGGAATATCCCACATTGTTTTTACGTATGTATATCCAACGAGGCGTGCGACTAAAACTCGACCTCAGAGAAATTTGAATTACAACTCTAATCGCGCCAGGAACAATTATACGCGAGGCACTAATTGGTTGTGGTAAGAGCCGAGGGGAAAGGAGTAGGGTGTATACGGAGGGTCCATTAAAAAACAGCTGAGATCCGCCGGTTGTTATAATTAGGGAATGACGTCAGCGGTACGCAAGTGTAGCGGGAGAAAAAAAACTCACCGAAAACTGCCCCGCAATCAATTTGGTTATAGCGTTTAGCACGCAACTCGAGTGTTTAATGGGAGGTAAATATTAGAGGAAATTGTCCAAATACGGGGTACTTTTTTTTAAAAACACTATAATAAAAAAATGTAGTGACTTTTAAACACTATTTCTAAACTTTGCGTTTCCTTAAACACTTTTTAAGCATTTAATAAGAAGAAACAGGTTTTGAAAAAAAAGGCAGAAGAAAATATGCAGTATTGAAAAAAAGTTTCACTACCCCATCATATTAGGAGCATACGTTATCCTAATATGGGGTACACTATGTTAACACGTAAAATTTGAAAATAACTAAAATTAATTTGGGTTTTTTGTATAAGAACTATTTATTTATGGAAATATGAAATATGAAAACTACATCTAACAAAAGATTTTTATCTTATGAACCAAAAAATGTACCTACTTATCTAAGAAGAACACAAAACATATCTATTTACTAGCGCAAAAGTCACAAATATACCGGCTTTTTTCACAACAAGCACATTCAACGTGATTCAATATGAAGCAGCCTTGACACATCATCTATTCTTCGCCTTTGGGGTACCACAAATTAGGAATTGATAGGAACCCCATTGTGGAGCAAATTAGATTTTTAGGAGGGGCGACTTTTTGCAAAAAATGTGTTCTTTCAAAAAACAAAATCATTTCCATAAACTACGCAACATTTTGTATAGAATGATATTATTAAAACTTTTAAAACTCACCTTCAAGTCTTAAACATCCAAAATGCAACACGACTAGAAAACTTTCCTTGCAATACAAAATTATTATAACCTCAAACGTCAAAACAGAACACATGTTTGCTCCAAAAAGAGAATGGGCGCTTTCTGGCAAGTCGGTGATTAGTATGCAATGTACAATATAGATGTCGGAACTAATACTTGCTCAAAAGTTAACTACCCCATATTAGGAACTATCCTCATATCAGAGCACTCTCCTCTAATAACGCGAAATTACGGCAGGCAGCGCGGTGGTTGCGGGCTTACCCCACTGTGTCGGCATTGGCCGATTGGCAGTTTCAGATACAGAGTGGGTCTCAGAACGCGAGCCATAGGAATTGTATGAGTACGAGTGAGGACATGTGGCGAGTGCATAAAGTTCCGCCACAGACGCTCAAATTCGTCTATCAACTTGCTTGCGCAAACATAAGTTGTACGGTAAGTCGCTGCGTTAGTGGCGACAAGTCGGTAGCGCGTTCAAACGTAAGTTTGGCTTGAATGAAATCTGCGACTGGTAGAAATTTTCGTGAGGGTACAAGCATGCTGAAACGTGTGTGTGACATTGCAACTTTGATGTCAGCCTTTATCTTCAGTCTTGCCAAGGTTAAATCCAACTTGTATTCAGTATTTTTAGAGAGAGAGAGAGAGAGTGTGGCTATTTTTAAATCGTTAATATTGTAATAAGCAAAATAAATTATCTGTATTCAGTATTTTTAGTGTGGCTATTTTTGATGGCGTTATGGTGGCGTTACTATTGGCGGTGTTATTAGCTGGAGCAGTTCTAGATAAGTTGTTTCGTCCATCCGTAAATAATTGAACCAGTCCCCTGGTTCTAGCCGAAGTTCGTCCAATAAATTTATATGCGATAATTCGTGTCTCTTAACTAACCATTCTTTTGACCATTTCGAACGTTTTCTTTTTTCATTTCATTTTCCTTTGAAACGATAGCAACCGCAATAGCGCACAATAACAACTCGTCGTCGGCCATCTTTAACACAAACCTGAATACTGAATGGAAAGTAAAGACTGAATCGTTAGTGGGCTGTTCCGATTTTACTTACCGTACAATTTATGTTTGCGCAAGCAAGTTGATAGACAAATTGGAGTGTCTGTAGCGGCCTTTTAAGAGCCTCTCTCTGTTGCAGACACTCCAATCGGACTAGTCTAGAGAAACGTGCGATAAGGAGGATGTGGTGCACTCGCTACATGTTCTCACTCGCACTCGTACAATTTTTACGGGGTCCGGATTTGGATCCGCAATATAGGTAGCAATCGTGCGAGAGTGCGAGAGAGAACATGTAGCGAGTGCATAAGAACCTCTCTGTCGCACAAACTCCAAGTGGACTAGTCTAGAAACATATGCGACAGCGTGGCTCTTATGCACTAGCATAGCTAACATAGCTAATGTTGCAGATCCAAGTCCGGGCCCCATGTGATCAGCATTCTGAGATCCACCCTGTACAGAGTAAATCATTGAATCTGCAACATAGCAAATATGGTATACGATTTTGTGGAACTGTAGAGGATGAGCATCATCGTTGATTGGTCGTGGTGGGTAGAAGAAGTTAAGCAAGATTGGCAACTGTCAATGATGAAACTCTTCGATCAGGTAGGTACGCCTAATCCTTACCAGATTTCACTCTAAGTCTAGTTTGAATCAGGAGTACCTACTTCAGTTTAAGAGTTTCATCAGTACAGATGCCGATCCTGATTGACCTCTCCTATCCACCACGATCAACCAAAGAGATGACACTCTTTATATCTATAGTTCCATAAATCGTATTAACTATATTTGTTATATCTCGGATTCAGTGATTCACCCTGCACGTGTGCACATGTACAAGGTCCATCACTGGACCTGCAACATAGCAAATATAACGTCTACGATTTGTGGAATTATAAACGATGAGCGTGACCGTTGATTGGTCGTGGTAGGTAGGAGAGGTTAAGCAGGGTTGGCAACTGTAGTGTTAAAACCCTTAAACTGAGGTAGGTACTCCACATTCAAACTAGAACTAGAGAACAATCTGGTAAGAATCAGGCGTATCGACCGCAGTTTAAGAGTTTCATCGTTACAGAGTTGCTGTGGTCATGCTTATTCTCTCCTACCCGCCACGACCAATCAACGAGGAGACTCGTCGTTTATAGTTGCACAAATCGTAGACGTTATATTTGCTATATTGTAGGTTCAGTGGTGGACTCCAAATCGTACACGTTATATTTGCTATATTGTAGGTTCAGTGATGAACTCTGTATATACGAGTCCATACATATCTGAAATTGCCAAACGGTAGTGCTCTGATCGGCAAATGCCGAAGCAGTGTGGCCTATGGGCTAAACGTTTCAACTTTCACGTCGGTTATTCCACCACAAGAGCCGCCGCAGACGCCCGTCGCGTCGGTTGGTGCGCTCGTCCGTGAAGAATAACATAGGATATGCACATGTAGGTATATAGACGCATCGAACGGTCCGAAGTTGTGAGAGGAAGAGAGGAAAGAGGGGCAGAGGGAAGAGAGAGAGAGAGAGAGAGAAGAGATCGCATAACGGTAACCGACGAAGGGTGGTCCGGGTGGCGTTATCGTGGGGAGAGAAGGGGGAGGAGGTTTAGCTCTCCAAACAGAAAAACGGAAGCACGACCCGCGAGGCCCGGTGTGTTCATTGGCTGGAATGCAGATAGGACTCTCGGCCCTCTCCTCGGCATGGCCCGTATACCGAACTCGCGAGATAACCCGCGGTGTGCGCAATGTCCCACCCTCTTCGTTCTGCTCGCTGATCCGCCACCCCTGCGTGCACACATTCTCTTCGCGCGTTTCGAACGCGAATCTCGTTTACAAGATCTTCGTCGTCGAAGCGTGCTGCGTAACGGGCTCGAGGGACAATCGAACCGAGTGAATGCAGATAGCGTTAGTGTTTTTACTTGCTGCCATGAGTTTGATTTAGCCTGAACCTTATCGGGACGTGACTTCAGGTCACGTTTCATGTTTGAATAGCTGAAGTACCTATGTGTCATTTTTTGAATTTGTTAGGTTTATTGCATTTTATGCAGGGGTATCGATCGGAACAGAGGTCAAGGTGTCGATTAGGTATGGACGTTTAACCTTTTAAGGCCGGGGGTGGTCGATATATCGACCAGCCATGGGACGATTAATATTTCATGTTTTCCTCAGGAATAATTCATGCGTTTTCAAACGGGAAAAATAGTGTGAAAATTCCTGGAACCATCCCTCACCTTGAATGACCTTGCATCGAAGATGGCAAATCCAATATGGCGGATGATGCATTCCAGAAATTTATCAAAATTTGAAGATAATGGCCCAAAACTCGTTACTCTTGGGTTTTCGGAGTCCCTTATTACGATGCTGATGTCCAAATCGGTCTATTCTCAAATCCAAGATGGCGGATCCAATATGGCCGATGACGAATTCCACAAGTTTATCAAAATTTGAAGATTATTGCCCAAAAGTTGTTACTCTGGAGTTTTCGGGGTCACTCATTACGATGCTGATGTCTAAATCGGTCTATTCTCAAATCCAAGATTGCTAAATCCAAAGTGACTGTTTTGTTGTTGTTACTATTTTAGCCTCAAAGTTGGTATGCTCTCACGTTTTTTGATGCGCTGAATACGAAAAAAAATCAGCGACCCCGGAAAACCTCGAGTAAAAATTGTGGACAATAATCTTCCAATTTTGATAAACTTCTGGAATTCATCATTCGCCATCTTAGATTTGAGAATAAACCGATTTTGACATCAGCATCGTAATGAGCGACCCAAAAAAACCCCGAGAAATAAGTTTTAAGCGATAAGCTTTCCTGCCAAATTTTTTTCATTGGATTTTGCCTTGCGGTCGGGGGTGGTCGATATATCGACCAGCAGTCAGATCGGGGCCTCCAAATAGGAAATTCATTGATTTTATTTATAAATTCAACGTCTAACAAGAAGTCGATTTTAACTGAATTTTCCCCGCCGCTAAAAGGTTAAAAAAATGGTAGCAAATCCACTAAATTTATTCCATCATTGAAATAAGGTAAAATCTCGACCGAAGAAAACCTGGTAGAGGAGCAGTATTACTAAATATTTCCAACAAGCCAATAAGGTGATTGTTGAACAAAAATTCTGAATTGGAACTCATTTCAGAAACCAGATTGACAAGACACCAACAAAGGTTTTTCATTAGTTATGATACCCTTTATTTATTAAATAATTTAATAATCGGCTACATTATGCAAGAGTATTTTATCCTTTAAATCTGGCTTGATAAATTCGTTATTTCTCCAAAATTTTGGTAAAAAATCGGATAATATTTCCATTAGTCGGCAGTAATGGGTTTGTCATTTCAATTTTCTATGTTCGAATACGAATTCGCGCTTAGCGACTTCAAAAATGCTTGTATAATAATCGTTATGCAAATCGAATGATGATGGAACATTCGAGTACCTAATGTCACTCTCGTAAGAATACTACAATACCTACGTTTAGTTGCGGCACCAAAGTATGCTCTGCAACTTTCTTTGATTTTTCTTGCAAAAAAAATCTATTTAGATGACCATCGAACGAATTGCAACATATTAAAGAAAATATGATAAAATATTTTTTCTCAGAAAATTAGAATATGTATGTCATCAAAAGGAATCAAGTATTAAATAATTTCTTTTAAATTAGGTTTTAGTCATATTCGGATTATCATTATTATGATTTCTATATTAACCATATAAGGACTATATACCGATGTTTAAATGTTTGTATAATCCATATATGGTACGTTTTTCAATAACAGTGAAAAGCTACGTGTACTGGTCGGTGTATACTTCGAAAGCCGAGAGAGAGAAGTGTTTGTATTCCTACAAAGTTATGATCTTGTATCTGTTATTAAAATATATTTTGAATATATTTAATACTAATACACGTTTGTTATATAATATTTCGTTAATAAAAAATACCAGTACAAAATGTATGTACGAAATTCGAAATTTAAAGAACATGCCAAATTAATCAGAGAGTTTTGGTGTGTGGCTTGCACTGTCCATTTCACCTTGGTTGGTTATTTTATTATATAATACTTTGACATGAAGTCAAATATATGAATATGCATGATAATTTCGGCAAAGCATAACTGCTTACTATTGGCTGACGTCAAACTATCCAGGGTGAATTGAAAGATCTAAGCCATACACCACAACTCCCTGGGTAATTTGACACGTAAGCGCATGTGTTTAACCTATATGCATTTTAAATAGTAAAATAAATTATGAACATTTCATGGAAGAGAAAAGTAATTAATATTTTGTGTGGTAAGGTTATTAAACAGCTCAGTTATAAGTTATCTTAAAAACTAGCTATTTTCAATTATTATGAGTATAAAGCTGTGTCTTAGTTATAAACCATTCACTTTTCATTGAATGTAACCTCAAATATTCTATTTATATTTTTGTTCAGGAAATCCAAATTTATAAAGGATTGCTATAAACAAATTTCAGAGACATTTCTTTAAATTATTAAATTATGTAACAAGTATGAAGACAAGTCTACTTTTTACCTTCGCTATAGCTGTGATCTGATTCGCGCCGGATCCCTTGCATATACATACATATGTAGATATCCAAATTGTATAGAGTTTTTAGTTTTTTGTGAGAAATAGGTACAAGAATTGTGTAATACAGAATCAGAGTGAAAATAGGGCACTTTAGAAATTGTGTCGGTGCAAGTGAGAACACCGACGCAATGACTGCATGGAAGCTTTTCTCCCGCAAGCTCCGACTGAACAAGCTTATGAAGGACAAGGAATGCACGATAGAGAGATTCTTGTGCGTTCACCGGGATTATAATAGGCATTTCTCACTAGACTCGCACAATTACTGCGTATACCCCGGGGTATAAGAATTTATACCAAACAAAAAATCGTACGACGTAATATCGTCATACGTACACGAATATTTCATTAAAGTGAAATATATACTGTGTTCCATTTAAAATAGCAATCCTGTTTATTTCCGTTACTTACCATCTCACGATTAAATCTTTCAAATAAAAGTTGCTTGGTGTCGAAAACAACATATTATACATGCAATAAATTTTTGATAACATGTGTTATTTGTGATATATGAAAGTAATCTTCATTTTTCCATACGAAACGTGATATTTTTTTTTCTCATAAAAAGTTGTAGAGGTTATCAAGATTAATAAGAAACGTATAAAATAAAAGATTCATCAATTGAGTGGAAATATCTCGCAAACCGTTCAACGTTTAAGTATTTCATCTCATACATTTCTCATTAGCCTTGATAAACGCTACCATTTTTATGAGAGTGAAAATATTACGATTCGTATGAAAAAATGAAGGTGACTTTCACACCTCATAAACAACGCGTTATTAAAAAATTTGTCGCATATGTCATATATGAGTCCTCCTGGATGCATAACTACTTTTATCTGAAAGACTTATTCGTCAAATAATAAAAAATCGAATTAAACAAGATGACTATACTGAGCGGAACACCCTGTATATTTACGTATTAAAATGAAATAGGTGTCAAAAATACCATACAAAGTGATTCTGCGGACCCAAATAATCAATAAGTAGTAAGAAATATATTATTAGGTAGTCATTAAATATTTTCCGAAAGCTTCAAATGAATATGTTTATTTCAGACAAATAAACTGTTTTCAATCAATCTTTCGGTATACCTACTTCTTACGTAACGGAATTTCACCCGATATTTACTTTTCCCATGGTACGAAAACAAGTAATATTTTCATTTGAAAGAGTAACGGTAACTAATAGAAACGCGAGCGCGACAGGCGTATACTTTAGTACGAGAGAGAACGTTACTCTCACACAGCAACATCGCGTGACGCGTTCGTCGTGTCGAGCTCCGTCACGGTGCCTCTTATCGGCTCTCGAATCGAAAGTGTACATATATACACATACATACGTATCATCTCGCCCCTACCCTTCCGCCTTCTCAAACAGCCTCGTCAACGACTCTCGAGCAGGTTTTGCACACGCGGTTTTCGAAAAGGGGTAAACAAGTTTTTCCAACCGGTAAGAAGGGCAATGCTGAGCGATCCTTGTTTCGCGATCGATAGAACTCTACCCGCGCGCTACCATTAACGACCGACGCAACTTTGAAAAACGAGCGATAAACACACATTGCGATAAGAAGATTCTACTTGACTTATTGAATGAAAACTTGTCCTTACCAATCTTCTGTAATATTATTACGCATTATATTCGAAGCGCTAGAATAAATGGTCATTGTGTAGATGTATATCAATCGTGGTTATAATTACATAAAAGAGAGGACGAATCTGGCTTTGGATCGTACGTAATTCGGAACTATTTAGGTAGGTACCCGAAATAATTAACAGGCCAACTCATTACTTTACTATTAGTATCTGAGATTCAACATGTTCTATTTTATATGCTATAATTCGAATGTTGAAATCGTTATAAAAATTGCATAATTGTATTGCAATATCGAATACATTATTGAAGTAAACGCAAAATATGATACGTTTAATAAACGAAGCTTCCTTCCTTAACTTCTCTAAATAAATGGAACCGAATCGCCGTTCAGATCACACAGGAAATTTGTAAACTATAGTCACTTACCAGTCCAACCGCTGCCAATTGTTATTCCAATCCAGATTTCGCGGCATGTCGACACAAAACTCGAAGGAACACCGTCGCGAAGAGGAGCACCGAAGCTGGGATGCGAAAAGTGAAAGAAGAAGGAACGCCGGAAGTCTGAGGAAAGAAGGAGGAAGCAAGGAAGGATGGAAGAGAAGAGACATGCGAAACGAAGCACACCACCTGACACAAGGGCGCGTAAGCGATAACTGAGGCTAGTGTCTCTGCGCGACGAGCGAGCTACGCATTCATTGGTCCGCGTGATGAGTAACTATATACAGGGTATACAACTTTACTTAAGATAAAGAACGATTTGGGAAATTTGGGACTATCGGTCGCGGTATTAGACACGCACAAGCTCCGGGCCTTAGAACTCACCTGGCGTTACATGTGGTCATATATAATTAAATCTAATCAGGTCTAATCAATCATATTTATTTGACTGGATCTCATCGCCATATATGAAAAAATTGATGTATAATTACATATAACCATATATGATCAGATATTATTACATCATATTGAAATCTGAACAAATTTGAAAATTTTGGATATGATTAGGTGTATCAAAGCCTATTCGATCATACACTCTCCAAAAGAATTACAGGATCCGCGCATGCGTCGTATTGTGGCGCCATCTACAAAATTTGCAATTCTGACCTCGGATTCGTAATCAGCGACCTCGAAAACCCCCGGGTACCCGAATTCAGGTCAATCCGTTAACATTTCGGCGTTTCCGCCCATAGTGCGACAGTCAGATTTGGGCCCCGTGAGAAACAACCGAATCGCGTTGGGCGACGAACGTGTTAATTGTGACCTCGAATGTCTATTATTACAGCCACATGAAACGAACTTTTGTTTAGCAAATAGAAATTCCTTCTTTTTAGACCGGCATTTAAACAATGGCATGCGCTGGCAGACAGAAGTTCGAGAGTTTTAAATACTGAATGATGATCGTTTTATGATAAACACAGCTCTTCCGCAATCAACATATTGATGTGTACTATTTCTGTAAGTATCCTAACACTCTTTACGCTACACCAATACCCAGATAGCCAAGTGAGCGTGGAAAATATACGAATCTTGCAGCAGAACTCATACAAGACTCTTGAAATAGAATAGTAGCGCTTAGTGTCGTCATCTCTCTAAAGAATTATCAACAAAGCTTGCTGCAAGCATCTGAGCATTTTCTACCGCAAATCTGCCGGTGGCGACTACGAGAGCACCTGAGCGTTTTCTGTCGTATGGCTGCCTGCAGCCACTTCTATGGGCATCAGAGTAACTTTTGCTGTAAGTGTGATGACAGCATCTTCTGCAAGAATCTGTACGTTTTCTGCCTTCACTGAGAAAACAGTTTATTCATAGTTAATAAACGTATACTTCGACCAGTACCAGAACACATATTCAATGAACACAATTATTGATGAATGTAACAACATGCACACCAACAAATATTAAATGCGACTTTGAAAGCATATACATATACCGTATGTCCGTCTCTGTACTGGCCAGTTTGAAAGTTACCTTCGGATAGGCTTGGCCGGTAATCGAGACATTTATACCGTAATTATAATTATTTTCGTAATTTCCATTATTCGTAAATTCTCAATTTCGAGGTTAGACGCCTCGATCTCCCGAATTGACATCAACTCTAACTGCCAACTCGACTTCTACCGTATTAACACGTTCGCTGCTCACTTTTTTCAGGAAGACTTACCCAGGAGTGGCTATGAAAGATGAGAACATATTTGTGTCACGGATCCGTGCCACGCGCACAGCTTAAAGGCTCGGTGTGTCACGGATCCGTGCCATGCGCAGCGAACGTGTTAAATGACTCGAGTACCGACCAAGCCTATCCGAAGGTAACTTTCAAACTGGCCAGTACAGAGACGGACATACGGTATGTATGTCCTACACTCCTTACATATGTATATGTGTATAACTTATGGCTTAACTAGTTAACAACTCTGTATGTATTAACTTTCCTCTAACATTGTTACATGTTACACCTTCAACGACCGAGAAGAGTCTACAGTTGTAGAGTTGGCATCGCGTAATCATTACAAAGTAGTTATGGTTCGATCCCCACGTGCGTACCAACGTTCAAAGCGTTAGCGAATCTGTAGAACTGGCCGTAACATGGCAACTAAGAGAGCTCTTGCAAATTTAAATTTTCAAGCTTGGTTTTTATAAAACTTGTTATATTGGCTCAACGTCAATATTGATTAAAGTGCCTTTTTAGTGCCTTTTTTTAAATCAAGTTTAGACTATAATAATGTGACTGGAAACCTATAGGCAGAACTTATAGTTTGGACTTGCAAGCCACAAGATGATTACGAAAACTCGATGAGAATGTGGATATAACAAACGCAAGATGCCTCAATTTGGTATAGAGTTCTACAATACAGCGAGGATATTAATGATACTATTCTACGCGAAAATGTAAGCTCTATAAGATTCTACATTCCATAAAGTTAGAGTCTTCTTATGTGACTTTATATGAATCACATATTTCAGAAACCCCGTAAGTGACATTTTTAGGAAAATTGAGATTTTTTAACTGGAACTTCTATTTGAAATGGTGCTCCATCCATTTTATGCAGAAACCCAGCTATTTCTAGGCATCTTATCGTATTTTTGAGGTATGTTATGATGACGTGTAGTGCAGAAACTCCGTAAACGTATACCTCTTAATGTTAAAAAAATGAGAGATATTGAGAAGTTAAACCCGTATTTGCCAGACAGTAACCATGTCCAGTGCTTTTACAATAAAATCTTTGAATGGCCAGTAGTGAATAAAGATTACCCAGAAGATATCCTTGACTAGTAGTGCATATAACAATTGCTTACATTGTACTTGCATATTACACGAATAAAAATGTTAAAACAGCTGATTTTACTTAATATTTACCAGGAAATTTAATGCAATTTACCATGTAATTCAGAAACCCCGTAATTACAGCATAAATATCTGTTTATAACATTAGCAATAACTTTTTTTTTCCTAACAATTAATACAAATCGATGAAAGAATATTTTTCCCAAATTAACACATGTTTAGAATTGCAATAAAAATAAAAAATTGGCTATTTATTAGTTTTTTGTCTTTCCTGAAAAGTAAGGTTCTGTGTACTTACGGGGTTTCTGAAATATGTGATTCATATAGTCTAGCCCTTTATACAGCTTACAGTTTTGTACTAAATAGTATCATAAATGAGCTTTGAATACAAAAATATACGAATGTAAAATACGCGAAAGAAAAATATACGATGCTATAGTATTATATAGCTAATATCAAAAAAGGGGGGAAAAGAAGGAAAATGAAGAAAATATCAATAATAAAATAACAGTACATTTTGTAAACCCATAATATAAACCTAGTAAATTTATGATTTCTTTTTGAATTTCATAATTCTCTTCGAAAATTTAATGCATTTTTATATCGTAATCTTGTTGTGAATTTATAAATAGGTACTTTTTTAAGACTGTAAATTGGACCGAGATAATTCGAGATAAAAATTGTCAATACTAGAAGCACGTACTGGTTTTCGTATGATATACATGTAACGTAACATCGTTCAACGGGTACTACCAAAGAGAAAACCGCGTGTAGGGGATGAAAAGTCTTCTCGAAGAAACTGACGCGACGTTGCCATCGCATTAGGAGAGAGCCGGCGGCTCTATTATTTACGATTACGGCGGGTGCTGAAAAGAAAGACTTTCTCTAATTACTTTGATGGGAGTAGGAGGCAGGAGAGAAGCTGACTGCGAAGGAGGTGCGAAATAGTGACACCGTAATATGCAACGTGCTAACGGACCGACGGAACGAATTTAATATTTCATCCCTTTGAGATCACGGAGGTGAAGAAGCTTCCGTCCAGACGTAACCATCTATAGATATACACAGGTAGGTAGAAACCGTGGCCTTGCTCTCTAGAAGCGCATAATGTAACTATACACCTAAAGCTAATATTCAGTCCGATAGTAATTTCTTTTTACGAAACGTCTTTTTAATTCTGTTTTATGATCACGTCAGTTTCTCATTTCCAGATGTGAGCAAAAGTGTATAAGGATGTACTTCTTTGAGCGACAGAATATGTTAACTGTATCTTATTATAATAAATACAATTTTAATATTATAATTACACTCTTTACCACCCTTGCCTTGTGTAATTTTATCCTTTTTTATTCTAGCTTTATATGGAGTACCACATTTTGAATCAACTATGCTTTTGTACATACAAATTTAATGACGCTGCAAATTTCTCAGGGAGAAAATTGATTTTGCTTGAAACGGTTAAATGTTTGATTGTGGAATATTCTGGATGCGATTCTTATCGAAAGTCAATTGCGTGATATTAATAATTTGACCTCCCCGAAATGTTAAATATCAAAATCAGTTTTTTCGTCAGCTTCTCTTGCATTAAAATATTTCTTATATATTCAATTTTTGGATTTAATGAGCTTTGATAACCTGTCAAGGTTGTAAATTCTTAATTGCTTCCTCTCGGGGATTATTTAATTTGATTGTAATTAGTTTATAAAACTATATTATTTCTAAGTAAGCGCAGAATAGCAACTACTAGGTATAATTTAAAGCTGCATAAATATTCCAGGATCTATTATTCCATATTTCACAACTCCATCTTCAATGCTAAATTAACGACCATAAAAATCTTCAGAAGTCAGTTTTCATAATAATTACTTGCATAATGCTATTGAATTTCAATTTAGCATATAGTAACAGCCACCTTGCACTCCAGTTTGAAATTTCGAATCTATTGTACTATCACGAAAGCCCTAAGAGCCTATTATTTTTCTAAATGCACGATAATTGAAATCTTCGACTTCGAAAATTTAAGCTCGAAATTCAGTAAGGTGTTCAAAGACTCCCAAGTAATACACGAAGTAACTTGGACTCTCATCTTTTTATTTTTTCTGCCTTATCAAAATTACTGACTTTAAATAATCCGCTCTGTGTATGATTATCACACTATTCACATATAAACCTATGTTTGTACCTTTTCCATTAGTTTCTTTTTCTCCCATTTTATAAATTGTATCGAAACAGTATCAAAATTAACTGAATTTTTTTTTTATTTACGCATTCTTATCAGACTCTCTTCCTTTTAGAGAATTAGAATTAGAATCGTTTATTGCAGCTAGGACCAGTAGGTCCTGTAGTCCTGTAGTCCTGAGAGAGAGGGAGAGGGAGAGAGAGAGGATAAGGGAGAGGGAGAGAAAGGGGGAGAGAGAGGGGGAGAGAGAAAGAGACGAAAGAAGAAGAGAGAAGGAAGAGAAGACGAGGCGAGACGCGAGGACTCCCTCCGCTAAAGCCCGGTCTAGTCGCACCGTCTTGTCCACGGTTTTGCCTGCGCTGTCTTTTGCGTGCAGGTGAGACGTAGCGTCTCGACTGGAAAACTGTGGTCGATGGACGGAGCAAAAAGACGGATTCTCGCAAGTGCGACGAGGACAGTCTCGCGCTCCGTCTTGCCTGCAGGCAAAACGGACGACAAGACGGTGCGTCTAGACCGGGCTTTATCGACTAACGCGACGTCGGGAGGCATTGAATCGTTCGCGCGTTCCCTCGCGATCCGCGGCTCCGAGGCATTTCCGACTCATCGTTCTTCGTTCCTCACGCGTTCCGACTCGCGTCGCGACGTGAACAGACGCCTTGAGAGATGGGCCCGCTCCTACCCGCGCGAATCATTTAAAAACGTCTCTGTTTCCAACCTGTTGCCCCGACCACGGCCCAATGATTGATCTCGTTTGGGGCGGAGATTGGCGCCGGAATCCTGGGTTTAGGACGCCGTCAAGGGCGCAAGGCCGCTTCGATCAAAAGTAATTTAGACATTCCACGCTAATCGACGCCGTGGATCAATAATTGCCGAAGGAAGGTGCGATGGGACGGAGACAGAGGCGAAGATTACGGAGAAGGTTCTCAATTGAATAGCAATATTTCATTTAGAGCTTAGCGAGCTACTCTGGAGAGGTTTTAAAAAAAAACCACGCCATCTTCTAACAGCTACACCGAGAAAAAATGAGTAGCAAAAGGAATCATACTGGTTGGGGTGAATTTTTGTAAGAATTATTTACTATAGTTATATACGATTAGACAGATCATGAGTATGGTCGAGACAACTTTTGCTGCGCAGTTATCGACGCAACAAAGTTATTACAATAATCATGCATCGTGGTTAAATTTATCATAAAAATTAATTACGTCAACCATAATTTCTTGTCACCGTAAGCAGAAATTTCCTGCTTGCGGTAAATATAAAATTTACGTCAATTTCTTGAAAAACTACTTTTCTCTTCAATCAGATTTTTCTGCCAATCTTTTACGATTATTGGCCAACTATTGGCGTGCGAATTTATACATAATTGGACATTTTGTATTAATTTAACTAAAAGATTCTGTGTTAACAATTAACACGAGAATGACCTATGTCAAATATTTAATATGAATTGAACGGTTTTTTATGTTAAAGCAATATTTTATTCGTCTTATTTTAACAGGTGTCTTTGTATCTTTTCACTCAAAGAAATATTTACAATGAATATAACATCAATTAATGTAATTATTTATTTATGTGACATACAGTTTCCGTCAAATTTTTAACTTAAACTTTTCGCCTTTTCAACATAAATGATAAATGAGACTTTTAGAAACAACATATAACCTTAATCAAATTAGTACTCAGATACTATACTCTTATAATCAACACACGATCTTGTAGTTCTTTGCTTTTTGCAGATAAATTACATTTAAAATGTGTTAAAATGAATAAACACATGCAGATTGTGTTAAAATAACACACAAAAATGTGTTAAATTTAACACCCAAATTTTTAAAAACATACTTTTTAGAGTATTATCTTCTTCGAAGAACAAAAGAAGCAACGTTCTGTTGTGTATATAATTAGATTGTAGATCTATCCTATATAGATTTGTAATAAAATAAAGCCATTCAAAAATACAACCTCCCAAAAATTGCAGTAAGTATTAATTGAACTGCATTGTCCAAATTCGCCGTTAACAATTTTTGTTTATTCGAAGTGCTCATTTTTCTCGTCAAATTTAGTTTTATTAGTAACAGTTGCATCATCTATATATAAACTGGATAAAAAATATTTCCTTTCATTACTCCCATCTGACTATAGACAGATGAACGTACTATTTGAAGATAACATAAAAGATAAATAATATAATAAATATAATAGGTATAATATTATAAAATAAACAACATAACATATTAAAAGCAACTGGTTCTTGGTTAATTTATCATTCTTCGTATTAATTAAAAAAATGTTAAATTAACACGAAGAGTCAGTTATTTTAACGTACCGAAAAAATGGACCGATCGAAACACCAAATTTTCAACTGTGTAGTCAAGGAAGAGGAAACTAGTTTTTATGCGACAGATCGACGAACAAGTTCGCGGTAAGTTCTCCAGCCCTTTCGGTTACCCCTCCCAACTCCCGATTCCTTCACTCCAGCCCCTTATCTCGAACTTTGAATTTGAACTTTCTCGACCAAAGGTTTTTTCTTTCCTCGCACGCGCCCCGCGAACGCCGTTGCATGCCAACTTATTACAATAAAGGAAGAGCACTCGCAGTTTTAAGGGCGAAGATTAAATTGGCTTTGGTGCCGGGAAAGTTTTCTCGAATTACCTAACCCAACCTGGACCGACGCAAAACTCAGGACGGTGCCATTACGCGTCATCTGCGTCCACTCGCTCCATCCCGCGCCATAGGATCGCTTTAATTTTTACTACTGCGATAAATCGCGCCCTTAAAAGCATCGACGACGGCTTCTCTAAAATAGGGGGACGCGCTCGGTATAGAAGTAGTTGGCGTTTTCTAAGAAAGAGGTACGTTCCGCACTCGGAACGCTTACCACAAGCTCGCTACCCTATTCTACGCTCGAAGGGGAGCGGCGGTCGAGGGATATGCAACCCCTTTCCTCCTTCTCTCTCGCACCTTTCAAGTCGCTGCGTATAGAAGGAAAAATCTTATTTGCGAGGACTTAACGATGGGTACAGACGGATTCCTTGTGCGAACAGAGCAAGAGGTAATTTACACTGAATTTGGAAAATCCCGGGTTACCTATAACAGCTAAGTAAAGAGTGCAGCCTTCGGAGATAGATGTAGGAATCCCCGGCTAGCTAGCGTCTACAACGGATATCCGGCATCTGCATAATTCTGATTCGACGCATTTCCAACACTCGTGCTTCCTTCCAGGAGACTGACATCCTCTTTCTCCCTCCTCCTCTTCCGTCTCTGAAGGTCCACGAATCCAGGTCTAGACGCCCCGGCAACTGGATCCGAGGTGCCGGGGAGCGGGAGAACTAACTGCATGCAATTAAACTTTAAATCCTCTTGGTAGGTAAGGCAGATCTTAATGCAGCTTACCCTACAGTGTGGGAGACGGAAAAACTCTGGGCACTCTCTCTTTTTGCGTTGGATCGCAAGAAAATGAAGAAAAGATAGGTAGTAATGTCAGAATTAATAACGAGCCATGTCGTAGCCTTGCGTGGGTTAGCTCTCAGTATGGATTTACAAGCTAAAAGCCCGTTAAATCAATTTCAAATCTCATCAGCCATGAGGGCTTTCAGCAAGAATCGCTTCCGATTTGAATGATCGACTAAAAAGAGTGTCCAGACGTAATACTTCACTGTAAGAAAAAAAAATTGTATTTCCAATATGTGTAATTATATATAACTTCTTTCTAAAATACGTGATTATAAAAATTAATATATTTCCTTATCAAATTGCCATTATAAATTTCATAACGGAGTGTATTAATCTTTATAAATACGCATCGGCTAAAAGCCTTATATACAATTGTATTAAAGTTAATACAAATTTGTTTAGTGTTTATAAAAACCTATTTGTAACTCACAATTCAATTACCTTTAACGGCCTTTAACTTATTAATTATAGTGCAAAAAAGTAAAGAAGATGATACAATAGAGTCTCGCATATTACACTCAGAATAAATCCAAGTGAGATAAAAAAACGTCGAAAGAGATGGAACACTTCCCTGCGTCTTAGGGCCGGTTGTATAAACGCGGTGAACTGTAGTTCGGCTCGATCCACAGTTGAAACCGAACCACGGTTCACCGCGCGTTTATACAACCGGCCCTTAGTCTAATCAAGTGATTGTCGAAGCAATTAGTGTAACAGTGTTGTCTGAAATATGAACGAAAAAAACAGTGCGATTGTGATGTATGCTATATTTTATAATTGTGTAAATTATTTGCAGTTGTTTGAGCCAAATCGCGCATCGGAGGAAAAAAGTAGATATTCTTGTGAGATAATGTGGAAAGTGAATTGGACTTATCAGAGAAACCACTTGAAAAAGAACGCGTTCACAACACTCTCACCACCAGGTTAACAAGGAAAGGCATGTTCTTACGAACTCTTGAATATCTAGAATTAATTCGTATCTCATCTTCTATATGACTAGAAGAAGTCACTGGTCAATTAGGGGTATGATACGTAATCAGGAGACTTGATAGAAGCTCGTGCTAGGTTCAGCATAAAATAACATAGTGAGAGCCTACAGAGTATTTTTATTGGAAAGGACTTTCAAACGCACGTGCTCCAAAATTTAAACGATTCCTTCTCTAAAATATGTCGGAAATTCTAAAGTAAGATTACGTATATATACATATGTAAATCGCCTTCTCTGAATCGATTAAGCCTAGCTTGAGCTTAATCGGTCAACGGTAGCCTGGGATATTAATTTATTAAATTTCCGGGCTTTCGTTTAGATTATTAAGAATTATCGACACGTGAAAATATCAGTATAGGGACAAAACCGGCCATTTGATGACAACTCGATCACTTTCATCATTTAATATAGTCGCGCCCATATATTTGACAGCCGTATTAATTCAACATGCCTGGGGATGTCCAAATAGACAAATGTACGTAAATACAGCAACTTTAGGTAGTATTGGCTCATCAAATGCATCAAGGTTATGCGCTCTATGGTCGTCATTAAGCAAGCATATATTTATGATATGAAATGATTTCAAAATAATATAAATAAATACTAAACGTGTATTCATTATAAGCAAAGTTTTTCATAAATATGTTGCTATAATAAATACAACGTTTAATTTGTATCACGCTATAAGTTAAATTTAACAATTTATTTAAGAACAGTTTTTTCTTCAGATTTATGCAGCAAAACAAATGTAAACTTTAGAACGATCAATTATTGTAGTTTGTATATGGAGAAAATTGAATAGTAACGATTACCAGCCAGAATAGGAAAAAGATGACAGCTTCAACAATATCGTATTGAATAACACAGGCCAACGACCAAAAAACTTTTGAGGTGTGTTTACCTTATTCTTATAGTTTTGAGTGTTCTGATTCCAAAAATAACATTGAAAACGCCATATCACCCATCGTGATGGCCAAATGTTGACACCCCCCGGATTCGTGAACAGGAGACAAAATTACTACGGATAACATATATCGCATCAAAAGTATACCCCACTTTTTTTTTGTGTGACTGCGATAATCGTTACTATCAAAGGAAACGATAGTTTCCCGCGCCAAGGACAAAGCGGGACTACCGCCACTTTTACTTCGCCGATCGTTTATATCTGCACAGAAAGTTTCAATATTTCTGGAGCCGGGGCTCTTTGACATGCAAAGATATGTTCATTAACATCATTTCGGTACCAGGATTCTAATAAGTCTTTGTTGACTGAATTCGGTAGATTCTATCACACACAAGAGATATAATATATACTTCAAATATTGGACTTCGTAATAATTTTTCGTCCTGTCGTCGTCGTCGTCCTCCCATTAGCTGATTTTCCGTACGTCGCGCCGTTTCTCCGCTAGAGGTAGCTGCGTAGTTGTAGTCGAGCATTCAGCAGTCAATAATTTAGGAGCGATGTATAACGGATCGATCCTTCAGTCGCGTAATCATACTTATAACCAACTAAATAGCGTGAGTCGATAAATTATTTAAACAATAGACTTATGCAAGTATCTCGGAAACGATGAGAGATACGGCAAAACGGAGAACATTTTGGGATTCCGTTTATAGGGGGTTGAATTTGTAGCTGTGATATTACCACACAGAGCGAGTCGACAAATTGTTTAACAATTTGTTTGGACAACAAACCTTTGCAAATATCTCGGAAACGGTAAGATACAAGAAAACAGAGAAAATATTCGTCCTTCGGGGGCGATGGGGATTCAACTTTTAGCAATATGATGTACCAAAGAGAACGAAAAGATAATTTGTTTAAATAATAAACTTATGCAAATATCTCGGAAATTGTGAGAGATACCTACGGCAAAACGGAGACAATTTTGGAATCGCAACATAGCGAGCCGATAAATTGTCTAACAATTTGTTTAGACAATAAACTTTTGCAAATATCTCGAAAACTGGGAGAGATATGGCGAAACGTAGAAAATTTGAGAATTTTGTAGAGGGGTCGAACTTTTAACCGCGATGGCGTCACCAAACAGAGCGAGCCGATAGTTGTTTAAACAATAAATTATTCCAGATATCTAGGGAGAGAGGGGGGGGGGAGGAACTGCTGTTGGAGTAAGAAAATGCGATTGTTCGTCTAATTATTATGCACATTCGCGTGGCGCTAAGGATTGATTGATGAGGAGTTTTATTGCCCAGAATTTAACAAAATATGGATATATAGGATAGGAGATATGAAGAGAAACATTGTTGTTGGAGTAAAAATACTGCTATACCGAACCGGTTTACCGTCCTACGGTAAACGGAACGGGTTTATTCTAGACTTTTCCGTTAATTTAATTTTAGTCGCTTTGATGTCAACTGGCTCTATGTATGAGAAGGTTTTACGAACGACTTCGTTTTCTGTTTGCTAGCTGTCTGTGTAAAACTGATCCAAGTCTTCGATCCAACCGTGAATGTGTACCGGTTCTTTATTAATATGTAGTGAAATTTGCTTACTACTATTTCTGTAGTTAGATAGCAAAATCAGATACGTCACATCTGATTTTCATTGGACATTATCTGATTTTGCCATCTAACTACAGATTTAAGATCAATGATTGAGTTTTGAAAATGTCTTCGTTAAATTTGTAGCGGGTTTAGTAGATTAATGACAATGATTGATCTTAAACACTTGTAAGTCGCTCTTAATAAAGAAACGGCATTCTTTTGCGATAAGGTTGAAGATTTTCACCTGTCTTACAGTGACAGCTAGTATTATAGATAAGAGACGGAGTTTCTTGCGACGCCTTCTCATAAAGCCAATTTAAACTGCCATCACCGAAATCAAATTAAGGAAAAAGACTAGAATAAGCCCGTTCGTTTTACCGCAAGACATTATGGTATAATACAACTTGTACAGTACAACCTACAAATAGTGGACCTCCAGATAACGAACCCCTTGTCTCGCTTCACTGAGCACGGAGCCCGCTCAGAGGTGCGTCTGAGCGCGCTGGAGTTTAATCAACCACCTGCAGATAACAAATCAGCCAGTTTGCGATTTCGCACATATTTAAACATCTCTCTTCGATAAACATGAGTCGAAGAAGCTGAACATTCTATAGCGGCTTATTTTTGCATGTTTATATTGATGCAAACTGAAAAGAAAATCGTCTTCATTATAGACTCTCATATAAGATGAATGATGGTTATATTTTATAAGCAAAACATATGATACACAATTTGAAATGATGTAACACAATATTTATATTAATTATTTTCAAAATATTAGTATATTTTCTTGATAAAATTTGTAATATGAAATTTGTAACAATGCAAGAATTCGCAATTGCATTTCTGAGGCATTGACAGAAGCACTTATTATAAATTACCATGCATTACATGAATACAAAAAATATATCGGCAATGTATACGCACACGCCGCGCCTATCTGCGGCTAAATCACTGAATTGGTAGCTTTTGTCATCTGTAGGTAGTGACGTCTTTACATCGACGCAAAACGCGCGCGACGCTCAGCTCTGGAACGAGAAATTAAGGAACCCTGATTTTTTCCCCCATTTTTTACCTCCGCCCTGAGACTCGTTATCTGTAAGTTGTACTGTACTATATAATATTAGTAAGTAGGAATGGGCTATGGTTCGTCTATTTCATATATCACGCCTTTATTGTTCTTCTTTCCGAAGATTCCTTTTTGTAATATTCTTGCAAGCAGTGCTTTTAGATAGATATATACATATGCCTCTCTTTTTCTCGCCAAAGAAGTTTCACATTTTTCTTATTTATATTTTTCTTAGATTTTTTTGTGAGAAAAATCCACACGTAGGTACTTGGCGCATTTTTTTTAGATCGAAAATGTTTCTTAGGAGTTTCACTTTACTAAACAGGTTAGGATTTTCGGTTGTGCAGATATTCTGAAGCGCGTTGTTTGCAGATTGTATTGTTCGGTTGGACGTCGATAATTGCAACGTTTCGAGATCTATGCAATTTGGTTTCTAATTATTTAACGATTGTATTGATAGCAAGGGAGTCTAATCGAGTCGCTAATGGTTCGCGTATGTGGCAAATTCAACATAGGTGTTCCCCTGTATAGTATAATACAACTATAATAATCAGCAAGCCAATTAAAGTTTAAGTAACATTCAATGAATAAAAATATATTCAAAATTCCACGTTTGACTTCAATTTTCTTTTACTTATTTACATATGTTATTTGCCGTGTAACACTAAAATAAAAACCGAAACTTGCAAATTATGTGGATTAATATTTTGAAGAAAGAAAATATTTATCCGTGTCATATATCGATTTCATTCTTACTCCAGAGAAATCTCTTGGTAAAATTTAATCGTGTAAAGAGCGTCATTTATCTTCGTTACAAGTCTTTATATTCAAAATGTATCGTTTTGTGTGCCAGATGAACGAGTTGCCCCGTCGTGGATCGCTCTGGCCCTTTTCCAGCTTTTTCGCCGATGAATCTCGGCATAATCGAGCACCGTGTAAGAGGCGCCTAACGGAGTGCAGTGATTATCCGAGTGAATCATTGGGGTGATATGTTAAGCTCGTTGCACTGTCCCATTATGCGGCTCATATGAGATGGCGCGAGAGATGAACTGCCCATTCACAAAGAGAGTTGTGTGGAAGCAAGCGAGGAGCGGTGAGGGAATTAAGAGGGGATAGGGACAAAGGGGGTACATAGAAAAGTACGAAAGTTAGTCTGTACGGATAACCATCTCGTGCGTATGAATAGAATAGGTATATATAGGGTGTTCCATATCAGATCGACTAGCCTCTGACTCACCATTGCGGATTTGTTTCGCGATTTTTTCCAGTATCGTGCTCACTGTAAGAGTCCTCTAGTTTTTTTTAATGGATCTTTCCATTACGTTGTTCACGAATTATACGTTTTTTAAGGCTACCAAGAAACGCCAAATTTTTAAACTTTGAACAAATTCTGAAGAATTTTTTGAGAAATTACAACCAGTTTAAGACTCGTCCGAAAGTAGTAAATTTTACTTTACTAACTTTTACACACTTAAAACGTATTTTTTTTGTTCACAAATATAATTGTTAAACCTAATTTTCAAGTTCTATAGAAAATATTAGAATACTCCCTACAGAGAAGAAAATTAGCAATAATATTTCTAGATTGACAATGAAATATTGCTCCTCCTCAACCAACGGTATTTGATATAGGTACTAAAATCTGTAACATTATTAAATATAAGAGCAGTACACTATTGCTAAGTATTGCAACAATATATTGTTCTAAGATATCGAAGCAATATATGATTATAAACCACTGGAGTAATGAGGTATTGCAACGTGTTCAATCAATATTTTATTATAAAGAGCTAGAGCGCGCGCGCAATGAGATTTAATTTCCTTGCACTCTCAATCATTGCAACATGTAGAAGCAATATAGTATTGTTTAGTATAGCAACGATAATTTATTGCCATGTCTGTGGGCAATACGGCAATACGTAATTATTAACATTAATCTACAAAACAAATATCGTTAATACTTTCAGCGATATTTGTTGAGACGAGTTAGTTACGAGACATGAAAGTTATTTTGACTTTCTTAAATGGAACGCGCTATTTTTATTCTTACTAAAGTTATAGATCTTGCCGAGAGTAATAGAAATGATATAAAGTGTAATGCCCATCTGTTCAACCGTTTGCGAGACATTGTTGTTATTTCTACAATTTTTCTTATCCAAATATTTTAAATGCAATTATATTAGGTACTATAATATATTAGCAATATTTCATTGATAGATCGATGATAATTTTCTCGTTCGGTATTACACACACACACACACACACCCACCCAGAAGAGCTATACCGTTTCATAGCAATAACATATTCTTTCATACCGCAATATTATAGTGCTTCGATAATAATCATTATTGCTGCTAGTGTAATAACAGTTTGCAATATTTTTATTATTTGCCTAACGATAAATTCTTATTCGGAAATTAGAGTAGATATACAGCAATAATATATTTTTTCATATAGCAATATATTAGTGCTGCGATGGCAATCAAAGTTGCTGCTAGTGCAATAATATCTCTGCAATATTTGTTTGCTAGTTCGACGATACTTTTATTCCGTGCACTGAATAAAAATCACTTCGAAAGTAAAACTAATTTTTTGCGAAATTTTTCAAAATAATGGCGGAAAAAATTAATTTCACTTTTGAAAATATTTTTATTCACCCGAGAATATTTTAGTATTTTCTACAGAATTTGAACCAGGTTCAAAAATTATTTTTGCGAAAAAAATATATCTATTTGAAGAGTGCGTAAAAAAATAGTGAACTGAATTTTACTACTTTCGGCGGAATCTTAAATTAATTGTGACTTCTCCGAAGATTTATGAGAACTTTTCTCAGAATTTGAAAAAATTACGTTTTTCGATGGTCTCAAAAAGTTCGTAACTAATGAACGCCATGATGGAAAACGTATAAAGTAAACTTGAGGTCTTTTAGAGTGAACACAACATGGGAAAAAATCGCGAAGTATAATAGGTCCGCAATGGTGAGGGTAAGAGGCTTGCCGATCTGGCGTAATGTCCCACATTTTCAATGATGCAGGTACAACAAATATCTCCTAAACTCTAAGCAATATATCCAAAAATATTTCCAACGAAAGTCTTGTAGCTTTAATGGGGGCATATGATACGTGTAACAGATTCTGTATAACACGCGTCATTTACAAGATATGGGATCACTTTCACTTTTTTAAATAGAACTCAATATATTCGTCTTAATTATGAGACTGCATTATAAAAAAAAGCGAAAAAGATCGAAGCGCGTTAAGCGACTGAAATAAAAAAAATAGAGTATACAACGTACGCGCGTATATATTAGGTACACATAGATCGATCGAGCTGCAAAGATGATCGACGAGCAGTTGTTTTCTCGCTGTTTTCAAAGTCAAGCAAAAGTATCATGGTAGATTGTTGCGTCGCGCGGTGCAACTCCCCATGGAATTCGCGCTCCGCTGGAACAGATCGCTGCGCGCCGGGAGAAAAGTTTGCCGGTTTGGAAGAGAAGAGATTGGGATGTAGGATAAAAAATGGGGGGAGAGCGTCGCGCGGGAGGAGAGAGAAAATACTCTCTTCTCCCCGGTGTGACAGAAGGCGTAACCACATTCTAATTAGGGGAGTGCCTATTACGCTGTCAAAGACCTTTTTCACCCGGTGCCGAGCGCGTGATAGAACACCGCCGTGTAAAACTCCTTCGCCGTACCTCTCGACATAAATCTTGTCTTGCCTGGCCAGAGCGCCCTCTCCCGTACGACCCACTTTCTTAATTGTTCCCCTATTAAAATGCGCTCTAATTAATATCTATTATAAGTGATATTTATTACTTCGCGGCTCGTTAGATCGCGATAGCCCCAGAGAAAATTTCTCCGCCGCGCCTCCAGGTACGACCAGTTCCGTACGCGCAACATAACCTAACTTAACCTAACCGAATTTAATCTAATTTAACTTTTATTCTCTGCCGCCGAATTTGTTAAAGTACGATGCAACAATGTGTCGACGGTATTACGCTACCGACGCTGGTTTCGTGTTTTCGCACGAGGGCACGATACCTACACGTATGCAAACTCATTTGGAACTATGTAAAGCTATGGTAATCCACCGATAAAACCCGCCGTCGAGCGAGCTAATGCTCCCATCCATACGCGCTTCGGCAACTGTGTACGTACATTGTAATGCCGCGTATCTACGTGTTCCGTAGTAATCCTGGATTCGCCAACTCTATTAGGTACCCAGTTACGTGAGGTTTATTAACCGTTGGCGAAGAAGTTGAAGTACGAAATTAAAAATGTTCAATTGAAACAGTGCAGTCATAGGTATTACTTGCAATTTTGTTTCAATAGATAAACATTTTAAAAGTGTCCAATATTGTATAGGTTGTATCATTATTTCGTAATTAGTTTGTATGTGACATCCATACAGTATACTCTCGATAACTTTCCGCTTCCATTTAAATACATACAGTGGGGATCCAAGAATTTGGGCACCCCCAGAAATTTGGAAATCCTCTACATTCGTGCTATTCCATGACTCCACTATGTCTATTGATGCATTTTGCTCACTCGATGAAAAATGCGATAAAGTAAATGTCCCCATTATCGACTGGGCCCCCTTCACTAACCAATGTACATCTAGCATCAATGATTCTGATCGATCCGCTTTGAGAGTGACGATACTTCAATTCAGCCGACCGTAGTTGAACGCTATGAACGGATCTTCTTACTTTGCCATGAAGTGCCAATCAAATTTAGCCTTCATGGCAAAACATTAAGATTCGCTCGAATCTTTCAGCTACGATTGACTCGATAGAAATACCCGTCATTCTGAGCGGGTTGATCAGAATCATCGACACTAGCTGCACAGCATTTATCAAATAATATACTTAAAATTCTTACCAAGGTTGATAATTGAGATAAAACGTAAGTAAGTACACTGAGAAAAAAAAAGATTAAAATTTATTCTGTTAGAAGGATAATCTGAGTACGAAAGGTAAAACAGATCAAAAATTATCCTTCCAGGGTATAAAATTTAACCTTCCTTAGAATAATTTTCGATCCACTTTACCTTTCGTACTCAGATTATCCTTCTAAAAGAATAATTTTTAATCTTTTTTTTTTCTCAGAGAGAGTGTATTTATTTAAGATTCAGTATAAATGAATTGAAGGTGCGCGTAATTAATATCAAAATGATCCCTGAATGTTAATTTCACGTTGCGACGTGTACGATAGTAAATAACTCACATTTTGGAACTTAGGTTAGAGAAATCGGATTAAGTTCAGTTACGTAATTTTTGGGTCAAAAGTGGTGCCGCACGGAAAAAAAAATTGATTGTAGCATTTATGAAGTTTGTGGTAAATTTCGGGACAAGGCCAATTTATTGTTACGATAACTATAATTTTAGTAAGAATTACAGCAACACTTGCAACTTCTACAAATTTTACTACAATTTTTACTAAAATTGTTGTTATCATAATAATAAATTTACCACAAACTTTATTTCCGTGCGGGTAAATAAAATTCTATATAACACATATCTATTTCTAAAGACTTAGATTAAGTGATATAATCCGAAAAATTATTTATTAATGAGTATATTATAAAGTTGATTGGTGGTCAATGATAGGTTCAAACGAATTCTCATATGTGCCAATTACTGGACACGTGATAAGGCAGTGTAACAAAACGGCAACAGTTACATGTATATTTGTGGTGATAATAAAAGCCTTTAGAGTCAGTAAAGGGGATACTGAGCGGTCATTATTTGGTACAAGCGGTCAGTAGAAGGGACCTGGGAACGTGTGTACTTATTCTTACTTATTTACAAATATGAATATTAAAATTACCGGATTTGGCATATTTTGGCAAATTAATTAATGAAATATTACAGAGCTACTATGTATATCGTAATTATCTCAATTTCAAGGTAGATATTTTGAGTTATTTATCGTAGCTACTTTACGAGAACAGAGTAATGGGGAACATTTACCTTATTAGGATATTACTTAATAACTTTCCGTTTGACTGACAGAACTTTGAAATTGGAAAGTTATCGAGCGTGTACTGTTTTCTAAACGAGCTCAATATATTTGGATTCATAATATTGATATTTGTAATCGGCAATATGAGTTAGTTATAAAATTCGTAAACTTACCTTCAAACGATTTCATCTCTTTCGCATGCAAATATAAGGACCGGAATAACCGGCCTGAAGTAACGGCCGTTAAATATTCAACGCGACTTTAAAACTTTCGCTAGTTCTTTCGTTATGTGTAGATGCTTTTATATAAGATGACGTGATTAGCGTGGTCACGCCCCTGTAACATTTCCATTAAGGCTTGAATCGAAAATCATCATCAAAAAGAGAGAAGAGGAGCTTTTAGGCCTTGCGGTGGGATACTTCAATTGCACTGAAGAATAAGGCAACGCTCGGTCCCAAATAATTGAAAAGTTAAACAACCTACTGTACAATTTCCACTGCTTAATTTCATAAAAGTTAAATTGAACATTGTTTCGAATAGAAAAAATTAATGTCTTTTGAATAACTATTGATCACATCGCGTACAAAAAGATAAGAATAGCGTATCGAACAAAACATGAGAGGGAAGGAAATTTGATGTGAAATTTCGTCATTTATCTCCTCCAGTCCATCTATTTATACGAAACGTGTAATAGAAGTGCGTTCGCGCCACAAACTGTCGAAAGAAAGTGGCAGTAACCGAGCGGGCTGTTACTCCGAGTAGAAAACGCTCTCCCACCTCCTTCCAATCAACATGCGGAGCAAATTAAAATAAGTGAAATTAAATCGCAGGTACACAGCCGCGAGGGGAGTAAATGGAGAAATTCTCGTCCGACGATAAAAGGAGCTCGACGCGAAATCGATTCCGCGTCATTGAGGTGCTTGTGTTTTCCATTACAAGAAAAGTTCACGAGTCACGCTCCCGGACGCGGGGGCGAGGAAAAAGGTGGAGGAAGGAGGCGAAGAGGCTTTAATTTATTCATTTGAAAAGCGTTCGACTGCTCCTCCGCGTAATTTCTCCGCGATTTATCGACGATGCCTCGATTCATCCGCCGACGACACGGAGTGGCCGGAGAACGTCGTCGTCGTCGTTTCCGCCTCTCGAAGGCGTCCATCCCCCCTCCCGCGCGCGCGCGCTTACTCCTACGAGTCTCCCTCGTTCGAGGATGCCTGGCGAGTTGAAGCGCGCGCGCAGCGGGGAAGAATAACCTTGCCGGCTCGCTCGCTCGCCCGAAGGAGCGGAGAAATTGTGAGCACTTAGTTGAGGCATTAACGAAGGAAGCATTTAAAACTTCAGCTCTTCCGAAAGTTCTTCCGCGTAAACATTAAGACCTCTTCCCCTCGTCTAAGTGGCATCGTTACTTCTTTGCGAGAAAATAGGTATTCCTGCGCGACGGCTTCGTCCACGGTTACCACGTACACTGTTGCCTTCGCGGAGAGCGTTCGCCCTCCTCTCGGCGTGTGGCAGTTTCTCTCTTATTTCTATTTGGTATCTCCTCGCTGCCCCCCGTACGGCGCGCGCGCACGGCTAACAATGAACTCTGGAGAGAAACGTCGAGTCTCGGCCGTCGGGTTCTTTTCGCGAGGAAAGACGATTCTCGCGAAGTTTTCACCTGTGTGAAGTTAGCCCCGCACTTTTGGAATTTCGTAATTAGAAAAATTGTGCTGAATTATGCTAGCTTTGTGCTAATTTACGTAATAGGTACGAATTTCGCGTGTCCAACGGTTTCCAAAAATAAAAAAAAAAGAACTAAATTTGAGCTAGAGCACCGCACTTGTGGAATTTCGCAATTTTGAAAATTATGCTGAATTGTGTTAATTTGTGCCGTAAATTCGAGCTGGGTTGTACTGAGCGAATATAACGCATGCGTATAATAGTAATTTTCGAAGAGACAGTGGTTTATTAGAAATCTCGAAAAAATAATTCAGGAAGTAGGTACTTAGAGGAATAGCTGAATTTCCAAAATGCAGTAACCGTATTGAGTTGTTTTAGCCGTATGAATAAATATTTGCTAATTACAAACTTCTATATGATGAATCACTATACCAAAAACGGGAGCTAGCCAAAATACTATTGACTAGCTCCCGTTTTTGGTAGGGTTGGGCGGGGATAGTTGCAAAGCAAGTTGGTCAACGCTTATTACTTTGTAACTAAAACAGATATCGGAATGCGCTCATGCACAGGGATAGACATTGTAATATCCATCTCTCTTCCCATCTCGCTCAGTTGCAGTTCATCCCGCCAGTCAGATAGACGGTGGCTTTTGCGAGTTCGACCACGTCAGGTTAAAAATAAAACTTCGTTCACTTTTTCATCCTAATGTGAAATTAGAACCACTATTACCATGAGGTAAATGTTTGTAGTTTGCTTTGTTCCTCTATTTTTTAGGCTTAATTGTAAATTTAGCTTTCTCTTACCTCTTGCCTCACTGAGATGCCCAACATACCCCGATTGTGGGGTACGTTAAGCAACTCTGATTATGTTGGTTTGAGATAGGTTTTCATAATTATGGACGCATGAATTCAAAATTATTATTCAATATTATAAAGCCATATACACAATGATTCTTTCGACATACTTATTAATATTGTAGCAAAAATAAATTCTTTTTAATGAGCAACTAAAGAAAAAGTAGCACAACTATCCCCACCCTATCCTACTAATGAAACAATATACCTACCTTACCCATAGGACGTCCGATTTTAAATGTATTACTACGTATATTTAAGGCCCCGATCAATTACCAGGGATGACTATAGGGCTCTAGCGTGCTTCCACAAGTGTAGCTTTTGTTTGTGTTAAACATGTACATATAGAGAATTTATATCCTTTCTCACCAAGAAATCCAATTTGGCGGCGCTGCATTCCGTATACATACAATGCCCATTCCTATGTTTGATAGTGTGCATGGGAGATACGCTAGAGTCCTATAGGTCGGCGTTATATTATATTATACAAGGTACCTATCGATTGTCGTTTTCGGTATACCCGTAGCGGTTAGTTGTAGAGATTTTCGTTATGAAGAAATGTTTGATCATACTGTTAGCACAACTGAACAGTTATTCCTTACTTCTTCGAAATTACTGATAAACTGTTACTTCTTCAAAAATTGCTATTATAACCCTGCTTATTATATATTATAATCGCTTAGCATAACCCTGCACAATTTGTAGAACTTTGAAATCTGCTTCAAATTGGAAATTAGTGCAAAGCCATGTATACAAGGTACATGAATGCTTGTAGCAAAGGGAGAGTGCGCGAAGATGATATATTAGGAGGTTGCGCATTGTGTACTTCTACACTTCTACTTTGATTTTTCTTAAAGTGCTACTGCAGCTCATCAATTACTCGTGGAAACTGATGCTGAATCTGCTCCATCAGAAACAGTATGTAGAGACTGGTTTTGTCGCTTCAAATAGGAAACTGTGATGTTCACGACAAATGACGGCCAAGTTAAACAAAGAAGTTCGAAGATGAACAACTCCAAGCTCTACTGGAAGAAAACCCTATTCAAACGCTCAAAGAATTGACTCAACAGCTTGAAGTCGATACGAATCTACAATTTTACGACGTCTACATGCCATAGGAAAAATTGAAAAAGAAGGAAAATAGCTGCCACATGAATTGACTGAAAATTCCATTGCTAATCGTCTGAACATCTCGATTTCTTTGTTGCAAAGCATAAAAAGAAAAGTTTTTTTTATGGCGAATCGTAACCAGTGACGAGAAATGGACCTATTTCGACAACCCGAAACGCAAAAAATCATGGGTTGAACCTGGCCAACCATCAACGTCGATACCAAAACGAAACATCCACGGTCACAAAACAATGCTTTCAATTTGGTGGGGTGGGGTGGAAGGTGTCGTTTACTCTGAGCTGTTGCAACCAAATGAAACAATTACTGCTGAACGTTATCGACAACAATTTGAGTGTCTAAATGATATTTTGATGCAAAACCGATCATCGATTGCATGAAATCGCCGAAAAGTGGTTCTTCACGACAAAACGCTCGGCTTCATGTTGCTACAGCCGTAAAAGAAACATTGATGGGTTTAAATGGGAAGTTTTCTTGTACCCAGCGTATTCTCCAGACCTGGCCAACGAGTGATTATCATTTATTTAGATCGATGCAAGACGACTTGGAAGATACACACTTCCATAATTATCAAGAAGTCAAAAATTGGGTTGCTGAATGGATTAACTCAAAAAGTAGGCAATTCTTTCGTCGCGGAATTGAACTTCTGCCAGAAAAGTGGAAAAAAGTTATAGCTTCCGAAGGCAAATACTTCGATTGAGGTATTCACACATTTTATCACGGCATGATGTCTTAAAAACAAGAAAAAAACAGCGGATTTCAATGCAACCCCCTAATATAATGTAGGTATTTATTCCTGAAATTTGCCAAGAATAAGCTATTAATTTTCTCAAAAACTGTTAGACTTGCAAAGCCCGTATTTACTGCACGTATGAGCACAAATCTAGTACAATTCAGTAGAGTTTTCAAAGTTTTGAAGTTCCAAAAGTGCGGGGCTGGAAACATTTTTTAAAAATTTTCTTTAAAATCATTAAATTTATGAAGTACGCGTTTAAGACACGAATCAGAACAACTCTAGGAGAGTTCAGCACAATTTTCAAATTTTTAAAATTCCAATAGTGTAGCATCACCTTAAAGTTTATTTTTTAAATATTTGCTCGAAAACCATTGAACTCACGAAGTGTGCGTTTGCGGCACAAATTAGTACAAACCTGTCACTATGTGTGTGTGGCACAAGTTTTAAAATTCCGAAATTCCAGAAGCACCTGCTTCATGCAGGTGAAGTTTTCTTCTAAAATCCGCGACAAGCCCGTAATCGGCGAGGTAGGATGAAGGTTGAAGCGTGGGAAGGCTCTCTCCCCGCGCCATTTGTTCGATACGTGAATCCATCGGAATCTAATAAAACGCGTGCGGGAAACGTCACCCTGCGGGAGGACGACGGAAGGCGAGGGGAAGGCATAGACGCGCGTATATCGGTAAGCCCGAAACGACGACGGAGGAATCGAGAATCGAAATTCGGGCGAACGTGAGGCAGGAGAGGGGCTTACCAGGACTGCGGCGAGATGCGACTTCGATTCGAAGCAACAGGTCGCTCGATTGTTTCGGACGGACGCCTTATAAGAAACGGAGCCTCTTAAGCGCCTTTCTTTTCGCTCGGACGTGGCAAAACAAAGCGCGACCGTGGGATCGACGTTAGCGGGCATTAGCGTAATATTGATTTGGAATTATACGAAGTGATTCATAATTGGGGCGTTTCGATGTATGGGTACATTTCTCGTATAGGAAACAAAGTGAATATATTTGTCACTCCCCTTGGTTTTCCTAGCAACGATATAGTCTAACGTTCGAATTATATTATACCTACGCGATTAGGGCTAATGGTTGAAATGGTCGATTTACGTTCTGACGAACGATGTCGGGAATTCGAGGGTATCGGAATAACGAGATACACACATACCGTGACTATGGGATAAATGGGAATGAATTTGGAGAATGAGCGAATTCTGCTGGCGGAGGGTCGATGGATGCGGTCGAGTACATATCTCACGTAACACGTCTCACGTAATTAAATGAATATTAATTTGTATGGTTTCGAATTTATGGCCAAGTATTAATTTTCATTTTGTTCCATACGATTGCGGTGATTACACATTTTGCAATAAACAAATTGGCAACTGAAAAAAGGACTGTTCCAAAATTGAAGCATAATTAAACGCTTGTTTTAGTTTTTTAAAATCCATATGGGGTGAATAGTTGAAATAAATAATACTCGCATACTCTGTTTTAAGAAATTATACGATGATAGTATATCGTGTCTCAAAAGAACATAGACATTTTTCCTTGTTTCAATTAATAGTGGTATGCGGGAAAGATTTTAAAACGTTAAAATGAAATAATTGATCGATATACCCTTTTCGCTTAAACTTTATTAAAAATCATGAAAGATAAAAGCAAAATGGCGTATCGGCCAATTTAAGTCTTTACGAATTGTAGTAGTATTAATTCGCATTGAAGTAATATTTAATAGAAGGATGTTAGTGAATTTTTTTACATTTTATGGTCACACTTCTCTGAATACAAATCGAAAGAAGAAATGGACTGTACATTCAATCGCAAAAATCTAAAATAATTACATATTGAAAAATATGGATCATACGGATGGAGAAAATTTAAATTATTTAAGGGAACATATACCTCAGAGAGACTGACAAAACTAGGGTCACAGTGATGATTTTTTTTTTTGATAAACAAAATATTTTAATTTAACAGTCATTTGTTTACGTAAATATACATCTCTGAAAGTATTTTAGATGTAATTTATCCCTAAAAATATTCAAAAATATCAGAATAATAGCCATCCGTAGCGAGGGGGTCGTTCAGTGTAGCGTTTCACAGTGGTCACTGTATAGCTTTCACAGGATTTATCCAAAAACAAAATATAAAAGAGATTCTTAAAGTGTATTAAAATAACTAGTCGCGTTATCATACTCGACTTTTAAAATATTAATTTATAAGAAAACGACTGCCAATTGAACTCGAGATATCGATTTTTGGTGAAGAATTCACTAATTTTCAAACTATTAAAAAAAAGTAGTGCTCAACAAATTTATATGATAAAGACCGCATAATTTTATAAAGAATGTGCTGCATAAATTGAACCTTCCGTTAGGCGCGTCAGCTGATGAGACGCCCTTATAAGACCATATGCATGCAAAATCATCCGCGGTGTCGGCGGATGGCGGTTACGAGCTGTCAGTTCGGTTCGCGTGTGATTTTTTGGTTAAGAAGTCATCAGCATTTAAGGAAGTTGGACCGCTATAGCACTTTTCGAGCAATTTTTTAAAACTTTTGTCAGATTTTAGATTATAAAAAAACTGATAACTTTTCCTTATGAATGATTTCATTCCTAAGGAAAAGTTATCAGTTTTTTATGATCTAAAATCTGACACATTTTTTTTTTTAAATTGCTCGAAAAGTGCTATAGCGGTCCAACTACCTTAACGTTAACGCGCGTTATTAATTAAAACATCCGTGGCAATATCTTTGGAATAAGGACCTACGAGCGGGAAATAAGGATTATCCAGCTTCCTGCATGGAAGAGGGTAAGTATTAATATCTAATTTAATGAAATTATTTGCAAGAAGCAGATAGATGAATAAGTTTCTTTATTGTCTCATATGCTCGTCTTTCATAGAGTTACAGATCCAGCGTTATTGATGCAGCCAGGATGGAAGAATTGCCTGGAGGAGATACGCGAGGTTCAGGAAAGCCAGATATTCCATCGACTCGGAGACGAAGTAATATAGAAAGGAGACCGGAAGTATTGGTCAGCGCAGCAGCTCGGCTATCGAGTGAGTAACGTCCCTGAGTTTAACAGTAGGCAGCGAAAAAAAATTGATATTTTATAAAGAGTATTATATCGAATTCGTATTTCAGATCAGAGAAAGGAGCATAAGATCTGGTACCCCACGGGCTAAATCGCAGGACCAGGCAGAGCAATCCAGTTGTCATTGAAGATTTGGCTCCACATCTTCCCAAGACTCTTCGACAACAAGATTCTTTCACTTGAGAGGAATGTGCATGTTTTTTCCAATGTATTGGCCATGCAATTTCTACGATAATGCTCTGCACGATATTGTTCCTTTTCTATTTTCTTTTACGTATCGCGTTTTTCTCTTATTTATATTCTGGCGATATTTATACATATTTTAATCTTTGTCTACTTATATTTTTACTTACGATGTTCCTTTTCTCAATTTAGCCTATAAGATTATGTCTGTTCTTTTCCGTATCCGTATCTCTCTCTCTCTCTCTCTCTCTCTCTATGTGTGTGTATATTACCTTTTCTTAAACTGGCTAATAAATTAATTTTTTCATATTTCATCTTTGGTTACAAAATCGTGGAGTATATTTTCGTGGAGGGGAAGGAGGGAGAGTTTTTTTCCAGCCAATTTTCATACCGTTTCTAGCACCAGATCTAGGCGAAATCAAATTGCGGCGAAACTTCCTTACCTCCGTAGAGATGCTGAAAAGAGCCATTTTTTCGCGCCACTAAAAACATGTGTTCCGAATGAATCAATTAGATGGTGGCGAAGCTTCTACAGCAAGTGTCCGACGTGGCCACCGTTGATATTTTGCTGGCGCACCATCGTAACTTGTTTGTAGAAGCTTCGGCGGACCTTTTGTAAGGTCTCCGCCGTTATTGTCGCACACTGCACGAATGCGGCATTTCAACTCCTCGGTTCCGTTAATCTGGAAGGGAAGACCTCGTCTTTCAACAGGCGGACCTCACACACACACACACACACACTCCTCTCGATTTTTAGATCCCTCATTCTGGCGATAGCTTTGTGGCGGCCCGACACCAGGTGGCGCCGACCCCCTCTCGGCTCTCGGTAGTAATCCGACAACGGTGCAGTATATAAGAGCACAGCTGCCCGTCTCTAGCCTTACCTTACTAGACCTAGCCTTACTGACGAGTCCACAGGCCGACTCCGGTACGAGGACGGCTTTCATTTTTTATGTTTCACATTCAATTGTTACTAGACCATTTGCACGCGAAAGCGCGAGTCTAAAACGTATTTCATAACGACACTTACATTTAAATACTTCCACACTAATTTTATCAAATTGAATTTCCCCGCTTTAACTATCGAATACTATATCGGTATCGATTATCAACTAACTAATGGGGATAGGTGACCACGACCTTCGATTATCGATATTGATTATCAACTGACCAATGGGGATAGGTGACCACGACTTTCGATTATATCGTGCTGGATTTTATTAGATAGGACTCTTAGGATATTTCCTATTGGCTTCTGATTCTTGGCGACGGTCTCTTTCTTTTTTAACTCATTTGATACTACTGTAGTTATTTCAGTACAGCTTACAAATGTTATCTGTAGCGATATCTAGGATCTACAATTTAACTATGCGCTACATTATATGTTTCAGTAGCATGTATGAAGTAAAGTTTCTAAGGCATGACTAAAGAGGCTCTGTGACGTTTCTTTCATGAAAAAAAGCATTTATAAGCTGTACCCAAATGAGTACAGTGGGATCAAACGGGTTAACTTAAGGGGTTACACCCCTTCAAATTTTAAAGAAATCAACAAATTTTTGTTTCGCTGAAAATACTCTCTATGTGTGGTATGCAAAATGATATGCCGTTAGTTACAAATCGATATCTAAAGTAAAAGAGTAATTTTTGAAGTGTAGAAACAGAGACGTGCACAAGCGCGTTAATGTTCTTGCGAAACTTTAAACGCGTTTCTCTCAAAACTACATTTTAAAAACCGGTGGGCACTCTAGCTCCGCCAACTTTCAATCAATCGTCTTGATTGTTTTTTTTTTTATATTATTCGTTTATCTAGCGAAATACGTACGGTCTTTTCAAAGTATTGATATTTGCGTTTTTATGCCACGTTAATTAACGAAATTTAGGGCAAAATATGTATCTTTTTCCTTTCAAATCGATGCCATTTTGTGAAAAAAAGCATATTTTTGAAAACGACTATGTATTTCGCTAGCTTTTGAGCTACAGAAACTAATTCTTTTTCGTTCATGTTCTAACTTAAGCCTGGACTGAGTTATCGTGCCCACCGCACAATCATCGATTTTCGCAGCGCTCCGATAAATCGCCCTTTAAAGCTGCCAATTTTATAAATAAAAAAAAATACAAACAAAATTTGTTGCAGTTTAATAGTAGTATAGTACCTTACTGTACTTTAATTTGGATAAAGACTTTTCAATTCTTCAGAAAAAATTCTTGAAAAACCGTAATTTTTGGGTGGGTCAAGGTGGTGTAACCCCTTATGGAGAGACATAAGCTTTTTCAAAGGCTATATGGTGGGGGTAAACATCAAAGTGGCTGACATTGGATTGCAACTTCCAAAAAAAAATTAAAACCCTCCATACTAAAATTATGCTACACTATTGAATTTCTTTAAGACCTTTAAAGACAGTCGGCCGATCGTAGTCGCCCGGTGAAATAGGGGTCTAAGGGGGTAAAATAGGAGATACTTTGTATGGAAATTTCTATTTATTTCGAGATCCACACGGACGAAGTGGTGGCCGAAAACCTAGTGGTTGCATAAGAGCCTCTCTCCCGCATATTTTTCCCTAGACTAGTCCAGTTCGAGTGTGCAACAGAGAAACTCTTACGCACTCACCCGGGTTAATCGACGTTCTCACTCGCACTCGCACACTCCCTATGTGCCCCATCTTCGAAAATATTCGATATGGCATGTTCTTGTTTGTTTCTTGTCAGTTGAGAGGAAAAGGGGGAGGGGGAGGGGGAGACAATTCGATCCTGGCTCGCAGTGGCCGTAGAGTGGGGTGTTACGCAGAGCACACAAGCCGTTTCCAACGAAAGAGCGTCGCGCATGTGGTGATGGGCTTCCGTTATGTGGTGGGAGGTTACACTTCCGTTACATCGCCGGACTGAGGGCCGGTTTATCAATGTCCAGTTAAATGTCTTAACTGGTGGATAAAATTAAAGTGGTAGCTAAACTGTTTATCAATATACAACTAACGTTTACTAAGAACTTAAATTAAGATAACTGGAAGTAAATTTAACTGGAAGATACTGGTGCCAGATACTGAATAAACTGACAGTTATCGCAATTTATAGGTTAGAATTTTCTCTGGTTTTGTGTTTGTGTACAGTCTAAAATGGATAATATTTGAGATAATATTGGAGATTTTTTGGAAATTAGCGACGACGATGAAGAAATTGTTGAATTCGTACAACACGAAAGAAGAACGTATAGAGTTTTACCACGGGAAAAACATTTCGTCCTGCGCTGGCGAGAGAGTTTTCCGCGAAGGGACCGTAAGATGAGCCTCTCGCTATTCTCGGGCCATGAGAACGTCGCAGCATCCCGTCTTCTTCCTACCTACCCTATCTCATTCCTCGAGTGACCTTCCTTCTACAGGAATATACGCGTAAAGAAAGAAATATGCCAACGACGAGGATTTCTAATGCATGAGTTGCATTTCAAATTAAAATTTGAAGGAGCTTTGAATAGCCCGCGTTCTTTAGCGGAAATTAAACCAATCGGAATGCTTCAAGACAGTGTTCATAACTGACAGATAAAACAGTATTGAAATACGCTACTATTCGGATAACTGTCAGATAAGAATAACTGTTAGATAGTTATCTGACACATTTAACTGGACATTGATAAACCGGCCCTGACTCGCACTACCATGAAGTCTTAGTTGCTGCTAAAGAAGTTTCACTTCAAAATGTTAGTATGTTCACAAAAATTTGTATTAGCTTTACAATTTTCCCCTCGTTATTCGTTTCTCTATAGATAGAAACTAACAATAAGTTCAGATCGATCGCTTTTAGCTCAATATTTGTAACTTAGTTTGAGTGAAACATAGCTTTACTCTCCAGCGAATTTCAGAGCCTCCTGCCTTTCTTGGACAAACATTTGCCATCTCTTATTATTAAAGTTTTAATGAATACGAAGTTGAACTTCTTACCTGTTAACTCAGATATACGTATACATACATCATGAAAGAGCTAAGAAATTCAGAAAAAGAGTCTCATTCTGTTTTCACTGACCAGTAGCATCACTGCCACCCATGCCCTTAATTCATTCACGCGTCAGTAGTTACCCATTTAAAGAAAGATCGATATTTATCAATTTATCACACTTTCCCGCCGCATTTTCTACTCCCCACGCCTCACATTTTCATATTAAGCTAAATACACATGGACGCATTTTTATCGATCTTCCCTCTCCCTCCCATCACCGTGACGTAGTCCATGGACAAAGCCTGTTGGAATTGATTAAAAGTTGTCAACTTGTTTGGCAAACATTATCACTGAAACGTGTTTGCATAACCTTAAAGTGGTCGTATCATTATATTTAAAAATGATAATTAAATATGACAGACGCTTTCTGTATCTACAGGATGTTCACACCCAGGCTCTGAGAGTAGGTGGGGTTTATTTCGAATTCGTCATATACACAAACCAATAGCGGCTTGGTTATACTCTCCTAATGTCACACTGCGACCATTTATTAATTGGAGACTAAATTGCATAGATCTTGAGACGCCAAAATTATTAACGTCTAATCGAGCAATGCAACTTGTAAGCAACGCACCTCGGAGAATCAACATGACCAAAAATCGTAACCTGTGTTCAGTGAAGTTTAGTTTAGACGAGTGACTTCTTCCAGTCCTATAGAAGGAGAGAGGGCAAATTAATTCTGGATACTCTAATGTGCAGGAATACTCATTTCCACGGCACCCTGAAGGTAGGGTGATGCGAATGCATTTTTTAAAAGTGGGCTTTCCAATAAGTCCAATCCATTTGCCACTTTATCGCACAACGCACAAGCGTATCGGAAATTAGTTCACATTCCTTCTCATTCTATGGGACTAGAAGAAGTCACTCGTTAATTTCGCGCCAGATACGTAGTTTCATTTTACTGAACTAAACTTCACTGAACAGGTTACGATCTTTGGTTATGTTGACTCATTGAAGCGCGTTATTTACAGACCGTATTGCTCGGTTGAACGTCGATAATTTCGGCGTCTCGAGAATCTATACAGAGTTTGGTTTCTAATTAATAGATGGCTGTAATAACAGCAAAAGAAGCTAACCGAGCCATTATTGGTTCGCGTATGTGACAAGTTCAAAATAGGTTCCATCCACACTCGTTTTTTAAATACAGGATGTTCCGCTTTAATTTTTAACAACTTTTGTTCTCGTTCGTCAATTTATGAAAAGATGTTATTTGAAATAAAAATTATATGAGTACGAGGAAAATATAAGACTGCGACCTCAGTTTATCCTTGAATGACATTGTCGAAATTAAAGGAAGGTGCTCTTGAGATTTTTAAGAGCAATATGACTTTTTTTGTATTATACATACAATACAACATATGTATAATATATGAAACTGCAAAATAAGGTGTGCGGTTTTCTAGAGAGTGTGATTATTTTAAATGATATACTCTTGAGTAAAAAGGCACTAACACCAAATCTACCATATGGTTGGAACATTCTAAAGCAGTCATTTTGATGGATAATTCTCTGACTGTGTATGTACTTTTGGTCTATACTGTTATGAAATTGTTTTGTATTTCAGAATGTAATTTATAAAAATGCTTTCTCAATTTAGACCAAAACCTCATAGGTTACGAGACAACCGAGATTGAATGGCACTTCGAATAAGTCAGCTGTCAAATTGACTACTGTTTGGTAGTCCTAGTGTTAATAATACGAATATATGCAGACATAGAATAAAGAAAATAACGAAAATAATAACGATTTAACTTCTTTCGTCAGTATAGCCATTATAATCGTCATCTTTATTGGTTTATTTTGAATTTTCATTTTAACTCTCCAACTATCCAATTGCTGAAAGTTCCTTTCTTGATGCTAGCATAAGTTTCGTCATATAAAATTACGTTTAAATTACGTGATTTGTAGAAAGAAGCTAATGCATTTCATGTAATCCAAGTTTTATAATTCTAGAAGATGAAAACCGATAAACGTGTGACTTCGGTGTGAAAATTCCTTTAAAGCTTATGCTTATTGATTAGAATATCATTGATAATTAACGATACTTTTATTATAGACCCATTTGTGATCGAAGCTTGATTTCTCCCCTGCACTTTTCAAATCATGTGTTTTAAATTTTGAGACCAATTTATCGCGAGTGTCGATTATAAATCGTTTTCTAACCGAGCCAAAGAATTAACTGAGGAGATTATTCTAAAAATCAATTCCCCTCGCGAAATACTGTAAAGCCAGACATGCTTCAAAGGAGCCACAGTGAGCGCAGCAACATTGAGGATCTCATTATCTTAAAGAGATTTCAAAGTTCAAGAGAGCGTAGGTACTTCCGACCAGTTTTACGCGACATAATGTTTTTGCGATGAAATAGCTATTACGACATATCGTAAAAGCACGCCGAGCCAAGAGAAACACATATGCCTATTATAGCCGCTCTACAGTGTCTTTCTTCTTTGAAGAAATACGAGAAAGGAAGTCAGGAAAAAAACCGTGAATTCTAAATATAATATAGAAGGCGCAGAGTCAATATGAGGATGATGTATATAGGTGTATGTTAGTATACATTTCAAGTCGTTTGCTATTGGCTAATATTGTGTGCCATTATTATTTTTATTCGACTAAAACGTGTTTGGCGTAAAGCCGATACCGCCACCCTAAGCAAAGAGTACAGAATCGACGAATCGAAAAGCGTACAAAAGTATGCTTAACAAGCTCGGTTTTGTTGGCGTTGCCCCCCCCCCCCTCCCCCTAGATCTTTTGAAGCTTGTGTCCCTTGGTATGTTTCACCTTCAGCACGACTGACGATTGCTAAAGTCTTACGACGTGAAACTTTAATGGCAAAGAAGCTTCGTTTTTTCGTAATAGGCACGACTAAACATCGCTGGAGAGGTGTAGAGTCCTAACAAGACCTTATCTATTAAATTTCACAAGAGTTAAATAAACGTTTCATTCTGCCATATCAGATCTGCTATTTTATATTTCAGAATTACAATTATAAGTTTATATTTAGAGACTCAGGAAATTCTTGCTTATCAAATTTTTATAAGAATCACATGAGTTTTAGTGTATTAATCTATAGTGAGTTTTGAAATTCGAACTGTACATTTGAAACCAGTCATGCCAAAAACTTAGATGATGAGATTTTCAAGAAATGTTTTTCACTTGTTTTCACCTTAGGACACCGAGTTTCGCGAAGATCAAATTAATTCTCGCGGTTTGAATCGCCATACTGGATTCACCATTCTGAATTTTAAATCCCATTTTTCCATATTCAGCGGCCTGAAAAACCCTGGAATATCGGGTTTCACAAAGATCCGACAGGTTCCTGCATTTCGATCTGCTATATTAGATACGTCATTTTGAATTTTGAACTTAGAAACTTATTGTTACATTTAACGACATGAATAACCCTGGGATACCAAATTTCACGAAGGTCCAATGGATTTTAATTCTTTGGCTCGGGTGTAATTGACACTCGTGATAAAGTGGTCTCAAAATTTCTACATTTAGATGTGCCACATTAGATTGGCAATTTTTGATTTTGACTTTTGAACTTTATTTTTACATCCCCAACGACTTAAATAACCTCGGAATACCAAACTTCATAAAGATCCAATGGATTATCGCGCACCAATCCGCCATATTGAATTTCGGAAAACATTTCAGATAAAAGTTGTAGAAATTCTAGTACTGTGCAATATATATGCCTAAATCATTTTCTCTCCGATCAACCATTTTCTTAAAATTAATTGATTAAACATATTTATAGTCATCATTTTGAAATCGCCATCCTGGTCGAGCCTAAAACGTTAAAGGATCACCTATAACCTAAATAAAATTTGTTGAAACATGACGGAACTCTATTGGTTCAGTACGCGTTTACAACACTACCTTCAGTGTAACGTGGAAGTGGATATTTTCACCTTTAGGGGTACGTATCTAATATTAATCTTTCTTCTCTTCTGAAGTTACTTGTTAACTTTGCGGCAAATACGTATTTGGGGAACATAAACAACAACCGAGTTACTGAGCAGATACAGGTTATGATTTTTTGTTACGTTGACATTTTATTGGCAGGTTGCATTGCTCAATTAAACGTTGATACTTTCGACGCTTCAAGATCTATGCAGTTCGGTTTCCAATTAATAGATGGCCGTAGTAACAGCAAGGGAGGTTAAAGGGGCAAATAGACGATCAGCTTGGTTGTCAACTCTGTTGTCAACTTTTTCGTTAGCTCTTGAATTGTCAACTACCAACCTGCCTACAGACATTCAACATCCCTTTCAACAAGGCAAGTTGACAACAGAGTTGATAACCAAGTTGATCGTCTATTTGCCCCTTAACCGAGTTATTTGTTCGCGTATGCGTTACATTTGAATTAAGTTCCACCCAGTCTCAGCTTGGGTGTGAACACCCTGTATATAGAATACATATCGTCCCTCCAATGCCAAACTCACGAATGTGCTACGTCTATGTTATGCTGATTTGTGAGTTTGGTATTGGAGGGACGATATACACATATATACATACTTATTTATCCGAGCACTTTTTACACATTTAAGAAATTAGAAGCGAAAATTTTATGAAAAAATAATTAAAATTGCTGGAGATACAACTATAGCTCCAAGATTTAGGTACACATAGTTATATAAGAACGCTATTTTTTGAAGGATTTCGGATTTAAATTCTTTTGCTGCAGATACCTGCGAAGTATGAGCCAGACACCCATAGATAATGAGATAATACGAGTATAGTGATTGTATTTTCTTTCCTGGCGAGTACGTTTATCCTCATATGATATAATATATTTATATCCAATTCTACATGCATATAATGTAAGCAATCATACTCATCTATTGTAGAATACAATATCCTCCTGTTGACGAAATATCGACCCGTTGATATTGTTTTGATTAATATCAGAAGACCCGATTTTTTAGTCCCATGACACTTACCTGAAACAGAAATTTAAAAAGAATTATTTAAATTGCAGCGAAAAATCCCATTAACATATAATTACTCAATATACTTAATTACAACATTACATTTAGGTAACATAATCACTATTTTTTAGAACTAAAGCATAAGACTCTATAACCTGCGGTAATTCCGATTGAACGAATTTATAACGGAAGAATATGTAAACATGTATGCGTTACATTGTATTTGTATGTATTTGTCTTGTTCATACTATAGTGATTTTTTATTTAGGAACACTATTGCCCGTCAATATTTTCGGTTACTCAGAGTTTCCCGAGTAAAAATTTCTTGAGGCTCGAATTAGGTACAGAATGAACTCCTAAATACAATTAAACCATAACATATTACTGTTGAAACCAAAAAGCGTGAGAAAAATATATACGGCTTCACAGCCATATATCTGACCGTTTTCGATATATTTGTATGAGTTTATTGTTTAAGCAAATTATTATCAATATTTACTATTTGGCGACACCAACGCGACTAAAAGTTCCAATATTAATTATTGAGATGTGAGCATAATCAATAATCAAATCACAATCAACACAAATTGAACATTGTTATAGATAAGATTGGTCGGTACATGACTAATGTCATCTAGTGGAGAAGAAGGCCAGACGGACATTTTTAAAATTACTATTAAGTTTCTCGTGAAGATACGAAGATGATGACGATGACGTTTTTTAAAGATTAACAACACTCATCTCTTTGAAGAGATATTTCTTTCGAATCTCCGCTTGTTAATTTGATACTACGTAGGCTTGATAGAAAGCGGCGGCCCCGGATTATATATAACATTAATTTCGTATTTCAAAATATTTTAATTACTGAGAAATAAAGATTTCGTCACAGATACGAATTATATACGAGGAGTAAATATAGCCTCTTTATATATATATATAGGAACCTCGTGGTGGGCGCTTAGCTTTTAGTCCCCGTCGCGAGGCTCAATCGAGTCTCTTGATACGAACTGCTATAAAAGGAGTACTCCTCTTTAGACATATTTACTAGTATCGATCTATTTCATATACCCTAAAGTTTTTCGTCATTTAGTCTTAAAGTAAAGTTATAATCGTTATTCGCTCCGTTCGTACAAACATTGTTATACTTTAGTGAGCATCTATGATTGTACACGTGCATATCCGCAGCGCCATCTATTTTGTGGATCGGAACTTTATGTAGGACATTCGCTTTGCACGTATACTACCATACATGTTCACTAAAGTATAACAATGCTTGTACATACGGAGTGAATATATAAAGCTGTACAGCCTAAAAATTTCTTTGAGTGCACTAGCACCTCTATGATTAGACGTCAGAACTATGAGGGAATTATCATTCTCTCTCACACACTTAACCCAAAGATAAATTTGACTTGAGCAATGACTACATTCCTATTAAAAATGTTCATGTTTTAAACTCACAGCACGGTTTATTATTCGCTCGAATAGACTAATTATTATTCTAAATACAACAACTGGATCAACATAACATCAGAATAGGACGATGTGTCAGAGCTGATGCTCATTAGTGTAATATCGCGGCATTGGAAGAAGGGTTCTGAGTTGGACCGGCAATTAATTCAATAAATTTGGAGTGTCTGCAGAGTTTCCAGTAATATAAGTAGAGAGACAGGATGAAACGCGAAATGTAAGAGAAGTGGAGACGTGATAGGGGAGGATTATCTGATAAATACGTACGAAATTAATTAGTTAATTAATTAAGATTCGTCGGACTCACCCGAGGGCACGACGCGCTACTTTCAAACTTCGCCACTATTAATCGAGATAAAGCCGGAACTCTCGATGAACGGCTTCGTCGTATACTCGCACGTGCGCGCAGCCGCGTCTTTGAAGCGGGGCGTCGTATTAGAAACAAACACGTGGCGCTGTGGCATCTGGTGATAAAATTGTGTACTAATCTACTAAAGCTAACGGAAAGAAGGTAATTCAGCACAATTTTACCAAATTCATTTCAGATTTCCATAAATTTCAAGACATTTAAGGTTTCTCGAGCGTTATACTAAAAATAGTGAGAAATGCTCGAAAATGATTGCATTCGGTAGATTGAAGTAAAAAAAAGATTCAGTTAAATTTTCAAGTCTTTTAAGAAGCTCGTTGCAAAGATTTTTGAATAACAAAATAACGTGTGTTCTTATGGGTTATAACCAAAAAACCGCGATATTTCTGAGAAAAATAGTGAGAAAATTCTGAAATGTTTTTAACAGCAAGTTTAATGAACTAAAATCATCTATACCAATTTTCAAGTTCATTAAGGGGAGGTTCTCTTAGATTCGATCGAAACTAAAGCAAAGTTTGAGAATTTTTTGTGGGACAATGAAAAGGCATACGAACTTCCGGTTTTGACGGTTTCATTTTTTCATTATTCTAAAATGCTCGGAAATGTTTATTACGAGAAAATTCAATATGGCGGCTCCAAAATGTCGCCGCCATATTGAATTGATTTTCATCATAACTTCAAGCACAGGTGATCTATTGATCCGATTCACTTCATTCAAAGTCTGCCCAAAATAAGGATATACTCTTTTGTATGGCTTATACGTAGAATGAGCATGAAAAATGGTTGATTCATCATTTTTAAGCGAGGTCCACGTAAAAAAAAGGGTGTGAAAATTTCACTTTTTTTAAAAATGTATATAATTTGGTTTACTTTTTGTCCACATTCATTCTAATTAGGTATAAGCCATAGAGAATTTCATAAATTTTGATGACTTTGAGAGTTAAGACTGATTTCAGTTCACTACAAGAGGCTGCAGACCTGAAGTTTCCGGACGATGTCTCGCGTGCCATTTTGGAGCCGCCATATTGAATTTCCTCGTAATAAAAATTTCCAAGCATTTTAGAATAATGAACAAATAAAACCATAAAAACCGGAAGTTCGCATGCCTTTTCATTATCCCACAAAACATTCTCAAACTTTGCTTTAGTTTCGTCCGAATCTGAGAGAAGCTCCCCTTAAGAAGCCCGTTATTTTTTTATTAATTGTTCTTTATAAATATAACCTTTGGTAAGTCAATGTGGCAACGTTGCATGACGTACAGATGCATGACCAAATGTTTTGGGCTCCATTTTTGAACTCACAGATACACACATATTACTGTACGTCAAACATTGTTGCCACATCGCACGAAGAACACACTTTAGAGTGTTACTGTACTTCAGTGGATTAACTTTTAGCAGGGAAAAAGCCCCTGTACCGCTCGAGAAACCTTAAACTAGCAACAGCTCAACAGTAAATTTTGAACGATTTTCGGCAACATTTTAAGCAAGAAATCTTAGTAAGCACGTTCTTGCGGAATTCGCATTTCTGCGCAATATTTTTTTACAAATCTAGGCCACGCTTCTACTTTCGTTCCTAGTACCAACTCGAAAGAACGTTCAGATATTCTGAGCAAAGCTGAGCACCATTTGGATGGATTCTTAAGAAGCATTTCTATTTCACATTTATACTGAAAATGTCTAATCATTTAAATATTCATTATTTCTTTGAAATGGAAATTGTTTTTTCGCTCGTGGAAGAATGAATAACGCTTTAATTAAAGATAAGATGGTAAGCCAAATAATGAGGAACTTGCATGAAATTTTTTTTTCCTTGAAAATTTTACTGAATGAAGCTATCGTGTTATAAAAACCAGGGAGCACTGTATTTTTTAATAATATGTAACTATATTGGAGAAAAAGAATTAATTAATCGTACCTCAAACGCCTAAACCACGCCCCGACCTAGAACGCAGTATGATTGGCCTAGACGCTTTTACTGTTGCGTGACGTCACACATTGCTTTTCGCTGCTTGCGCGGCCCTTTCAAACGCTACATTTTTAACTCAAATTTGTGAAGGTATCCGACATGTTAACACCATAAGTTTATATACCGCTGAAATTGTAATTTTTTACTCTATTTTTAAGCCAATAAAAAAAATTATACAAGTTCCTCACATTAGCGTATAGGTACTATGTAATAAATTGTAATTAAATATTACTCATACAAAAGTATACAGTAAAAGTATATTTCCGTCATTTATATGCTTGTTTTTATTACTAATTCGAAGTACCACAAATATCCCTGAGAATAAATTATTGGAAAGAGCAAAAAATAATTAATGTAATTTATCACGAGTATTAAGTTCAGTTAAAATAAGGTTATTATAGCATTTCTGAGAGACGCTGTGCGTGAGGTCATTCATCGAAATCGTTTTTAAATGTTTATGTTTATATTTAAGAAATGGTGTCACATGAGCGACGCCATGGCATTGCCTTTATATGAAAGAATATTAGTCATAAGTTAGTCAGTCTTGCGACTGCTCTCGAGGTTAAAAGATTGAACTTAAATACATATAATAATTGCTCTGCATTTTAAATCCTTTATTATATAATTTAAATCTGGCCTGCTTCCTTCCAAAAGCCAACATACATTCTAAGGAGGCATTTAAAAAGTCACTTAAAAACTATTTAAAATACTCATTTTGCATTTTAACCCTTTAAGCTGTACTGGGAGAATAGTTTCCCACCAGGCTTAAGTCTCCTAGCTGATGTTTTAATGGGAAACTAATACTACACAAGATAAATGTAAATTCTAATATATATGAAAAAAATAATATAAATAAGTAGGCATATATAATTTTAAAAAATATGAAAACAATTTTTTCATGGCAAGAAATATCATATACATAAAAAGAGAGTTCATATAATGTGTTTTAAAATGTGTCCCAGTCTTCTGTCACTTAAAGGGTTAAATACAGCTTAGTAAAGTATTATCGATTTCCCATTTAAATGTCTTCGAAAGGTCATCTTACCCAGTGTTGAGGACGAGAACGTCGAAATAGGAACGAATCGATTTATATCTATACGTATAGGTAGTTCTAGAGGTTATATGATCGTCGGCGGTAAATAGATTTTCTCGGTAACGAGTGGAACGTGCCGTAAATCGCGTGTCAAATAAAAATAAGGGAGAGAGCGCGCGCACCGCGCTTCCTGACCGCCGCGGTCACAAATGACGACATAAACGAAATGTCGAAGTGCGTCGTCGTAAAACGTTGAAAAAAAAGGAGAACATGAACACGCTTTTTACGGCCTATCCGGAACAATAAAACGGTGGCGCAAAGCCAGTTTATTATTTTAACGAGGAAGTGCCTTCGTTTCAATGATTCCCTCCCCTCTCTTCCTCTTCCCCTCTCCCTTCCGTCCCGCTCTCCCGCATATTCACACGCCCGCGTATATACATTCTCTCTCCCTTTCTCCTTCCTTCGAGAACATAATCGGAGTAGGCGCGGAGCGCGTCTTTTCTCGCACCGCAGAGCCACCCCTATGCGTTTCCCAATTTGCTCCTTCTCTATAAGCCGAGATTTCGCGGCAGCCGGTGCGCGCGTCGAAGTTTCTTTTCTCCCCGACTTTAATCGTGACCCCTCGGAACTTGCGTCGCACGCGTGCGGCTCTCTGCCGTTCATTTTTCATTCGCTCGCGTTCCAGCCACACACAACTGTGAGAAATTGGATCCAACGAGATCGGAACTCTAACCCGCGAAATCCGTAGAACTCGTCGAACAATCTTCAAGGAGCAGGGTATGGTCGATACGTGTGTCGCGGGATTGACTAAAGTTTCCGTTCAGTTGTGCGACTACGTATACAGGTATACGGCGGATGCGGGAGAAAGCCGTAAGTTGGCGAAGTGCGGATCTGTGGCGGAAGTATTGGAAGAGAAAGGAGGGGAAAGGATTTCTTTGTTCGGCCGAAGTAGCTCTACAAATCAGAATTCTCTCTGCCTTTCGATATTGCGTGCGAAATGTGAGATGAAAAGAGGCGAGTCTTTGGAATGTTGCGGTAGTAATTAAATGGAAATGCTGAGCAGGGGAGAGTGTGGCACTGTAACAGAAAAGTTACAGATGCCTCGATCGGAGAGTGTGGTGCTCCTACAGACCGGAATATCTACCCGCTGAAAGAGTAGGCACAGTCTCACGCGTGTGGGAATTGAATAGAGACGAGCATAGCTGAGTGATGCGAACGAATCAGCAGTGAACGAGTTTTGCCAGGCAGACCAATCTGTGCTTATCGCCCAACATCACTCAATTATGCTCACCTCGACACTTATTCCTCAGCTATATTGCCGGTGGGCAGGTATATACAATATGTCTCCGGAAGAGTATTATATGTATTATTAGTGAGACATGATATATACTAGGACAAAGTATACAGCGCCATCGAAATAGGAAATAGGAAATATATTTATATACATTAGATAAGTTATAATGGTGATTCGTAACTACATTTACATTTACTTCAACACTAATTTTATCAAATTGAATTTCCCCGCTTTAACTATCGAATACTATATCGATATCGATTATCGACTAACCAATGGGGATAGGTGACCACGACTTTCGATGATCGATATCGATTATCAACTGACCAATGGGGATAGGTGACCACGACTATATCGTGCTGGATTTTATTAGATAGGACAATTTGTCTATATATCACAGAATCGAACCTGTGCTATTCGAAAGAATTATTATGATTTCGTTCACAGTTTTCACAGTCGACCTTCGCGAATTTTTAACGTTATAACTGTAGAGGAGATACTATACCGCAGTATACGAACTAGATCGACTATATTTGTACGGGAAATATTAATTAACGAATTTAACTGCAAGAGCGGTAGAATAAAGTTACGCTCGATGTGAAAACCATTAGCAGGCAAAATGCTCCCCGCGGAGAACTTGGCAAAAAGCCGTGTGTGGCCCTCTACTCGCTCTATTCCCCCACTCTGCTCCACCCCCCTTCTCTCATTTCACCACGTCATCGACACAATTAACATCGCATAATTATTATGTTGGAAAATTGCGAAGCTGGAAAACGCGGTAGAAGAACGTGCGTGGCAGGGCAAGTGAGAAAAAAAGTTGACGTGAGCCTGTTCGACGATTTGCTTCGAATCTGGTGTAGGTGAGACTCGTTACTCTACTATACATATATTATGTATAATATATCAATATACAATTCAGTCTGTATAATATCTATCTCTAATCGTATTAAACAGCTTATTCATTCATTAATATAAATTATTATTTATAGTAATTATTAATTAGATAAATTAATATTGATTTAATATGTAGCATTTTAAATAGAAGTACAAAATTCGCTAAATAACGAATATACAACTTTTAATAAATTATTATTTTTATTTATCATAATGTAATTTTTAAGATACAATTATGATATAATTATGTTAGTTAAATTTTATACTTAATATACTATAGCAAGAGAGCATTGATAACATTTCTGTATTTAATCTTTGACACCATTCTATCTACCTACTGCTATAACAGTATCAAAATTTTCGTTCGACGTAACTTCCTTGTATTGTAGAGAGGTTCCTAAACTTGCAACAGCTCTAAAAGTTGCCATATTCGGCAAATTTTCATTAAAATATTAAATAATATTAATAATTTCGATAATATATTTTTTCTTAACAACTTAAAAGTTTCTTTTAAGATAAAGTATAAGGTAAGTTTGGGATAATGATTATGACTTTTTATCGACCTTTGTTTTCATCATAGTAGGAATATCAGAATACCCGAGCAGCATCATTATTACTATCAATGAAGTACCTATTGCATATACAATGGGTAAGTTTCTTTTGCGTTAGTTTCGAAGGGTAAGTTTGATAGTTGTTTTTTTTCTTTTATCCTATCTAATAAAATCCAGCACGATATAATCGAAAGTCGTGGTCACCTATCACCATTAGTTAGTTGACAATCGATATCGATAATCGAAAGTCGAGGTCACCTATCCCCATTGGTTAGTCGATAATCGATGTCGATATAGTATTCGATAGTTAAAGCGGGGAAATTCAATTTGATAAAATTAGTGTTAAAGTAAATGTAAATGTTATGAAATACGTTTTATGCGCGCGCTTGCGTGTGCAATTGGTCTAGTCCAAAGAAAAGAAGTAGTAATATATTGAATGTTCTAAATAAGAATATTATTAATTCAGAAAAAGAAATTTGCGAATCTGTGGCCGTTGAAGTGTAAAAGCCCCCCGTGCGATCATTTTTGAGTTAACTGATAACTTTATTTATAATATCTAAGTAACAGTTTACATCTTTGCCAAAATATTAAGTAACATCTTTATTAGTTTTTGGAATTTTTCATCATTTTTTATAATGAACTTCCATTAAACAAAATGTTTCGATCTATCATGTATATGGACCATTACACGAAAACTTTCGTCAAGTATTTTATTTTAGAAATTCAAATATTGGGGGGTTCTATTTCGAAACTTCTATTAAACGTTTGGTGAGCACTTTATCTCAAATAATGCTTTCTACACTATTACAATAAAAAGAACTCATAATCATTTTCACAATAATCACTAAACCCTTCTATCATTTCTTCCTCATACTGAAAAAAGCCCCATTTGAAGCAAAATAACATCATCTTATGATAATCATTGTATTTGCATATAGTTTATGCAATAATAACTTATGATTGGTAGGCATTTTAAAGAACTTTTTTGAATTAAATATAAGCGCATTGCAATATCCAACGATTTGTCAAATCTGAAAGTTTAGTCGGGTTTGAGTCAAATTAATTAATATTTCTTCTCAGTGCAGAGCTTTTACAAGTGGATTGCCTTTTCGTCATTGTATTTTACACAGTTCTTTATATGAATTTCACATAGCAAAATATCGACGGCCTTCCCGACCAGTGCATTAGCGTACTCTAGATCACACACACACATCCTTGCTATTAATAACTCCATGCTAGGGTGAATCCCCTGAAAGTTCCAGCTCAACCCGCTGTAAACCGAAGAATCTGATATAGCGGTGGATGGAGCTCGGACAATGGGTAGGTTTGTCGGGTTGGTACCGCTGGCGGTTCGCCAGTCACATTGTACTCGGGACTGTTGGTACCTATACAACTGAACTTCTCCGTCGGATACGTACACTCCTGCTCGTATGCATATACCTAGTCGATGCGATGATAGGGGATAGAGAGCACTTGGCAAACTAGGTGGTAGAGGGGAATACGAGGAGAAAGAGAGATAATTATAATATTATACGATTTTTGTAAAATACAACAAAGTCAAGTACTTTCCAAGTTCCGAGAGTTCACGTTCCAAATCGGAGAGTACCTCTAGCCAAATTTAAAATTATAGTAAATATGTATTTAGCTCTACTGATGTTTTTGAAAATTATTATTGCCGCATATTTTTTCTGCGTACCGATAGAATATACTGCAATTTTAAATATCGTTGTATTGGATAATCATACCGCTTTCGTAATAGCCCCATAACTTTTGTATATTTTTAATGAAGTAAGTGCATAGGTAGTAAACAATTGCATCTCCCAGGAGGACCGTCCAATTTTCATGTTAAAATTGACCGATTCAATTTATTATATTAAATGGAGAAAAAATTAAATTTAATAGAAGAATTGAATGAAGAGAAGATTCAACGTGAAAATTTAACGAAATCTACTATTCTACATTCAATATAACGCACAAAGTAAAATAATTTTAACACATAAATTGGTTTAACTTAATCCTGGAACACAGAATTAGGTACTATTACATGTGTCTGAAATAATCATTCTGGCGTGGTTAAAATGTCCGTTCATGGAATCGTGTAATGCGAGTGCTCAAAGCGTACAGAATTAACTGAGCAGTAATTACAGCCAAATATAGGCTGTTATTGGATTTCGCAGTTCTTGGATTTTCAATACCACTGAATGGTGAACCAATGTACTCAGGTCCCCATAACAGTAGTAAAAGTTTAAACTAGAGATTTCTACATTATTATTCTTTTCCGATTGAAATATTTTATCCTCGTTACGACAAAGCTGTATTATTTCAAAAAGTCAGATAGACGGGACTACGAGTATACAGAGTGAGGTACAATAGCAACTATTGCCACCTTGAATAATACTAAACTATAAGAGTTGCAGAAAAGGTCTTGAATTAAAACTTGCATAGGATAACCGGGCTCATGATATGGCGTTGGCTATTTATTTATAGCTGAAGTTGCCTCATAGATATGAAGATCATCTTCAATTTTTAAAATGAAATTCGATATTTTTATTTCTGTAAAAGTTGTAGATCCCATCGAATCTAATAAGGAAGGTACATATAAGGTGAAATTCACCATCCGTTGAATTATTTTTGACATACTTCCGTTTAAAACATATAAGAGACTTAATTCTCTCTTATACTTACTTACTAACTCTTAATAAAATCTAAGCTACATTTCTATATATCGTTACTTTATCACATAATGTACACATAATTGCATACTCTAAGGAAAATGGTAAATGGAAATGATGGTTAGTTCTCTGAGAATACTTTAACTTTGTTTAGTATGCATTTTTTGATATCTTGTATTTTATACAGGTACTTATGTATGTATAAATCATATAAGAAGAAAGAGAAAAGTCATATGATTTGTGATTATTCATCTATCAAACTATAAAACGGAAGGGACAAATGAAGAGTCGACAAAAGAGAGGTCGATCACACCCCTCATTCCTATGCGACCGTTAATTTATCTCGACACGCAAAGTGAAACATATCTTAAACATTTCTTCGTGAAAGCATGTCACGGGAATGCAAATGAGAAGAAATTGGTATTTAGAAAATTTCCTTTTACCTTTTTATTACGCGAAATGTGCACGCGATTATGTGCTACGTTGATAGTCCCAAAATATTATAAGATAGACTGGCAATGTGAGCGAGCTTCGATTTCTTTATAAATTTTTTTCCTTTACCTATATCAACACATAAGTTATATGTATAAGAATGTGCTTTGAAGCAAAAAGTTTCAAATTATTGTAACACTGTCGCAGCTTGTGTACTACATAGAATCTCATCTTTCAGGATCCTACCAAAGGCTCTATATTTTTAATACGTAGCAATAATAATCTTCTTTCTCATAATAATTTTTACACTTTGCCGCCACTTTTCTACAACGGCACACCTTTTTTTTTCAACAGACAAAGCTTTCAAGTTATCATAAAAAATGTAGCATATAAATATATGTGTGCTTAAAAATCAATTTTTCCAAATTTTCAACCCCTACGAGGAAATTACTTTATATATTCAAATATTACATATTAGGGGGAAGTCCCCTTATAAGCCCAGACGGCTCCTAAGGCCGGACAGAGTTTGAATCAGTGCGAAAAAGCGCGCCAATTTGTTACTTGTACCGCGGTTAGAAAGCTTCTCCCAAGTGAAGTGCAGGGGGGGCTGTGTCAATAGCCAGTACTGACACGTTCGTCGTGAAGCGTGATGCGAATTTTAAGGTTAGGAAAAATTTTGTTCGAAGTAATTTTTTGAGGTCTGTAAATAGTATGTACGTATAGGATGATAGTTATTGTTATTAATTATTATTGCTATGGTACTAATGTGATATAATTCATGCGTTTTTTTGTGATTGATAACACACAATGTAAATGAGAATTTTTTTTGTGTGTACTTCAGGGCCAAAAGTTCCTGTACTTAAAATAAAACAACCGAAAGGCAAGAAAACTAACGACCCGACTAAAATAAAAAGGAGCAAAAAATCGACTGTAACTTCAAAGACAGCGATATCTCTAACATCAAAATCATCAACATCAGTGACTGAAAATGCAACAACTTATTTGATCTGCCAAGAAGATAATGATGAAGATTGGATTTGCTGTCAAGCTTGCAATCAGTGGGCTCATGAAGCGTGTGCTGATGTTGAAGAGGGCTCAGTTAGCTACATTTGTGATTTTTGCAAGTTTCAAAATTAAAGATTTGTGATTGTATAGAAAATCTTCCTGATTATAGCCAAAGTTTATTAGAATTAAGATGAGTTTTCATTATTAACAGTTGATTTGTTCTATTGTAATAGATGCTGTTACGAATTCCTTGTTAAAATAATATTAAAATCTAAAAATAAACGAAAACTTGGCTGTCCGTATTTAGGGGACCTTTTTGAAAACGTCCTTTTTTCTATATTAAATATTCCTTAGTATCTACTACATTTAAAGTAACATTTGAGACTGCTGATATATATGTGTTGATTAAGGATATAGTTGAGAGCTTATTAAAGTCAAATAAAAAAATTAGACTATTACACGATTTTTTTTTTATTTCTATTATTCCTCAAGTGTCCGGTTCTCGGGGACCTCCCCCTATCCATTCATCGTGATGGAGGCAAAAGCACAACGAAATATGAAATATTCGCGTTCCCGTATGCATTTGCTCGGTCCAAACAAAGGCTACGGTACGGTTTACACCTAAACAGGGGTTAATTTATGCGATAATCAAGAGCTCCTGCAACCCTCCTTCTCGTCCTTTGTACACTCCTACTCCGTGTTGCTTCTCTCTCTCCCTCTCTCTCTCTCTCTCTCTCTCTACCTTCCTCTTGCTCTAGCTCACTGCTTCTCCTTCTCCCTTTCTCTATGTACCGCATCTCTATGTTTCGCAGTGGCTGCTCTGCATTCCCGCGACATAACACCAGCCGTGGGATCGGAGACACCTGCTCCTCGTCTACCACGTACCGCGATATGTCGGCACAATTATGAATACAATTACGTTGCGTTCAAGTGCTCGCCATTTGTATATAGCTGCATTACTTACCTTATACCGACGTATGTACCTACATACCCCTTCGCGTTGGATCTCTTCAGGAGTATACACGTCCCGAAGGACTTTCTACGTAGACATCTGTTTAGGCAGGCTTCTATTCCCGATAGGGCTTCTAAATACGTCGAGGAAACTGACGTTTAGAATTTATATAGTCCGTCGCACGTCTAATAAATGCCACGATAGTCATTGGCAATTCGCTGCTTCCCGACAAGACCGTCACAACTCAACATTTCAGTAGGAGCATTTAAAGCTTATTACAAACTCAAATTAAAAGCTATTGTAGAATGAGTGTCTGAATTTAGTGGAAGTCAAAAAAATTCAGACAAAAAAGCTCATTCTGCAATAGCTTTTAATTTGAATTTGTAATAAGCTTTAAATGCTCCTACTGAAATTTTGAATTGTGACGGTATTGTCAGGAAGCAGCTAATTATTGGCGTGGAATTCGATTAAGGATAATGAATCTTTTGTCGAGGGAGAGTTTAAGAGATTCCGAATTCTAATCTGTTGATATACACTGAGAAAAAATTGCCTCATTCAATTATCGGGGAGGTTGAGCACGACAAACCTCACGGAGTAATTATTTCAAGCAGATATCCACTTGTTTACATTTCAATTTAGTTGCTTCAACTCTATTTATTTATCCTTACCTACACTCTTATGGCATTGAAAAAACTGCGCCGTGAGGTTCGCTGTAAAAACCTCAACGATGGTTGAATGAAACAAATTTTTGTTTCGGAGTGTATGCGTTTATGGATAATGAGAGATTTTGAGAAAAAGTATTTAAGCAGATATAGTTACGCGGAGTAGGATGGAATTGAAATTATATTAGTCGTCGCTGTACTTGCAAAAAAAAATGTTTACGATTCAGGCAATGCATTTTTTGTTGAAAAGATTATTTCTCTAGGATCAAGCACTAGTATATTTCAATTTATTTCAGCGGAGAAAAGGATTGTTTACTCTGTACGAAAAAGCTTACTGTAATCATTTTAAAGGCAGTCGAATATATTTTAGAACTTTAATCGCGTAAAATTAATTGGATAACTTGTTTTTCTTTCGACTTATGCAGCTCTTCCGAAACGGAACAAATTTTACAAATAAGATTAGTTCAAGTGATGCGAACCAGTAAATTGAAAAGTTGATTTCCCCAAAAAAGGATCCCACATTCCCCTTTCGAATTATGGAGAGTAGTCCCATTCACAATAGAAAGAGTAATCTCTTCAGTCGCGGGCATTCAAAAAATCCAACCGTTTCCCCCGTTTTTCCAGTCACATCGAAATCTCGAAGCACCAACGGCGCAGGGCTCGTAGGACTTCGGAAGCTCCATCGGAGGTTTCAAAGGTAGCAATTATCGGCATTGCGTGATTTATCGTTGCGAGCTGACGATGACGCGCCCGCTTATTTTCCAGTCGAGTCATCTCCTCCTGCAGGGATTTCTTCGTGACTGAAGTTTCGCCGATAACCGCGAAACGACTAGACCCTACGCGTTCCTGACATCGAAAAATTGAGACGGCTGGTGTGGCGCTCGACGATCGGATACTTCCAAATGAGAATTTTTTAGAAATGTAAAATATTTTTCGTATATCAATAACGGATGGAACGACTTATTATACGAGTAAATGGCATAATTATTGTGCACCGAAAGAATGTTTGGTAAATTCAATCACATCAAGACTAACCCTGCGTTAGTGCAGTGGGGTGTGGCACACTAATGATCATTTTCACGTTATATTTAGCCACCGCACTAACGCAGGGTTAAGTACAAGTGGACGTTACCACTTATTGATGGTTACAGCGAAACCTCTCTAAAGTAGCTATTCCCTACTGTCCTGCCCCCACTTCGAAGTTAGAATAACCTAATGTATAGAGATATAGTTGTATGCCCGGCGCTAGCCTTGTGCGTCAGCACTATTAAATACGAAGTTGTATATGTATTCCTATACGTGGTATATGAGGGGATGAGAAGTCAAGGGGTCTAAGTAGAAAAAGAAGCTTTCCGAGGTATTTTTAAAAAACAAAAATACTTTAATGTGGATTATCTCGGAAAACTTGTTTTTCTACTTAGACCTCTTGGCTTCTCATCCCCTCATATCATCAATTAGCCACACCTCTAGACGCAACCTCTGTAAAGTAGCAGTCCTTTCATATGTAGTTGGAGAGGTTTTACAGTCTTTCAATGCAGATTTACAGTAGAAATGATAAATTTAAAATTGAGGTAACCAGTTGAAAATCAAAGCGAATGGTAGCTTATATAAAACAACTAAATTCGAAAGTTCGTCATATTTAGGCAATCTTGTTTCGATTAAATTTATCAAACCCTCTTTTAGTCTTTAATTATATAATAGTATTCTTTGTATGATGGTATGTATGCTATAGGCAAATAGCTTTGCATAGACAGATAGTTTTTGTGGCTTCGCTCGCTTTGCTCGCTCCGCCGATTCTAACCTAACCTAACCTAATATAACAGGCTGAAATAAATTAGGTGTACAACTTTGCTTCCGCCGTTTTTCTCGCGTAAGCCATCTATGGGAAAACGGCGGAAGCAAAGTTATACACCTAATCAATAAATTAGATTCGGTAAGGTTAGGTTAGATATCTAGATATTGGCTCTTTTTTTTATTTCCAACGCTGATTTTTGGTCGCCTCCTCGCTTCACTCAGATGCTCAGGCCTTCCTTACCTACTCATTATTGTAACATATCGACTCATCCAACGAAGACTGTAGTAACTCATTTTTTGTACTTTTGATACACGATAGTTTCCGACGGAAAATGTTCATAAATCGGAGATACTATTAAACGTACATGGTAATGTTAGTTGCCTGCATTAATATTTTGTAAGATACGACTCTTTTCTGGGAAAGATATCATTATGTTTTACTGTTCTGTGTACTTGTAATTCAAAAAGTACAAAATTTGAGTTACTACAGTCTTCATTGGACGAGTCGATGTGTATTGAAACCACGAAATTCCTTGCTTCACATCACAGTAATTTCCTAGAGATTGTTCTCTATTACGCCTAGTTTGCCGTGGAACTTGCTTCTTGGGGAGATCATGAATGCCGGTTTCCTTAATACTTTTTAAAACGAGGTTAGGCTTTATTGTTATGTGAGATGGTCTTCTAATTAAAACTTGAATGTAGACGAAGGGAAGAAAGAAACGATACACGAGATTACGGGATTACGGAAACAATGAAATAAAGGGAAAACAAGCAAGGGAAAGATAAGAAGTAAGTTGAGAAAAGGAATGGAAGAAATGCAGGAAACAGAACGAAAAGTTAAAATAAACAGAATATATAGTATGACAAAAGCTTAAATCGCCATTTGAAGGTTGTTCCGGTCGTGTTTTACTTCTGTTCCACCTTTCAAAAAGCGCCCTCAAACGTGAATAGTTAATTTGTTTTCAGCGACAGTCATATTTGACTTCATCAAAATAACAACTGCAGCTTCCCTCAATTTTATTCATATATTTTACGTTAATTTTAAGATATTTAGCATTCACCAAACTGATATATCAAATTTCTGAAATCCTAATTAATAAAAGGAAGAGCACCGTGATACGTATTTATGACTTCCTACAAATGGGCATAAATCAAGTATTGTTATAAGATATCGAAACTCACCTACAGACGACCTGCATTATCAATAATTTTCTGACGTTTTAATATATCTAATGCATTTATTATTAACAAATATCTCGACTAATTCAATACCAGAGCGCTATAGATTATAATCTGAGGCCTCTACCTCAACAATTCGTACTACCGACTCAGCTTTCATTCCTACATTACATACATATTACGATATTAAATGAAGAATATAGGAAAGATAGGAGGAAGGTCACTTTTCTATGTTTTCGAGAAACTGCGCTTTGCGCGAGGACCTTCCTATTTTACTCCCAATACGGGGTATGCGTAAATGCGATTTTAACTATGACAACGCTTGATCCTTGCCTGTTTAGACTCATATCTTAATTCTATAGTGGTTTATCTACACTTTACTGACATTAACTCATTTTGCCCAAAAATTGACCTTCCCCCTTTCTTCCCTGTACTCTTCAAATGTAAACCAGTCAATTATAGTAGGTACCGATCGTACATTTGCCTTACGCCCTCAGCAAGTTTCAATTTTAATTCGTTCTCTATTCTACATAATCTTAATTTCTTGGAACATTTAGCAAACCCCGATATACCAGTCACACACCTGTTGTTCGTTTGTTCGTCTCATCCTCTCCGCAGTAACTTCGACCCTCACAGGGGCGCGGAACATCAAGGCGTGGCACGCGGGTGTCGACGAGAAAAAGATCAGGGCATTATCGCGGTGTGTTTAAGGTAATATCACGGGTCTCCATCACTCTCACTTTCCAAGTGAACGGTGGAAAGAAAACGACGCTCTGGAGGTGGGGTGTTGCGCCTTCGTTGGCCTCTCCGCGGTACAGTAACGAGCGGCGGCGTTGGGTGTTGGTTGGCTCCCGCGAGGTATACACGATAGCCGTCGGTATAGAACACGTGGAGCTCAGCGGGCTCAGTGGGGCGTGCTATCAGCACACCTCGTAGTAATTACCCCATCTGTCTCCGACGACCCTTGAGCCGGCCCCTGCCCTTCCTTCCCTGCACCTTCACCTACGACGAGCCGGTTGCCGGAGTACCTCGAGCGCGCTATCACTGCCCAAGACAAATTTATTACGGAGTACCTCTCCTTGATAGAGCTACCAAAGCGTCTCTTTTACAACCCCATACCTGTTCCTTGTTCTCTTTCGCTCTCTCTCCATTTCTATCGGAAATGACAGGAGAGAGAGAGAGAGAGAGAGAGAGAGAGAGAGAGAGAGAGAGAAACACAGTAGAGCAAAAAGGAAGAAAGGTCGTCTCCCGGAGGAGACGACGCGCGTTTACTTTCGAATCGCCCGTCCTCAATCTTCCATCTGCCTTCTCCACGTCTAGTCTTGGAGAGTGGCGTAGCGCAACGCAAAGGGGGCAAAGGGGGTACGCGCCGACGACGGTAAATAGACTGTTCGAGGTTCACCCGTACGAGGCTGCCAACATACCGGAGTAACACTCCCCGAGCCATTTGCGCCACCTCGTCGCATACCAATGCCCGGTCTGCCGAGTAGTCGGCTGCCGGACATACCGCGAAGGCCCGCCACCTCTGGATCTCCAGACATCCGCGCTATGTCTATCTGTCGCGGGGCGTAGACGTGACGTCCTAACCGGAATCTCTCCGACGGACTTGGCCGATTTTCAGCAGCAATTATTACGGACAGTTGCGACGCTCCGTACATAGTGATTCTGAGGATTAAGGATGAGGATGAGATGCTGCGTTGCGCTTTGGAAATTATAGACGATCAGACAATGCTGGGCACAGCCTGCACTTCGATGATTGGCTGTGACGGCGTGCAAATAGGTTGCACCAATCGTTTCGGAAGAAGATCCCTAGTGTCTGATTGCCTGCTAACAATAAGACAGGAAGTCGTATCTAACACATTACAAGATACAACAGTTTTTCTGAATTGTTTCATGCCGTGCTCGTAGAAACGCATCCGATTTTTGTTTTTAGCTGATATATGCAAGAGCTGCAGATATGCCTTGCACACTTGGCACAGTAATAAAGCAGACAGATATGCTGAAATAGCCAAAAAAGCAAAAATCGATGTTTCTGCAGATACGACTTCCTGTCTTAGCAGGGCAGTGTGCGTCGTCGCGGCCAATCGTACAGCATCCTCAAACTAATAGTGTGTAACCTACAGTGCGAGTCATTGGATCCGCCACATAGCAAATATGGTATACGATTTTGTGGAGCTGCAGACGATGAGCGTCGTCGTTGATTGATGAGTGGGAGAAGTTAAGCAGTATCGGCCACTGCCCATGATGAAACTCTTTAATCAGGTAGGTACGCCTGATTCTTACCAAATTTCATTCTAGGTCTGGTTTGAATCAGGAGTACCTACCTCAGTTTAAGAGATTCATCATTGCAGTTGGCGATCCTGATTAACCTCTTCTATCCACCACGGTCAATCAATGATGACACTCTCTATGGCTACAGTTTCATAAACCGTATACGCCATATTTTGTTACGTCGCAAATCCAATGACTCACCCTGCATAATCGGCAAAACGCCATATCGATGGTGTAATGAACAAATGTGTTAAGTGTTGGGTTGGCGGGAGTTTGGTGGGACACCTTTAGCATGTATAATATACATGTCAAAAGTGTCGCATCAAATTCCCGCCAACCCAACACTCAACACATTTAATGTGTTAAGTGTTGGGCCGGCAAGAATTCAATGGGACACCTTTAGCATGCATAATATACATGTTAAAAGTGTCTCACCAACCTCCCGCCAACTCAACACTTAACACATTTGTGCGCTACATCATCGATATAGTCTATCTTCCTATGACCTCCGTTCTGAGAGTCACACTGTATACGAGCTGACCCATCGGGTAGGTAAGCGTTAAAGCCTTTTGGAAAATCTGCGTCTCGACGATGACGGAATCGATGACAGGTGGCATTTCGCTTCGATGCATAGAAATCGGACCAATTCACGAAGCCATGATCTCCCACGACGTTATCGCGAGCCGGCACGCACCCTCAGCACGGCTCAACTTGTCAAAAGGGATTTGCCAGTAACGAACGTAGAAAGTATTCCCCCGTATGGGGATTCATTTCAATCGCTATACTTAATGAATTTTACCGATAGCGTTTAACTCGTTCGCGACGGGGTGTACCACCGGTGGTACATTCTTGTCTGTCCTATAGGACGGGATGAGCCACCGGTGGTACATACAGGATTGTCCCATCGGGCGGGCTGAGGCAGTGTAGTTCTGATAGAAACAACGATGTGTGTTTTTATTTCGATTGTTTTATGTGTACAGAAGAATGGTCAAACAAGTGGTATATGATTAATTTCGAATCAGCGCCGCCAGGTGGGAGAAAGTACCAAAAACAACGCCGCCCCACGGCGAAGACACTAAATTCAGGCCCGGGTCGCGAACGCGTTAAAGTTAGTAAACATTGGTAGAATAATCGATTGTTGCTCGAGAAATTTGTTAATTTGAGAATTGCTTTATCAATTCGATCGTATTTTTCCACTCGTTTGAACCATTTATTGATAGCAAAGGGAGGTGATAAATACAGATATAAGATGGAAAAGGGAGAATAGAGACAGCAAAAGAAACGGGAAGCAGATGGATAGAGGAAAGGAAGAAAGAAAGATCGGTCAAGAGCCGAGAGAATGAAAGTCTATAAGGAAAGTAGAAGGCATTGAAGAAGCCATAATATATAGATACCAAAGAAGGTGGTGAGGAAGAAGATATCCCAGGTAGTGCGAGTAAGTAATTGCGAAGAATTCTTTTTCGAACTGAAGCATCTGCAGCAGAATTCTTCACAATCACTCTAGGATAAATTGTATGATACTTTTAAGAAGTCCTTCAAACGTGATTTCAATATTGAAAAGTTATGGAAGATATTTCATTAATTAATTAATGGAGAATTATTGATTAAATGCTGTGACTATGACAGCTAATATAACAAAAAATATTAAAATCTAATAAAGAATATTCCTAATTTTGTTGTTACATATGTAACAAAATGTAATAGTTTAGGTGACTTGAAGGGAAGTTGTTGAAAGTGCTTTTTATTAAACATGTGAAAGGTGCTTCAATATCATCATTACATTACGTTAGTTTCAGATTAATGGTGCTATTCTGTGCGATTTGTAAGCTCTATTGGGAATCGACATTGATATCTCGATATCTGGTAGCAAGAAAGGGCATTATTATTAGCACGGATGAATCTGGAGAGCTGTAGTAGCTGATCGACTTGGAAAGTGAAGTATAATCTTATTATTAAAACTTTACATCTTCCACATTCTTTCTTTAAATTATTTTACGAGAAATGGACGGTATACAATTTTATCTGCATCGAAAAAAAGACGTGGAATATTTTTCAACGAAAGAGATCGTAAGATAACTTGCGGCTAAGGATTTATCACTTTGTTTTCATTATTCTCCAAAGCCTAGTGAACGTGTGGTATGAAGCGATAATTTATTCGGCAATTTGGAAAAACTTGATGAATTGCATGGCAATGAGCTATAAGAATATAATGGTATTATTAGGTGTTAATTGGCGCCATACTGGATAAGCCACACCTCCATATCGATCCCCATTTTATAAAATTACACAGTTTTCTTACGCGCGACATTATACAGTTTTTACCAGAAATGATGTCCTAAAAATAGATACAAATAAAAATAGGAAGGAATCATTAGACACGATTGACATTTTTCAGAGAATTAGAGGAGCGATATAAGTTTCTAAGCAAGCATCGGTAGCAGTGATAAAAAATATGATTCAGCCCTTTCAGGAGGTAAGTTTGAGAAATAAGATCCGGCCGTATATCGAGCTCCAAATTCCGAGTTAAATTCCGTGTGAATGAAAGTTATTTGATATTACTTGTATCGAAGACGCTTCAGGGGTTTTCGGCCACACTGATACCATTGATAACTAATACAAATTCGTAATTTTATCCTCAGAGCAGGGGCGACTATCCCTATTGCATAAAAAGTAAACGAGAACTCCGAAAGCTCGTGTTTTAAGTAAATTGAAAACGCTCATTTCGAAAAAAAAAAATAATTAAAAAATTCTATCTTTATCCCCCGAGCATGGATGACCAGTTCCTTTACGAAAAATAGACAAAAATTCCGAAACTCCTGGAACCATTCCGATACAAATAATTTTCATCCATTCAGAATTTAACATTGAGCTCTCTATAAGGCCGGACCTCATTTCTCAAACTTACCACTTGAAGGGGCTGAATAACATTTTTTGTCGCTGCTACCGATGCTTGCTCTACAACTTACATCCCTCCTCTAATTTTCTGAAAAGTATCTAATAATCCCTTCCTAATTTTATTTCAATCTACTTTTAAATAACTCATACATATGTTCTTAAATATCTGTAGTTTTAGCCTTGTTTCTTATTGCAAATATAAGAAGATCCTGTAATATTCTACCGTCATTCAAGCGATCACGTTCCTGAATACCTAACGAAAAACTTGTATCGATCGCTTAGAAGATTGTTGCTGTGAGAAATTCTTGACTCGTAATATAAAAAGATACCTATTCTCGATAAAAGGAAGATTTTCTATTGTACGACTTATGTTTTGATTCAGTTAAAATCTTTTTTCTCGCGCTAAATTAATACACAATAATTATTAACGATAATTTAGTAACGTTAAATTTACCATCAGTTTTAACAAGCGGTGCTTTATTTACAAATTTTCATCGACCCTTCCCTTCACTATCCGTGAACTCGAATATCTAAAAATATAACTACTCTCCATATATGTATACCACACGTCAGGACTAAAATTGGACCGGTTATACGTATGTCACGTCGCGAAGGTAAAGCGATAACCAAGTTGTAGTTCACGACGACGAAAACTTGCAGGAACACCGATACCTCCACATACATCGGCTAAGGAATAAAATACAGTTTAATCCTCGCGCTTTAGTAAACTCCTTCCCGCAAACTCTAAAGCAGCGTCGTGTCGACGTCGACCTTTCGGTGCGACTCGCGGGCTCCTCCCGTGCAGCGCCAGCGAACCTCCCTCGCGACGGAAATTTCCGTCTCTCCCGTGAATTTTGCCTTCCTAGCGGAGATTGCGGTCGGTCGATTTTATGCTATTTCTGGCCGGCTTATCTGCTCGGGTTACTCGCTCGCCCTGACCGATCGCGTAGCGTTTTAATCTGCGAGAACAGCTGCGGTAAGGGATGAGCGGGTGACGAGGGGTGGCTGTTTTAATCTAAAGGTGGATATATTTGTCGGGCAGGTAGGGTTATCGGGATTCTAGACGGGTAGGTTACTTGACCGAACAGTTGAGGGGGTCAGTGGAAAAGTGGTACACAAGTCACAATTTTGAATTATTTGAGTTAACTGCAAAAATGCATAGTTAAGGTAAATATCTGTTTAGAAAAAAAAAGTGGTATAAGTGGAAACCATACCATATTGTACACTTATGCCACTTTTTTTTCGAAACAGATATTTACTTTAACTATGCATTTTTGCAGTTAACTCAAATAATCCAAATTGTCACGTGTACCACTTTTCCACTGACCCCCTCAGTTGTAAGTCATGCAGTGCGAAGTACACTCGGGAAAAAGGTCTAGTTGCAGAGGAATATAAAAGAAAAATCTGTTTAAGGCCCAATACAGACGGGACGACACGATATCAACACGACACCCGAGTAACATGTCGCTTGAATGTCGCCGCCATATATTGAAATACAAGTATTCGCAAGACGCGATAAGACATGGGAGGGATGCGACAACTGGGATACATGTTTCCGAGCAACATTTTTATTCAGTTGCCAGGCAACAGTCGCCGAGCGATATACGGTACCTGTAAGCACCTAGACAAGGAATGTGTCAGGTGTAAGCATCTAGACAGGAAAGTCGGGGTTTCCCGATCGAGCCTCCCGTTGGGGTTGTTACCAAGGACGGTTTACCGCTTTTTTTTCGGGAGTTTTTTAACCCTTCGTCTGTACACATAAAATGTTGGGACACCGTCTGTACACAGGGTCGCAAAGGGACGGTTGATATTTTTTCCAAGAAAAAGGCGTTCAAAAAATCTGGAAAAATTCTGGTATACTTATTGAAGATCCTTCTTTAAGATTCAATCATTTGTTTAGCGATTTTTATAGAACAAAATTTGTTATAACAATATATATGCAGCAAAATCGGGAAAAATCGATTTTCATCAAAGAAATCATATCTCAATCACAAAATTTTATGTAAAAATAAAACTTTTGCGGGATTTTATAGCTGAATATATGTACTTTCAAAAGAAAGAAACCGCAAATGCTTTATTTCTAAGAACTATACTTATTTTGAATATTGAAAATTTCGCTCTTTTGGGTAAGAAAAAATTCGGAAAACGAGTACTTATAGGTTGTATTTTCCTCTTATTTACCAAAAAAAGACACGGGACTGCAAGCGCATTCACAGCCCCTGCTTAGCCTTAACACTCACATTGATGAAATACCGTCGCCGTTTGTACACAGGGTCTTTTTGGGAAAACTGGGCACTTTAACTCTCTGCTGTTCAAACACCAATTGACCTATCTTGGCATCCTTGTGCGAACAAGTTCCCCTCACTACCTAAATAGTTTTTTTAGGGAAGGGAGCCAAGCCTCGTCCCTTTCGCATTAGGGAAAAATTTAACTTGAAAATTCGGCTTGTTCCCTAAAAGACCCTGTGTACAGACGCAGGGTTAATGCCCGCAATTTCGAGTTTTTTCTTCTTCTTCTTCTTCTTCTTCTCCGATTTCGAAAATATAAATAGACAAGTATGTCTTCTTCTTCTTCTTCACTAGATAGAAAATCTTCCTCGCTGCTGGACATCTCTAGGACATAAACTGGCTACAGTGGCAATTTGGTTTTGTGTCGCCTCGTCTGAATACAAACACACGTCGGCAACATTCGAGCGACATGTTGTTCGGGTGTCGTGTTGATGTCGTGTCGTTCCGTCTGTATTGGGCCTAAGATTGTCACGTCTTGGGGACTGACAGACGACAAATTACAATTCAATCGAGAAAAACAACAGGCCTACTGCCTCAAGCGAGGAGGTCGCACTTTGCTTGCGTTATTTGGACTATAATCTCTACGGGAATTACGGGGTTGCGGTTAACTACAAGCATTTTGAAAGGGAAACCAAAATTCTCACGGGAAATTATCTACTCGACACTTTTACCTTAGGTCTTGGCGATTCGCTCCTTCATTCGTTTCGAGAATTCGATTTCTGGATAAAGCGTCTGCATTTACATTTGTTTTCCCTACTTTATGTAATACATCAAATTCATATTCAGCAAATTTAACTCTCCAGTTAGAAACACGGGAGCAAGGGTCTTTAGACTTTCGAAACCAAACTAACGGTTCATGATCCGTGACTAATGTGAACTTTCGTCCATATAGATATGGTCGAAAATGAGTGACGCTATAGATTATCGCGAGAGCCTCTTTCTCGTAGGTATCATATCTTTTCTCACGATCTGTTAGTACCCTTGAAGTATACGCGATGGGTCGATCTTTTCCTATCTGTCCTTGCGATAAAATTCCGCCCATTGCGTACCCTGAAGCATCTGTTGTAACTATAAAAGGTTTCGTAAAATCAGGATATTTTGCAATACTGGTGCTTCACGTAATTTATTTTTTTTTAATATTAAATGCCATCTGTTGTTCGTCTGTCCATTCAAAGTTACCTTCCTTTTTTAAGAGGTTTGATAGAGGTTTAGCAATTCTTCTATTTTCTTTGGATCTGGTTTTACTCCGTCGCGTTGACGCGGATTCTTAGTATCTCTTCAGATTGCAACTTCAATTTTGTGTTTTAAAGTTGTTTCGACCATTTATGTTTGCAGTATTTTCACGCGTTTTCAAGCTGTTCACAAAAGTGTATAGATATAAATCATTCCTTGTGGTGAGTAGCCTTTTGACGCACAAAAAGAATTTTGGATAAACATTTTATGTATCCATGAAGCGGTGGCTATTTTAAAAATATTGAACTTGGGGGGTCGTGAGACAACATTTTCGGGGGGTTGTGAGACGCGCTATTTCTAAAAGCGATTTACTAAAAATCGTATTTTATGGGCGCATTTTGAATTTTTTGTGAACACCACGTTTTGTGCAATTTTAATGGTTTTTAATTAATTTAGCCTTCTTTAAATGATTGTTTCTTTATTTTGTAGCGAGTCGCACCTAAAACTTGTTTATTAGTTATATGTAAAAATCTAACCTTTTTAAACTTGAATACATTGTAAGCCGCAACATTTGCTTTCTTTTTTTAATTTGAATAAACAATTTTGATAAACGTATGCCACTTTCTATGATTTGAAGGCGTGTCTCACAATCCCCCGGACATTGTAAAAATCCAGAAAAACCAACTTTCGAGCTAACAGGCCAAACTCCAAGGATTTTTTGAAATTTCAGCAAACCCATCTTTTTTTAAAGTGTCGTTATGCTTACTCACGAGTTGACAAAGTTTATGCGCAGAAAAAAAGTTTTTTCATTATACTTTTTTTACAAAAACAAAACCCGTCTCATAACCCCCCGATCTCCCCTACTATTAGTGAGGGTGTAAATATAATTTTCTATGTAAGGAAAAGGTATTTAAAAAATTATAGGAGAGAACAAATAGTTTTATTGAATTTTCGAAATTGCGTTATATAATTTATAGACAGTCTCTTAGCAAATTTACGTATCAACAAAAATTTCAGCAATATCGAATTCTGCTGTACTATATGAAAGTACCCATTTTGATTAAACACAGATATACGAGTAGAAATCAGAATTTTATATTCGTTAAAGAGCAAAATTTATACGATTTACGAAAAAAAAAAAAAAAAAACAATCGACTTCCATGCATGTATGTCTAATTTGATATTTTTCACTGAAAAAGATTTCGTATTTCGTACATTTTCGACGACACGTGAAATTATGAAGCATTCATTATTTCCTTATTAATTCCTACGTTAAAAGTATTACATGACGATTATACTTGTTATTACAATAAAATCTGATGATGTCGATGATAATACATCAATTTAAAAAAAAAACGTGATGGTATAACGATAACAAAAGTTATAGAGATACAAGAGGAGAAGGTATAAGAAGAAACCTGGTATATATTCTCAAGCCCTGCATTCCTCTCTTAGAGAATTAAAGTAAAAAGATTATTTATCCACGTGTATCCCTAAAGTCAAAATATACTCTTTCAATCTCACATGCCAATAACTTTCTTGCCATATCAATCCTACCAGAGAGCACCCGCATTTTCTGGCTGTCGGCCCGCTTCGATTAAGGCGCGCCTGCATATACGAATCGCGTGTGTAGAATCGTATATGAACAGCTACACACACGTGGAATGGCGTCGCGCACCCGCTCGACAGTTTATGGAACGGCCATCGTCACGACAGTTTATGCGGCAAGCGCCGTTCGCGCTAGCGACGAGCGCGCGTTTAATTCTCTGGGGGAGAGGGAGAAGAGAGGCGGTCGAACGAGATTTTGCCACTGAAATTACACATTTATGAGACGAAACTTGGGGTCCGAAATGTCATTTAATGCCAAATCTGGCGAAGAGAAAGAGAGAGGGCAGAAGTGGGGAAGGTGGGAGGGGAGGCGGTGGGTTCGAGAGAGTGCACTATGAAGGGTCGCGCGAGATATCGCCGCTGGTGGGTTTCGGCCAACTAGTACCGGTCCGTTGCGCGAGGGTGAGCACTGCTAATCCGATTACGCGAACGCGCGCGTGATACAACCATTTGACTCGTTTGCAAGTCGCTCAGCATCAAATCGTTCGCTCGTAGGCATCGAGTACGTCTATGGAGAGGATTTATACGTATGAGTTCGCTGTAGAGAAAGTCTCCTTAGAAATAATTACACGTAAGCTCCTTGGGTGATATTGCACCGAACCGTATTCTATATCAACTCAATGACTATCATTACATGAAATTTCAGTTGATTTCGTCACTACGCATTATAATATTCTATGTTTTATACGATATTTAAAGTAATATTATATTCTACAGCCAGCGAAAAAATATCTTAAACAGCAACCTTTTATAATCACCATACAAAATATACTTTTGGCACTTCACACATGTCGACAAATCCTTACGATCATTGTCAACGCATAGTTGGCAATGAGCATCGCTCAATATTTTTCTTTCTTTGGACTTCAACGAGCCTGAAGGTCCAGCAACATCGTTAATAGTAGATTGATTGAGTCGATTACTATTTACCTTCTGTCGAGCATTCATTTTTTCTTACTATACAAATACCCGCACACAGCTAATGTTTCGTCCAATACTAATTTTATGAAATCACTGTTTAGTCTGCGATCTAAAACAATTCTGTTCAGATGCCTCGTAGTCTCTTCAACAACAATTGAACTGCTACGTCGAAAATGAAGAAACAAGAGAGTTTCTACCTCTGACTTCTCGAATTTATATTATACAGGGTGATTGAGAAGTAAGTGGTACATATTTAATATGTCATAGATCTTGTCGAAATATGAAAAAAAAGTTAAATGAAATTTTTTTCAACGCCTCACCGTTTAGAATATACAGGGTGTCAATGGAAGGCATTTAAAATATTTATTGTAAAGTTTTATAAAATGTATTGTTAGTTGTGTTAAAAAAAAGCAGTCCCTTTAAAATTTCATTATGTATTTTTAATGAAAATTGAGTTCTCTTATGATTTTGTTATTTTATTTAACACCTCTAAGTCTGGGACAAATTTCACAGGCATTTTAGTATGCTTCGACACAGTAAACTACAAATATCTTGAAAACGAATAGATTTATCGAAATAAAACAAGTGTGCGTTTTTGGTGTTAAAATAGACCGAGAGCCAGCAACGTTTTCGAGAATGAATATTAGGTCGGCTGGTTTTTTGATATTTCATGTCTTATTGAAGTTAGGTAGGGATTCGGTAGGTCTGGCACCTGGGAGCGATTGCGTTTACTTCTGCGCATCCCTTCTCTATACAGTTATCTCTCTCTCACGCAACCAACGAATAAGCTGCCGCACTCTTCTAACTCACCTATTCTCCCCGAGACTTAAATTGGTCTGATTCCTAATTAAACAACGGAATTTCCATCTGGCCAATTAATAGTGTATTCGTTGATTACAGAACTATATCATGTTAAAATTTCAGCTATTCTAAAATGGTTTGAAAATTATTATTTTTAATAATTAAAATTGGCTCTGGCGCACTGTTAGCAACAACAAAACTGTCTGGCAATTATAAATTTCTATTGCTAAAAAGACATAGGTACAAAATTATGAAAAAAAAAATGTATCTTAAAATGATTTCAAAATGCCTAGGTGTTTGGGAGCCGTGCGATCGATGCTAGATCTCCGCGGGGTCGTAAATCCCGCAGACGCTCGTTCGTGACACGGCTACTGACCAAACATACCGCAAGGCGGATTTTGAGGTTCCACGGTGATTGATTTCGAACGCGTGGTGAAAAGGAGCGAAACCGAGCGGTTAATTGAAGGATTCGACACTGCACTTACTATATTACTATTAATATATTCGAATTAAAGAGATACAGGTGATGATTAACCGTGGTTTACAATTAACTCTGTTCCGAATGCACTGTATATGATACACTACACTGGCGTGCCTTGGTTGGCAAGTTAACTGACTTGTCACTTCAGTATAACGGATATACACTTAGGTGAATTGAATGATAAGTTGAAGAACTTACAGCCTGAATGCGCTGGATAGACTGGCAGACTGAGGCACTGATCACTATGCTGACTGAGGCACATTTGCACATTGAAGAAGATACATTCGCGGTAGCGATTTATATACATTGCAACTAATAGCTAGTGGGGATAGCGTGGGTGATGCGGTACGCTCTAATTGGTTGGTTGAGAGTGACGCTATAACTAATGGGGGTTGATGGATGCGCCCTGATTGGCTAGAAAGGTGATTAACTCCCCTGGCGAGGAAGGTACAACCTCGTAGCGTTCCGAAAGGGGCGAGGAAGTTTCCGAAGAAGTGCAGGTGCGTTCTGTACTTGGAATCTCCCGTGACGTCGTTACGTGAGATATCGTAATTATTTATTATACCGAATATATTACCATATAAAAGGTCGTAATTGCTTAAGCAGAACTTTACTTATTGTAGCAATATTTAGTTCAAGAACAAAAGAATAAGAATTTATTCAGAGTATGAATATAATGTAACTACAACGTCCAAATGCATGGCACCATTTCGAATTTTCGATAGAATCTAATCTGTAACTATAACCAAACTAATGATAACAAAATCGTTCACGAATACTCTATTGAACAATTTATGATATTGTACGATATTCAACACTGTATCTAGACCTAATTTGAAACAAATTACATTTATGAAAGTTTCGCTCAAAAGTTTTTCATCTCAGGTCTCGATATATGAGTCGCTTGGTTTCAAAATCGGCCAACTCCAAGTGAGCAAATTTGTCAGGACTTCAAAAAATATGTACCATAGAAATGCAAGCATTAATTAATGCGATTCTTGGTACATATACCTATAAGTATATTGCTTCGGAACAACTAATACATATGTGTATACAAAAAATTCTTGGAAGATTTTGCTGCATTATAATTTTTTAAATAGAGATGGCCGATTTTATCAAATACGGAGATGGCCGATTTTGAAACCAAACGACTCATATAATAGTTTCAAACATTGTTCAGATCTGCCGACGAACTCCAACGAAAATATAATGTACGTCATTAAAAGGAAAGCTTTATATTCAAGTTTCTCGCTTTTCCTAACCTACTTGCACATGACTTTATATTCCTAGATTTCAGCAAATTCATGTAATTTATTCGCACAACTGCATAATAATTACTCGCCTGAGGAAGGCTCACTCACCCCGCCGTGTAATGTGCCTCTGGTGCATTCTCATCTCGCTCGATTGCACTCTATTGGTGTGAAGTGGAAAAATGTAAATAAGCCGGCGCGACTCCAGAAAAGCTTTGTCCCGAGGGAGCGAACTGTAAGTATAGCCATTATTCCCGAGCAGTTATTGCTAGAGCAGTTTGTATACCTAGTGCAGTCCATTTTCGGTGGCACCTTCTTCATAACAAATTCTCAGACGGTCTTCATCAAGGTCATTTTACACGTATGTATATCGTGTAAAACTTATTGATAAGAGTTTACAAGGAGTTGATTAGTCTAACTTTAATTTAATCATTTTAAAATAGTAATGCTAGAATAAACTAATTACATAAACCTGTAAAAGCTCTGTTTCATCCCTCCACCATAAAAAAAATCCAAATTTTTCTGAACTATACATTGTCTAAAAATAACGTAGATGATCAACAATTTTTGAAGTAAAGCTCATAACACATAATATTTATCAAATTTGTATGACATACGTTTGTTCACTAAAATCATTACGTATAATTAAATCAAATTAAATTTACTACATATTTTTGATTTAAGCTTATCGCATGACCATTTTTAATTTACCAAAAATGATGCATTTTTCCCGCAAGAATGAAAAATTCGGAATTCTCCTGTGAAATTGTAAATAAATCACGATAATTTACATTACCGAACCTGATTTATAATTTTATAGTACTTTCTCGTGGTAAATTTGCAGAAATTGGCAAATATTTTAAACGGTGTGTACTGTAATTAAGATTTTTTCCCCGTATCTGAATACAGCCACATTACACACAATATAGAGGGGAATCTGGGTCGCAGCGAATCAACCGGTCATTGTCGTTCGCTCTTTCGGAATAATCCGAATTTGAGTGAAATTAACGTTATTATGTTCTCTCCCTTGAAATCGGCCGATTATACGCCGCTTTTGAACAGTTTATTACAGTCCTGAATTCAGCTAGCTTCACGTCTATAGGTACCCATTGGTTTCCAACCAGTTGCGAGACAATGGGATTGCGATTGATTTCGAATATAGGATGGATTCGACGCACTTTAATCTCCACCCGGCTTATTTACAGTTGACAAAAAACCACCGGAGAAAAATACCCTTGTACATACGTATACCTAGATACAAAATAATCTACTTTTATATGTTTTTAAAATGAAATAAAAAATTCCATCACACTGGGAGTATTGCGAAAATCGAAACGACTCATCCTTCTCCGAATATACCTACACCAAATCTACCCCCTCTGCCCCCAATGTAAAATATTACAGTATAGTGTCACGTCCTGAGGGGTGACAGACGACTATTTATCGTCGAACGGAGAAAGCGAAGGGCCTACTGACTCAAACGAAAGCACTGCACCAACCTAACGCTGTTCGGACGATGATCCTCACGAGGATTACGGGGTTTATAGCCAATTATCGGGGTTAAAGGGGAATTATCTACTTTCAATTCTCATCAGTCTACTCCGGGATATTATTGGGTTCGGATTAGGACTCAATTTGGGTTTTGCGAGATTCATTACATTACATCGAAAAGAGAATTTATAAATCTTACCCCTCTTTAGCCTTTTGTTGTCTCAATTTCTCAATCTCTCAATTTCTCTCTCTCTCTCTCTCTCTCTCTCTCTCTTTCCTTCCCTCTCTCGATCTTCCTTCCAGGTTATTCTGACTTCTCTCTGGCAGGGATGGTGGGAAGGTTCGATCGTCGGAGAAAATTAATACGCACAGAAAAAATCAAAGTTCTATCACACTTTTACTCTAACTAAAAGAAACTACACCAAGACAACGAATCGGAATCGATTGGCACTGGAAACTGAGCTAATATTCTGCACGCGCTGATTAGAGAGAGTTCCTTTTTTATTCCAATTTCGCGGGGGTGGTTCCTATCCTTGTTCCGGGGGGGGGGGGGGGCAATGGTCAAGCTTGATTCTTCATCCTAGGTGGAGTCCAGCCTGATGTTTTGAAAGGGGGGGGGGGAGAGAGAAGATACCTTGATCTCGTTTTTGGTGGCACGTGCATCGCTGAGGGCTTCGCGGAACTTCCGGCCACTCTCGCGTCGATAACACGTCGCTGTTGCGTCCCATAGAGTGTGATGAAGTTATGATCTGTTGAAGGGGCTCCTTCAAGGGTTTCGCTTTCCGCTTCTTTCGTCGCTGTTCATACAGCTGCATAGGGGAGTGTTTATTCCTGTTTGGGATTTGATCTGTCCGAGCTGTTACATGATTGCTTATTCTCCATCTCTCCATGGGAACTTATTTATCGCTCGCTCGCACGTACCTCTATTAATTCCACGAATACGGCTGCGTCGGAATTTTCAAGGCGTAACAACAGTACACTTTCGATAACTTTCCGCTTTCCTTTACGCGTACATTAACGAAGCTAATTTTGTATTATCGTCGTGCCATCTGATGCGATAGATAGCGCAATGTCAGTACGCTTCTGCACGTAATTTTCAATGTTGCAGACTTTCGTATGCCATACGAGTAGCTGACATAGAATCAAGAAACGCATCAACTATTGAGTACTATTGGGGGGAGAGGGGGGGGGGGGATTCTTTAACTTCTCGTTTCGACACCTGCAGCCTCGAGACCGGACAGTTATCTGAATAATAGTTTTCCTCACTCATGCCCATTTCGAGGCCTTGCCAGCCCATTTTTAGACCGTAAGATGGCGTTTTTCCCGCGTGACGCCGACCGGGAGTCCGCAGGCTGTTAAAGGATTGCTTAGTCCGAAGTGGGTCCTTTTTCCAAACTGATAAACGCAACGTGAAATGAGCCGTGTATACTTCTGTTTGTTTTGTTTTGGGAAATGGGCATTCGAGAAAAAAAATAGTACATGTGTTACGTCTTGAAAATTCCTACGCAGCTGTATTCATAGAAGTAATAGAGGTATGCGCGTGCGAGCGAGCGATAAATAAATTCTCATGGAGAGATAGAGGATAAGCAATCATGTAACAGCCCGGACAGATCAAATCCCAAACAGGAACAAACACTCTCCTACGCAGCGACGAACGAAACGGAAAGCGAAACACTTCAAGGAGCCTTCAACAGATCATAACTTCATCACACTCTATGGGACGCAATAACGACGTGTCATCGATGCGAGAGGCCGGAAGTTCCGCGAAGACCTCAGCGATGCACGTGCCATCAAAAACTAGATCAAGGCATCTTCTTCCCCCCCTTTGCAAAACGTCAAGCTGGACCCCACCTAGGACGAAGAATCAAGCTTGACCATTGGTCGCCCCCACCGGAACAGGGATAGGAACCACCCCCGCGAAAATGAAATAAAAAGAGACTCTCTAATCAGAGAGTGCAGAATATTAGCACAGCTTCCAGAATCAATTAGATTAGTGCAAGTTTTTAGTGCAGAATCTTAGCGCAGAATTTAAGCAGAATTTAAGCAGAATTTAAGCAGAATCTTAGTGCAGAAATTTAGTTGAGTTTCCAGTGCGAATTTGATTGTAATCAGATCAGTGTTTGTGGCTTTGTATCAAGTTCATTAGTTGCTTAAAAATAAAATCCGTTAACCAATCGGTGTTGTGATTCGTGTCGCCCAGTCCTTTGCAAGTAATCGAAAAGGGAAAGCCCTAAGGAGAGAGTAGAGAGAGAGATCCAGTCCTCTCCTAGCAAGGACCAAACGGCAACCCAAGAGAGAAAGAGAGAGAGAGAGAGAGAGAGAGAGAGAGAGAGAGAGAGAGAGAGAGAGAGAGATCGAAAGTCAAAGAAAGGTTAGTAGCAACAGAATATTCTTTTGCGATATAAAATGTGTTGATTGTATCGATGATCCCTATTGTTTCCCCCGAATTGATAGTTAGTAGTAAATCTAGTTGTCCATGACGTGACACACGTGTCATTCGGCTGAAATCCTCGGATTTTTAAGGCTGCGAGCATCGTCTTCCTACCATACCTCGTGCTACGACCTAATTAAGCACAGTCTGAAAAAACCTCGGATCTCCGCCTGATGACATAAGATACTATTTTGTGTCGACCAAACTTCGTGGTAATTGTGGGTTTATCGATATACCTACAGTGAAAATCGTTTACGACATCGCTTATGTGTAGGTATATCAGTTTCAGCGACGTCTTTTCATTGACTTATAAGAAAATTGATCCAGATATAACGATCAACTGTATGTATACTTTCTCACCTTGAGGCACACGTAGGGGTATAGGATATATTTATAGTACATTACCATGTCTTACACATACAACTTGGCCCCACCCCTTGAGAAATGATATTGTTCATTCTTGATAGTGAGTTTAGCGGCAGGACACAGTTCGGCTGTACCTTAGTTCTTAAGTTCTTAATTAAACTCCTTTTTATTTTCCTATTTTTATAATAAATTTTTTCGTTCAATATTCCATATCGTTTATTTAAAAAGTCACACCTACATATGCAATTGTTTATCAAATAGAATTTTCTAAAAAAAAATACGAAATCGGTTATAACGACCGCAGTTGCTCACTCCCTTGAAAGTCTTTATAACCAATTTCCTCTGTCTTTCGATAATCCAGTCATTTCTCAGAATTTGTAATTCAAGATTTTGGGAAATAGAAACATTGCTGTACTATATAAAATTACAACTTTTAGACTTTCGTAGCCATTGTCATTACAGTTATAAGTGTTACGGTATCTGGTATCAGGTCACTCGTTGTGATAAAGTAAACTATAAGTATGTTTGTGGAACATCGGGAAATGAATAAATATATGGACACGGAAATTAAACGTGGTAATACTCATAAATACATAATGCAATATAAAATGTTGGAAATTTATTTAGTTATTCCGAAATTATTCAATTGTTTTAAAGAGTCACCTTGAAAAGTTTGTAATTGAATAATTGATTGGAAATCTCACAGAAGCAACATTTCATTTACGAAAAATCTGGGGCCCCCTACTTTTAAGTTTCAACATTTATTCTTGTATTAGGAACATTTGATGATAGTGCAAGGTCATTAATAACAAAATAATCTGTGAAATGTTGGATTTTGTCAGTTACAAAAATCGCCAGAGGTGAATCTGATAGATTTTTTAATGCTAAAATCAATATTGCTGTAAAATTTTCCGAGCACGTGAGGTTTTCAATTAATTTGAGCTTAAGTAGACTAAAGAATGTTATTTCGAGCACATTCATGAATTGTTTGTAGGAGAATGAAATCTTTTAATTTCTTTCTACCAATTATATCGTAACATGCTATAGTACTAGATGTAGTAGTATGAAAGACTTCCTGTAATTTTATAGTAATACCGAGAGTCAAGATTAGAATCGAGACAAGAGCGAGCCAGTCTAAGAATATTAACCATTTTATGGAAAACTTAAATTAATTCATAGACGTAAATATTTGTTTGTATCCATTTTGAATTTAAATCGAGGAAATAAACTTAGTGCATTTCTCTTGGCTGTTCAATGCATTGGCATGACTTCATATTGCGAATCACAACGAGAAAAAAAGTTCGATCATGGTTGATAATGGACTCTAAGAATGAAGTCTAGCACTAAACGATGTTATTGGCAGAAATAATATATAAGAAACAAAATTAGTCTTTCTCCACAAGGAATAACTCGCACAATCGATAAGAATAGTCACTTTGTACCATTTACGCTCAAATTACTGCACAAAACCTGAGGTGCTGAGATAATTCTGCATCCAGATTCGTTTTCAATCATGTGAAAAAATCTATGAGATTCACCTCTTGTGTGATTTTTGTAAGTAACTCCTGCAGACCTGTGTAATTCATTAACATGAGTATATATCTTAATTTAATTCACGTATTTCTCAAAATTTGGAATCGACAATTTTACGAAAAGTTAGTCATTTTTAATTCCTTGATGTTCATCTTTCGAGTTTACAACGTTTTTAAAGTGAAGATAAGAATGATTTCTTCCTTCGAGAGAACGCGTGCGAGAGAGGAAGAAAGTGATAGATCAAGGACAGAGGCCTATTTAGGTGGGCGAAGTGAGACATATTCAATAAGGATGCGGTGGCGACGTAGCCCGGATACGGAAATTTCCGCCGACGAGAGGTATAATGAGAAGACGGTTATGACCTTCCGTAATGCGAAATGTGGATATTTGCCGGAGGTTGCGGTGCACGTCCCATTCGAGCGGCGCGTGGCCGCTCCTCGTTTCCACTGGTGACAAATATAGGACCACAAAACCGAGCGAATTCTACTCAACTTGATACTGTATCATTCATAAGACCGCAGCTTTGTAGCGGTTGAAATCGATGGAGGATTAACACGTTGACTGCCATGTTGGTCCCATGACACCAAGAAGTAATGTACCTAAACCGGCCGCGTTGGTCCCATGGGACCAACACAGATAAGGACGACTCCCACACCGTTGATTCAAATTTGACTGTATTTTGCTATGGGAAGGGACCAACAAGGCTCAGGAGAACTATAGTATAATATAATGATGTTTCGAGAATTTTTTTGCAAACCGATGCCTGTGGTCAGAATAAAAATCGAAAAATTGCAGTTTTCGGTAACTTTATTTTTTTCAATTTTTTCGAAAAATTTTTTGCCGAAAATTAAATCCACATGAATTATTGCGTTTTCTAAGTCAAAATACATTATAAGTTTTTATAGGCCTGTGGAGATTATTTTTGAAAAATATGGCTGGCAGTCAACGTGTTAATGGAAGGAGATAAGAAAACTTTTCTTACCTGTAGATTTTGCAATATAATCTAAATTACGCAAAGTTATATATAAACCAAAATTATTTGAATGGTCCAGACGATTGCGATTAAATTGAACATTTCCTACAGCTTATAACATCCCTTTACTGCTTTTTATTATATCAATTATATAATTGTATATATATATATATATAATACCATAGAGCGATATATAAATAACATATATAATTAGATGGATTTGTCAAATATCATTTCACATTTTCACGTTGAAATATATTTATAATTGAAGTCGGATTATAAGATATCCAATTTCTCAGCTTGCTATCTCTTCCGTTCAACTTCGGTGAGCTGATAAGAGTTCCCACCCACAGATAAGTGCGTTTAAATTTTGCTCTGGACATCGGATTCTATAATATAATAGTTTGCAAGCAATTTAACGAAGTTTTGTCCGTTTTAGATGAATTATTTGCGATTTTTTTTATTGGAAAAAGGAGAGAAAATATGCGTTCACAGCAAAAACATTTTACGAAGCCAAGCCTTTTGCTTTTAAATAAACTCTTTTGTCGATAATATACAACAAAATAAATTGACTAATATTACATTTTCTTTCTTGAAAATTAGTAAAAAAAAGCTGCAGTAAACGTCTATTGCACATAGTTATTTATATTGGAGAGTGGAATACCTGTAAAAAATAGTGGTAATGATTTAGCTTTATCTCTGTCGCACTCACTGTGTGATAGGCGTCGAGGGAAACGGTCAGCGCTCACCAGATTCCCAATACACTTACGTTAGCTGCCACACGGGAGAACAGGTGTCCCGCTGAATTCTGTCGTTACGCACAGCACGAAAGAACTCGTTAGCGCCGATGATTTCTCCAAGGATATCGTACCCCTGATACTTCAACCCTTTCATTCTCAAGTATCGCACGCATCTTTCTGATCATTACTATTTTTCTTTTTTCGTTTCACCTGCTCCAACGATTTACTTTGATAATATTTTTTTTCCACTTCTTTGCTTCGATGTCACATTACAGAGGCAGTGAATTGTAACACAAGTACATTTATTGAACAATTCCTTTTATATAGAGAGTGATGGAAATTAAATTTGATAATATTAACTATTTTTGTTATGAATTAACGCCATTTTTTATAACTCACTAAGTAGTATTTCTTCCGGCTTTATTTCAGTTTTATATAATGAATATTATTAAATATTAGTTCATACAAATAAATATATCGACAGTTTAAGAGGAGATTTAATCGATATCAAAGATTCATGAATATTTGATACTAGCTGTTACCCGCGACTCCGTCCGCATGGAATTTGAATTATTATACTGATGAATATCAGTATTAGATAATTGGGGATATGCACCCTCCTCCCCTTCTCGCACCTAACCGTACGCCGCTTATGTCGCCATATGCGTTCCATTGAACGTCGTCATCTTAGAGCATTCGCTATATTGAATTTATGGTGACGTCATATGCTCTATATTCATCTGCGAGTTTCAAGTTGCCTCTCTGTGCCAGATTTTATCAAAATCGATTTGGTAGTTTAGCTGTGAAGCGATAATAAACATATAGACAAACTCACTTTCGCATTTATAATATTAAGGGGGGGGGGGGGTCTAACGGGTGGAAAAAACCTCTATTTTTACGAATTTATTTTAGAGCTATTGTTGAAGTAGATATATTTTAATGTTTCGCATGTCATAAAGCATCATTCGAACAACATTTTGTAATTTTTTTGTAGAAAACTATTGAGAAATAAGCCGGTGACGAAGCATTTTCGAGGACGCCTTTTAGAGAAGATGATTTGCGGTGGACACTATATTTCAAATCAAAAAATCAAAGCAATTTAGTTAAAAAACAGATGTTTTTCTAGACCCCTACGTTTTTATTTAATTATTTTTCCCATTTTTAAATGTGTGGTGGTTGTTTGAAGTAAAAATTGCGATTTTTCACGAAAAAATCCGCCATTTTGTTGCTAGAAACCCCCTTAATGTAACAAAAAAAGAAAAAGAAAAACGTAGGGGTCTGGTATTTTATATGTAGAAAGAGAGTGTGTACAAAATTTGAAAAGAATCGGTGCAGTAGTTTTTAAATGACGATGTCCATGGACTTTTAAAACTTGATTTCGAGAAACAAGCGTTTAAAGCGCCTAGTTCTTGCCGCTCCACAGTATTAGAGGAGCGGAGACTTAAAGGTCTATGACTGAGAGTTTTGCTCCGATTGACTTGAAATTTGGACACAACATAATTTAAATGTTTTACTATAACAAAAGGCAATAAAAAAACAGTTAAATAGGGATAATATTCTCCAATACTTCTCTTTTACACCGAATTCAGATTTTCTCATGAGGTATATTTTTTGTATTATTAACTGTAATTTTCATTAACATTACCTAAATAGCTGTTTTCTATAATGAGGCCTTATGAGAACATTATACCAAGAAATACATTTTTATGAACGCTCCCGAATCTAAATTGCTTTTAAGTCATTATTATTTTATAAATGCTTAATTAATGTTTGTATTATTTTATAGAATGACCCTTCAAATTGTCACGAAGAAAATACATTCCCCATGTGGAAAATGAATCAAACAATCCAAGTAATGCAGTACATTTTCTCGTTCATACCAACTAAGGCTTAGTTAATTGTCGAAGCCTAGGGTCTGGTTGGAGCTTAGTTGGGTATCCCTAATTTTATCCCAGCGATCCCTAATCATCCCAAATTAGGCTTTAGTTGGGGCTTGATTAGACATCCACGATAATTTTACCCCGACGACCCCTAAGTAATGCCAATTAGATTGAGTTAATATTTCATTAGCATACAATTCAAACATTTCAATTAAATGATATGTTATGTCCGAAAAGAGAAATCAATATTTGATCATTTGACATATGTACATAGGCTAAAGGTCGAATTAATTATCGTTCAATTTCTCAGATAGCTCAGACTCAAAATGTCAAAAAATTTGATGAACATGATTATGAATATTAAATTATGCCGCAATATTGGCAAAAGTAAATAGAGAAAATGGTAAAACTGAGAAAATTGAGTTTCTGAATCCAATAAAATGAAAAACCTGTGTGGGATTTCTCAAATTAGGATACACTTCATAATATATGACCTTGCTCCAATTTCCTTTTCAAGGAGCATAAACTGAGTAAATATAAAATTTGTACATCTATTGTGCTGTTGCTTTTTGGATGCCACGTCGCGGAGAAAAAAATAACTAAAACAGAAGAACAGCGTCATCAAAAAAGAGCGAACCAAGAAAAGAAATTATTTCCGACTTCTCTCTCTTGTAGGTACTGTGTATTAAATATTGTACTTAAAAAAAAAAAATTATAGCAGATTCAAAAAATGTGGGCAAAATTATTTACCTCGTGTCTTTTCATTTTTTATTTTCGGCCTTATCAAAGCTGGAAAACGACACTTAAAAACGTAACTATGTCACCGTGCTGTCAGTCTATCTCTTTCGCACTTGTAACTTAGCATAAGAGAGTGTGTCTCTTTGGCGTTTCGATGACGTCACGATGTATAGAGAGGGACGCATTTATAACTTTGCGAATAGTTATTTTTTGCGGATATTTTATTTTTCGTGTAATATTGGATATATATGCAGATTATAAATTGAATTTAAAAATATGAATATATTTTTATTTAAGGCCGAAAACCCAGTAAGTATGAAACCTCACGAACAATTGACCATATAGCACCAGGACCGACTTAAGGGGGGACTAAACCTTAAATATAATATAAACCATAAAATTGTGCTCTTTTCAATGGTGTATTCCTCATTTAAATTGTTGCGTGCATTCCAAGGATATGAGCCTGCAAAGTAGAGACAAATTTAGGGTAGGTTAAGGTTTAGTCCCCCCTCTTAAGGAGTAACGAGGAGGAATTCAAATATTCTCTACTTAATTTTCGGTCTGGCGCCAATCCTCACGCACTACTCTGGATACCATCTCTCTGGATCTACGCGACGAGAAGAATACCTCATTGCCAGCTAAGAGGAAGAACACCGGCGGAAGGGATGGAGGATACCTCGCGGGAATCCATGGATTCTCTACAATCTTCTCGGCCTGGAGCCGTATCTCGTGCACTCTGGGCCATGCCGTCAGATTCCGATGCTGGAGAATATGGAAGGAGTCTCGACCACCTATCGAATACCGAATACCGCCTGCTATCGGAATTCATCGTTGAGGAAAAACTCGAAGAGGGACCATTAGGAGACCGCGAAATCTCCGCGATTTATCGATATCCCTACTCTCTTGTAAAATGAACCAATCGTAGGCTAAATTGATACATATATATCAAGAAGTAGGGATAAGACTGAATGACAAAAGCATGTGCGAAATTTAATTCCTCCTTTCACATTGTAAACATTGTATGCTTTTTATACACTTAGAAAACCGTCATAATCATCCTACTACATATCGCCTATACACAAGAAAAGTGACACAACTCAAAAAAATTCACTTTTCTCGATTTAGATACAAAAACTTGTGTCTGAATGTAACTTAAAGCTATATGTTACGTCTTATAACCAAAAAACCCAGATAGTTTACAGATTAAACAGTATATAGGAAGGGTTTAATAGTTTTGCAAAAACTTTAAAGGCTACCCATGTAAAAACATCAATTTTGAATTGTGTCACTTTTCTTGTGTATAAGCGATATATATTGTAGTAAAACCAGCGAGTTTTCAATATCCTCAGTATTTGCATATCTTATTATTTTCAATTTTTATCTTATAATTTTTCATCTACCTATAATATTCTGTTCCGTTTTCTGTAACTTTAATTCTAGATGTAGAAATACAAATATGTTGAATACATGTAACGCAAGGCTAGAGGTAAAGCGGAGCACATGAAACATGTGAGTTCATATATTACCCATGCAGAACAGGACTCGACACTCTTGCTATGGCGTTATGAAAATGTCTAAATAGAATCCCTCTCTGGGATGAACGGTAAAGTACTACAGACAAATCTATATATACAGTTTCTACTCGAAATCTGACAGAACTGTAACTATTATATTATATCGACGAAAAGAATTTCTGCAATTACTCTGCTTATTGAAAATATTACTGAATAATCAAGATAACTAACCAAACATAGTGAGGTTTACTGTTCGACAGGGTAGAACGAAAATGCTTTCGTATATCTGTCTGTCTGTTTATATCGCGATAGTTTTTTAATGCTTTCGCCGATCTTCATGAAACTCGGCACATATGTTCATCGACCTTAAGCGCATCATAACTTCGTTGGGAAATGCGATCGCAAGGACTGAAAAGGAACTAATCATCCCGAATGTGGACGGAGGTAGTATATGAAGTAACGTTTTCTGACTTTAAACTGCGAACGCTGCGAAAACGGTACTAGATAGTCCAAATTTGCACATTGACTATTTTGCAGTGGATACAATTTCCTGTAAAGAAGTTTGCGAAGAGCGCCTATATTTAGCTATAATAGTTTAGTCGTAACGAGCACTCATATTTCTCGCTCGGAAATTCAGCATTTGCACGTACCCAGCGTGACGTATGTACATTAGAGGACAAAGAATCTGTCCAACCCGCTTTCAATCCATAATTTTGGACCTGTGATTGATTGGAAAAAATGATTCAACCAATCACATCGAGCTTAGATTTCGTAGATTGAAACCGGGTCGGCGTATGTATTGCACTTGTACCTGCACATTAGCAATAGATTTCAATTTTTTAGATTGATCTTCAGTGAGGTCTACTGTTCGCAAAAGACCACTAATTATAATTATTTTGAAATATATGTTAAAGCAGATCTTATAATCAATTCTGTTTCAATGTCTATAATTAATTCTGTTTCAATGTCTGTAATTTTGCTTCTGTGTATATTGTAGTCATGCAATTCCTTTAAGACTTTGGCAGGGAAACTTATAAAGAGATTGCATTGAAAGCCGCTGTTCTCCTGTATATGGCTCTAACTACTCATGTCATGTGCAGCGACTAATACTTCTTGTATCACTCAAAATTATGGACATTTTCAGTCATTAAATTGCCATTTTTGGTTAATAGAAGTCTACGTCTATAACCAAAAAAATGGAACGCGACAAGTTTTTTTCGATGTACTTCTACACTACTTTGATTTTTTAAAAAAAGTGCTACTGCCCGAATGAAACAATTACTACTGAACGTTATTAACAATAATTGGAGTGTTTAGATGATAATTTGATGCAAAAATGACCATCAATTGCATCCCGACCGAAATGGCCGAAAAGTGATTCTTCTTCACGACAACACTCGGCCATGTTGCTTGAGCCGTGAAAGAAACATTGATGGAGCTTGGATGGGAAATTATCCCGCACCCAGCATATTCTCCAGACCTGGCCTCGAGTGATTATTATTTATTTAGATCGATGCAACACGACTTGAAAGAGACACACTTCCATAAAATTAGATACCAAGAAGTCAAAAATTGGGTTGCCGAGTGGATAAGCTCAAAAAGTAGAGAATTCAACTTCTGCCAGGAAAGTGGGAAAAAGTTATGGCTTTCGAAGACAAGCACTTCGATTGAGGTATTCACACATTTTATTACGACATAATGTTTTTGACACAAGAAAAAACAGCGGCTTTCAATGCAACCCCCTAATATATACAATAGTAAATACATGTTTTACATAACATTGTAATGTGACTAACTATTATCAAAATATACAGGGTGTTCGGAAAAAACACCGACACAGAAATAGGGGTGATAGGTTACGTCATTACAAGTATTTTGATATAAGGGACCTATCCCGCAAGCGCCCCCTTCTGGAGATATCAACTTTTCAAGTTTATAACGACCGAGGTTGATCAAAGTAGAATAATATTGAGTTTCTTGTCTACCTGTACAATTGAAAAACAAATGAAAACTCCTTGTATCCGCATCATCTTCGAAAAGTACAAGGACTTGAGCCAAGCGGTTATCCTTTCCGCAAGCAGTTTGCGCAGTGGCACATCTATCCAGAATCGTTTCCGATGTTGCATGGACATGGGTGGCCGTCATTTTGAGCATTTGCTGTAGTACATTGTTTTTGTATCTCGTAAAATTAAATATTCGTTACCATCTTGATACGTTTCTTATTATTCTACTTTGATCAACCTCGGTCGTTATAAACTTGAAAAGTTGATATCTCCAGAAGGGGGCGCTTGCGGGTATAGGTCCCTTATATCAAAATACTTGTAATGACGTAACCTATCACCCCTATTTCTGTGTCGGTGTTTTTTCCGAACACCCTGTATAAGCTGAATCGCATTAACCCCACATTTGGTGTGGGGGAGGGTTTCCTCGTAAAAGTCTAACTTTAGAACGTGCAAACCAAATATGCCTACGACCTACCGATTTTAAACAGGAGCTGAAAAAAACTGTATCATTTTATTTTAGATCGGGGTGTGCGTACCATGGTCAAACAAGGATAATATTAGGGTGAGTATAAGAAACGTGAAACGAATTATTCCAAAGTGTAGGTACTCAGAATTATTGAGTGAGAGAAAAATAGAACCGTCTAATATTATCCTCATTTTTTTCCATACTCAATCGATTGTCGACTAACCATTCCATTAAAATAGTTCATTTAAAGTTGGCAGGTCACAGGAAAACGGTATTTGCACATTCTAGGCCGAGTTTTTAGGAATCGCACCACGCGTTGCAAATGAGATATTGATGACTCTTCCTGAATAATTGAAAATTGATATGTATTTTCAGTTATCATAACTGGTTCGGTCTTGCACATCGTTCTCAGTGAAAGTCAGATTGTTTATTCTTTAACTTTTTTACAATCAGTCGAAGTCTTATTGTTAATACCAATGACCAGGCCCATTGCTGTCCACGTGTACTGGCTTACTTCCTTCTGAGCCGTTATTTATACAGTTCCGCTCTATGACTGTCATAGTAAGAATAATTATAGAGCGGTTAAAAGAGCTAAGGATAGCGGCACAAAGTACTCGTATTTGCTTGGATTGCCAAGCCGATAACACTGAAAACCGACTTGTAGGGACGGTGACGCGATAAATCTAGGTTCTATATCTAAATTGAAGGAAAAGAGATCCTCAACAATGATGCGAAATATTGTTCAAAAAAATTAATACAGCATCGAAAAAGAGAAAAAGCAATATACAGATGAACCAGATGAATTAGACTACAAATCTGAGAGTAGGACATTTGGATTGTATAGATGAGCCGTTGAAAAATCTGTCTAGATGATACCAAACAGATATGTGTACGATTTAAAATATCTGTTTATATCATCTAGACAGATTTTTCAAAATGTACTTAACTATGCAGTCAAATAATCTCCGCTTAAATGAAATGTGACTTATACCATTCTGGTTTTCAACGGCTCAGATGACGCAATGATTTGAGAACCTGTAGATCAAAAACTATGAAATGAACATCTCGTTATATATAAACGGCTATTCCAAAACCTTGAACTGAGAAAACTACGTAGGGAGGAAATAATACCTATAGATTTAATACATAGATATACCTTACTTTTCAATACATAGATATATCCGTATCCTTTGAGAGAGAGTGTACCTCTTTTAGTAAACTATCAACATTGAACACGTCAACTAGATCGTCTCGTAATCAAATAACTGAACGATCGAGCGTTATCATCATCTATTCATGACGCCTTTGTATTCGTGAATCGACTGGTCGAATGGAGAATCCGCTGTGGTCACTAGAAATACTTTCTATAATTAGTCTGCTGCAATGCAATTACAAAGTAGTTCTCTGCTGGTATTTCTAATATTGTAGCAATAATGTATTCATATCTGGGTCGCGGATCGCTGGATAAACTTGGTCTGAAGACAGGAGCAGATACCAGCGCTAGAAATGTCATATTTTCTGGACTTTCTTAGGTCGGAGTTCGGGGGAGGACATAATTCGCTCATTTGTTGCAACAACGTCATAACTCAAAATTAGAATTGTCCCAAGCGACGACTTTAAAAGTTGAATTATTATATCTGTACCCCCCAGGATAAAAGTGTATTAAGTCCAATTTTTACAAATACAGATATTATACGAGCGTTGACCATTTGCTGCCAGATTAGGATAATTATCATGAAAATTCTATGATAATTATCATAATCTGGCAGCAAATGGTCAACGCTCGTATAATATAATAATTCAACTTTTAAAGTCGTTGCTTGGGACAATTCTAATTTTGAGTTATGACGTTGTTGCAGCAAATGAGCGATATGTAGTCCAAAATTACTCCAGGTATAGGGAGAGAGAGAGAGAGAGAGAGATGGAGGGGATAGAAATGATAATTCGCCCACTCACACCTCTTTACTTCTTTTTGCAAAATATACATATTCTTCGCTCCTACGCAATGTTTGTGGATTATGGGACATATTGTGTAACAGCTCAAAGGAAGAACAAGTTATACGTTTGTATTGTAATAATCGGTTCGATGCAAATGTCCTATGATCAAAGGGAAAACATAATTACATGTGACTGCATGAGTATCTCTCCCGGAATGCGGTAATGACTCAGCGGTGGTTGAATTATAGGAATATCGTCTGTTTTGATTCCCGTGCCAACAAATCAATTATGTGTGTGTCGTGCAGCGAGCCGTCGACTAGGAGACACGCCTATGTGTAAATGGGTTCACCCGAGTACCTACCTATGGATACTGAAGACATCGTACATTAATCTACAGACCTCAAGCGCGACTAATGTCGTGCAATTAGTTGGGATTATTCGTGAGTTTGATCTCTCGAGGCAGTCGCGACTTCGTGGAGGATGTAAATTGGGCGCAGGACAGGGGTCTATTTTCCCCGCCTCCTCAATTACGGCGGAATTTAATGACGCGCCCAACCCAAGGAAAGAAGAGTAACGACTGTGGCTACGAGTATGTAGGATACAAGAATATTTTACTACCTATCTTAAATATGATATATATATATATATATAGATATATGTCTTTTCTCATAGTATGTTATTATTTCATAATTATTTTTTGAATTTTATAAAACTGAGTTCGAACAATTAATATTTCCTACACGGAGAAGGGCAGGAAATCTTATTACTTCGATATGTGGTAAGTATTTACAAGGTTTATATATATAATGGATTCTCATCTTTACAGAGTTATGTAAGGTTTATTAGCATATCTTGTCTTTATAGCTATGATTTTATACAGAGTGTTTTTTGGTTCCTCCACTCCGGGTCCTCAAAGTGAGGAGAACCGAATCAGTGCTAGGCTTGTACACTAATACTATCTACCATAAAGTATGCGTGCTAGTTCTGTATTCCTACTAATCACTATAGCCACGAATTTAGTAGACATAACTTCTGTAAAGTAGCAGTCCTCTCGTAGGTGATTACTTTAGAAAGGTCTCGCTGTACTAGTAAAAACACACGAATACGCAGTCGGCCTCACAACCCCATTGTGAATTCTTTTGTGCACTCCGTGTATGCGATAAGGGTAATTTCAATGGAAAAATCGTATTGCAGTCGATGTTTGCACTCAGATTCGAACGTCCGTTGTGAATGACGAGCTGAAGAACAATAGGTATATAATTATTAATCACTAATGCGATATGAGAAATGCAGGTCCGAAAAAGCGGGGATTTTTATTATGAGTACTCTAAAAGTTTAATATTGTTAACAATTTTGAATCTACCAAAGAATCTATCAATCCATTCTTTATTTTGATAATTGATATATACGTATACTTTTTGACTATTAGTGTCCTTTGGACACTACTAATTTCTGTACGCTATCAAAATGTATTTAAATGGATACTATATCTCTTAAACTAATGAACGGATCTCAATTATTTAAATTTTGTTTCGTAGAGCTCCATGGAGAGAATTTGCGTTTCAATTTTTATTGAAGTTGGTCTATCCGTTCTGAAGTTATCACAGAATGAAAAATCTCCCAATTTTGCAATTTTTGGCGAATAACTCGAGAACGATTCATCCGGTTTCGATTAAATTTTGCCGGTACTTAATTAAAAATGTACCAACAATTTGGTTAAATTTCGTGCAGTTGTTTTGAAGGATTTCCTCAAAAACGTCAAAATTGTCATGCAAATTTTGCACCCTCTCCCCCTTTTTTGCACACTTTTATCGATCTTTACCAAATTTGCAGTAATATATGAGGTGGTCTGGTATTGTTCGGCATTGCGATTGAACCCTATCGGTTCAGCGGTTTCGAAGTTATCAACAAAAAAGTGATATTTTACGTTCTGCGATAACTTTAAAGTAGATCATGCAATTTAAATGTTTATTAGGTTGTTAAACGCAGCTCAAAACTAAGATTAAAACAACATAGATAAAAAATATCGGTTGAGTTTCGGCAAAGTTGTTGTAAAAGGAGTTTTCTAATTTTAACGTTTTTTTTTTAAATTTTTGATTGCGTGTTTCGATTTCATCGAAGTTTAGCGAACTTGTAGAGGAAGAAAAATGAAACATTCTAACATAAAAATTGTCGAAATCGCACCAGCCGTTCAGAAGTTACGGACGACGGTTTTTTTTTCGAATTTTTGATAACAATATAATTTTTTCAATTTGGGAGATTAAATCGTCCAAAGGACACGTTTAGGATAGGGAATCTATCTTAGAATTAATAAACCACGCTCCCCAAATACTACGAAGCGAGTCGCGAAGCGCTTACTTTTTAATTTTAAAATTCATTTGATTATAGCGTTCAAATGATTATGTAACATGAGTTAAAATTGATGTGTACTCATGGAAATATTTAGGATTTGTTTCATCGTAAAAATTTCATTAATGGCACATGTTTTTTTATTGCACCCTATGTTCAACTTTTCGTTATCAACATTGTGACATGAGGTAATTTAGAAAAAGTATTCTTAAGGAGTCTTTGGAGTCAGTGAAGAACTCTGATTTGTAGTCCATTGGAGCCAGCTTTCCTTCAATTGCACAAATCTCATACAGCTCCTGATTTCCCAATCAATGATGTATCCGAAAAATTACCATAGATTTTGGAGAATTTTCTTGACGACTTCCTCTGCAATTATCCTCTCTCGCGTGTAGTGAAATAACTTTTTCCGAAATCTACATACCTATCATGTTCTGTTTTTGAAACTAGAATCGGCTGAAGGTATGATTCGAATTAATAAAAACGTGTTTATCATAACAATGTGGCCGCCGTCGTGTGCCGGGTCGACTGCTGGCAAATTTTTATTATTTTCCGATTTCGTTATAACGATAACGTTGCAGGATGATTATGAGTTTTGAAAATAATTTTGGCTTATTTTCATACATACCTATGAGAAAAGAGCATTTATTTCATAATTCTCGTTTTAATAGCAGCGAAAGTAGTCAGGAAAATTCTAGTAACTAAATTCCCAAAGAAATTCTTAAATACCATCTATTGAAACTAGTTTTACTTTGCAAAGAAGTTGAGAAAGTCGACCACGTTAAGGTGCGAATTAAAGACATTCTACTGTCTCTCTCTCTCTCTCTCTCAACTGCAATATCAAAGAAGAAGATTGGAGATTAAATGTACTTCTCGAACCAAAACTGTATACAGTTCAATACCTCGTATACATCTACACATATACATAGATAAATCCGCAGCGTATCGCAACAGCGAACTGATCTTTAGTTACTGCTTCGCTCGGAGGGTGTATCCTACCGGATAAGAATGAAATGGTCGGTGGCGAAGGTTATCTTCCCGCAGTAAACTGGAAGAAACGACATCAGAATACGAAGGTTCTTTCGGGCAGGATTCGATTGTTTACAACGCGCTACATAAAATTCATGTACGACCCGTGAATTCGTAGTAAGTACAGTAGAGTTTCGCAAATATCAACATTTTACAAATAAAGACAATTTCCTCTCGCTGTGGGTATCCCTACTTTCTTACTTCGAACGAAAAAAATCGTCCATTCAGACTATCCATTTTAAGCTAAGTGTTCGCTAATCGTTTCCGAGACTGGACGTGAAGTACCACACGCGCGAACCAATAGCGGATTGGTTGAGTCCTCCATGTTTCCCACTCGCTACACCAGATGGTAAGTCATCGGGTACGATAGTATATAAGTAGGAGAATTCAGTCAATATAGGGTAGTTGACTGATTTTTTTTATTAGCGATTCGAAAAATTTGGAAACAATTATCAACCCCGCATTTTTTCATTTTTCATTTTCGGCCTCGTACGAGCCGGAAAATGATATTTAAAAATGCCGCATACGTCATAAGTCTGTCTCTCTCGCACTCGCAGCTTGGCATAAGTACGTCTTTCACGGCTCTTCGATGACGTCACAACATCGTACAGAGAAACGCGCTTATAACTCAGCGAATAATTATTTTTTCGGACATTTTCCTTTTCATGTGATATATTCAATATGTATACACAGATTACAAATTGAATTTGAAAATGTGAACATTTTTTTCTAGTCAAATACCGTATTCACTACTGGTTCGCGCATTCGATAGTGTTAGGGACTTTGAAAATCCACCACAGGAACTTTTCAAGCGGCATTTGTGAATGATCTTGTTGTCGATAAAACAGTGAAGCTCATTGGCATATAGTAACGACTGAAAAGCATATCACTCCTGAATATCACGGCTATGCAGATATATAGCGTTTGCGCAGACGGTCTAAAATAAAATATTTACTGCATGTCAGAAAATGATCCGTTATTCTATGAGTCACGCTCTGACAAATAACTCGTTATAAGAGGAAGATGCTGCATTAAAATGTAGTAAACTCGATAGTGCGTAGCAGTCCACATACCGCTATAATTACCTCACATTCTCTGTAAGTACATAACGCGTCTAATATAACGAAAAGTGTCAGTGTCTGCTAAATCAATTTGAAGTCTCGTCAGACGTGACGGTTGTCAGCAAGAATCATCTGCGATTTTAATAACTCGCTAATAAATTTTCAGTCATAATACTTTATGAAAATCTATTTCCGATATGTAACTGATCGTGCTAAATGGTTCACAATATATTTTATTGAGTAGAAGTCATCAAAAATTAAATGAGAGCGATTCGCGAAATTCTTAATATGTTACCAACCGCAACAATCTCGACAGACCTCCGTTAACCGACTTACTATTGATTAGCGCATTTAATAAAATTTACTCTAAGTCTCGGACATCATACAGTATTCCTTTACCAAACGCTAGCTCAATCTACGGACTAATTAAAATCGTTAGAGAGTTGGTATTTTCAACAAGATACACGCAATCTTCAAAGTCTATGATATGACAAAAATAAGGGTTACTCAAGTCACCTAAGAAAGCGCGCGCGCGCTGTAGCGTAAAATCTCTCTGAAACGAACCGTAACCTATCCGAAATGCACTCGGCACGTTTGCGGCAAGCGATTAATACTCGGTAGAGAGAGCCGTTGCAGGCTGCCATTGTTTGCCCTGGGAATTAATGGCTCGACGCTCGAAGTTAGTCCAAAATCGGATCTAGTAAATCTTGGCAAGAAGCAAGCTCCGTTATTTGCATCGGTAATTTAGTTAGCTCCTAGTCGCTCCCGAGTTGCATCGTCTGGATTCAAACCGGCATTGTCAGGACAAAGTTCCACAGCCCTGCACCCTCTGCGGAATAAGCATATCGTTTTGGTCGGAGATGCGGGTACCTACCTAAGTGTAGAGAAGTCCAATTCTCACGGAAGACTCGCCAGATACGCGGTTCCTTCGACGGTAGACTTCAACATCCCTGGTAGAAAAATTGAACAGCTTTTCTAGCCACTAGCTTCTTTCTAGGCACGTTTACCGTATAAAAACTAACGATTTAAAACTAGCTAAATATTTGCCAAAAAGTTAACAGTTTTTTCTAGCTGCTGTCCAAGTTCTAGCTACTGTTTTCACTGAGTAGAAACGATTCCATGTAAGATACTACAAATCTACTAGAAAATCACTTGACTCGGTTCTTTTTCTTAACCTCATCAATTTTTCAACGGATACGGATGCATTTAAAATATTCCCGATGAGTTATCCGCAATCAGTATTACGGATAGTCAAACTAAGAAACATTTTTGGAGTCGTGATCGTATGAGAAAATATCGTGAAATATTATAAAAATGAAACAAAAATTAAAACGGTTACAATCTCGATTCGCAAAATTTAGAGACTACCTCCTTTTCCTTAATTCTAGTGGTATTCAAACTGTAGCGTTTCTTGTATCAAAATAAGACTGTAGGCAAATTTTCATAACTACGCTCTTTTGTTTATGTTAGTTACTGTATCTTCTTTGCTTCACAAATACTTATTATTTTCTCCAAATGTAATTTTATTATTTGCAATTTCATAATTTCATGCTAACAAAATAATTATCCATTTCAATACTCGTTTGTCTTTAGCGAATATACAGCACACCTATTAAAACGTTGTATTCGAATTCTTGAGTACGTATAGAGAGAATTCCCTTAGTCTCTTGGACGGCACCTAGTATCGGACATTTTAGTAATATTTTTTAAAGTAAATGTAAAGAGAGAAAAGTATATATGCACGCTGATACCTCATAATTAAACAGTTATAGATGCCAAGTGTCAGTTGCTAATGCCGTTATATTCGTGAAGGGGAACCTTTTATTCATCTCTAGTCCTACAAACTGATGTACGTGCTTAATTTGACTTGATTCTAACACCAATGGACGTCTCGAGATTAAATTTGTTACAACCGCTTTTATATTTTCTAGAATTCTATTTAATGGAATTAAGTCGTCGAGAAAATCTGAAGTTATAAGGAAAAACAATGTGGGAGAAATAAAAAGCCCTCTCTCTGTATTTCTTTATAGCAAGTAATAAAAAGACTCCTGTGTTCCATTTAATATAATTATTACAATATTCTCACTCCCCTCAATCTTCATTTCCCCGTCTTCTCCTTCTCCAAAGAGGGTCTGTCTATCTATCCATCTCGCTGATCATTCGAATATTACGCAACCTTTTTCCCAAGAGGGTTGCGAAGGGTGGATCGGCGGTCACTTCATCTGCTAAATAACAAAGCTACTAGGGATACAAGGTTCCGTTACGGGGGTGGGCGCTTCACGGCAAATAATCTCCCTCCGAAAATATCCTCTTGTCGGGGGACAAAAACGTCCCATAAAATACAATCGCAAAAAGAATGCTATAAACGAAATGTCCCGATAATCGAAAGAGATTCGTCCCCCTTGCACGGCCTGGAAAGTTGGCTCGAGCTCGTGCCATTCTTCCCTATATATTCTCTGATCGGCTTATACGAAATGGATAGCATCTCCGACGATATTTTATTTTGCCAGGTTTATTGCTTGGCTGCACCGCGTCTTTCCAATTTTCCAAAGGAGGCTGCAGTTTCAAGCCTTCTCAATAATTTTATCAACTTATTTAATGAGCAGAACTAGTCAGTTATTAGATTATCAAAAGTACAACAAAAATGGTCACTTCGCATTTAGAATATATTTATCAAGATATTCTGCGCATTTCCCAAAAGGGGACATAAAATAATAAACTTATTCCTACATTTCATAAGTATTTTAATATTCCATAGATACTTCAGAATATTCTTCAAATATTTTGTTCTTGTTTCGTTCAGTGGAGTATTTGAATATTACATTAATATTTTACCATTATTTTACAAATTTACAAATGAATACTGATTATATTTCTGATAGTCATAAAATGTTCAATATTTATTCTTAAAATCTTAACATATTATAGTACCTATTCTATGAATAGGTATTTAATTCTTTTAAATATGCAATAATCAATAAATTATTTATAACGTTTGTAAGACGTTTATTCACAGAAAACTCATGAAATATTCTCTACTTTAAAAATAGTTAAGAATAGGCATTTAGCATTCATAGAATATTTGCAAATATTCATTGATTGTATATCAAATATTGAAGCCGAGCCTCATCTTGCATTTCATACAGTTTTTATAAATTATTTATATAGGACATTGACGGATATTTTAAAGATATTGTCATACAATGTTTGTAGCACAGCCTCTGATACATAGGTTTGAATACTTTATAGAAGTTGGGCCAAAAAACTGCTAACTTTTAATACAATTTCCACTCTTGTTAGTTACTATAAGACCCTGGTTCCATTCAGCTTTTGAAAGAATCTTATTAGTACGGAAGCTCGCTCCTCTCTTCATTAATACGGAAGCTTACCCCTCTCTTCATCTTTACAGATGGTTGAGTGAATCGAGTCTACACGGAAAGAAAAAATCAGGAAATTGTATAGGGAAAGTTCAAAAAAAAATTACTGTGCTGTCACTGAATCATGGTGCGAACGTCCAATCCAAGAAAAAGTCTGGTGCGCATGCGTATTTATTAGTGATGAGCACCTGACAAATTCTGGTACTGGCACGGTAACATTTTTGTGAAAAAGAAAGACTAGTGCGCATGCGTTGTTCTTATTAACAAGGAGAGGCTGCTAAGGGACATCTTAGAAGTAGAAACAGGAAAAAAGAGAGGTGTAGGTAGGCCGCGGTTAGACTACATTTCGCAAATCGTTAAGATGTAGGTTGTTGAAAATACAGGGAAAAGAAAAAGACTAGCGGAGCTGTCTTGGGGTAGTACGCTATTAGCGACTGTCTCGCTATGGGCCAGTATTACCACATCAGGTTAAACCGAAGGTCGCAGGTTAATCTTCGGGTTAGCCAAAATGACTGTATTACAAAATTTGGTTAACTAAGGAGTGGAGTTTAACTACCTGAATAAGTTTACCGTCAGATATCTGTCGGTTAACCATAGAGTTCAGGTTAACTCGGGGTTGACGCATGCGCAGAGTGGTCGGTCGCTGCTCTAACCTACAAACGTCCGAGAATGCAGCTGTAAACATTCATGACTCGTGTTTTACAGTTTAGTTTATTGGCGTAAATCATTGAAGGGGTCGCATTCTCGTGTCCACCTGTGGTGTACATTTTGTGGATCTGGTTTGTGTTTATCATCATGTGTTCAGATCATGCCAAAGAGGGATTCAGGGATACTGCAAAAGACGCGAAGTGAGCTATTGGAGTATGCTTGATATCTAATTTTATTTGTGTAAAGCTTTGTATGGGTGCGAATCTTGGACGATAGGAATGGTAGAAAGGAAAAAATTAGACAGCTTCGAAATGTGGTGCTATAGAAGAATGCTAAAAGTAAAATGGACCGAGAAAATCACAAATGAAGAAGTCTTGAGGAAAATAGAGGAAAACCGGCGGCTCTGGAAAAATATAAAGAAAAGAAGGGATCAGCTGATAGGCCATATAGTGAGACATGAGGGACTGCTAAGAGACATCTTAGAAGCAGAAACGGGAAAAAAGAGAGAGGTAGGTAGGCCGCGGTTAGACTACATTTCGCAAATCATTAAGGACGTAGGTTGTTCGAAATACAGGGAAATGAAAAGACTAGCGGAGGACAGGAAAAGATGGAGAATGGTATCAAACCAGTCTTAGGACTGATAACTTTATGATGATGATGAAAGTATTCCAATACTCTTCTGTTTCCCGATTCAAATTGCTAATCCGACCTTATGTGGTGCTTCAAAAGGGATATCAATGCTGAACCCTCCGTAGCCCGCGCCGTTCAGTGTCACACCTAGAACCGCTGGTTTAGGGCACGCTATGCCCGTGCGCAGGCTACGGAGAGTTAAGGGAAACTCTTTCAGAACTTGATAGTCCTATGGTATACGCTCACAATGATCTTCTACTGGGAAATGTATTGTGCAATGAAAAAGAAAATAGCGTTACTTTCATTGACTACGAGTACACTGCTTTTAACTATGAGGCTTTTGATATATCCAATCATTTTATTGAATTTGCTGGTAATTATATGATCCATTTACTAATCATAAACTAATCATTTTTATAGCATAGAAGTAATACAAAATCTCTTATTTTTTCAGGTATAGATAATCCTGACTTTTCTCTGTATCCGGAGGAAACATTGCGAAGGGCTCTTGGCTTAGAATATATCTTCGTACGTACAATGAAGCCACAGATGTATCCGAAGATACTGTTACTAAACTTTTTATACCGAGGTTTAAATTTCCGCCTTTATCTCATTTCTTCTGGGGTTGCTGGGCGCTTATACAAAGCGAACATTCAAATATCGACTTCGATTTTCTAGAGGTAAGTTTATTTAATTATTATTAGATTGTAATCAGGATATTTTCATTTCATAATATTCATATTTCATTTGATGGTAATCGTTTTGGTAATAGGTACGCTTCTTTCAGATTTAACTAACACTTCAAAATGAAGGACGAATGCCTGTGAACATGAAGTTATAAAATTTACGCCAAGACGAAATCATTTCATGCAATGAAGAATTTTAATCATTCCCAACGACGTATTCTATATGATACTATTTAATTTTACCAGCTTGTTAACTGGATTTCTCAAGGAAATTATCTCATTTTATTCAGATTCATTATAACAGTAATTGAAAAACATTGCGAATGAAAATACCGTGATATAATAGCTTAAATCATACAGTATTTTATATAAACAATAGAATAATATACACACAATAGAATTATGTACATATTATGGAGGTCCCCCGTTTGACCCCAGTCGCAAGAAGAAAAAAATTTAATTCGTTAAAGTTGCTGATATCGCACGTTTGCTGCAATAGTGTCATAACTCAAAGTTGGAATGTCGCAAGCGACGACTTTAAAAGTTGAATTATTATATTATACGAGCGTTGACCATTTACTGCCAGATTATGATAATTATCATAGTCTGGCAGCAAATGGTCAACGTTCGTATAATATAATAATTCAACTTTTAAAGTCGTCGCTTGGGACATTCCAATTTTTAGTTATGACACTATGGCACAGCAAACGTGCGATATAAAGGTAAGTCTTCCAAACAGCCACATGAGTATATACCTAATTGCAGTATAAATAGAGTTAATTGAAAAGAATATTTAGTTGAAAAGAAAAAAATATAAAGAAATACTTTTTTAATCGTGATATCCCAGTCTAAATAATCGATTAAATAAGTTCAGCTGGCAATATATTTCTTCGTGCAAATGTGCCTGTTTATTTCTTTTAAACAATATCGATCACCTCACGCTACGAGATTTTCGCCGCATATGACTCGTACTTCCTATACATAAAAGTAAAATTTTCTTTCTCCATCTTCCCCCTTCCCCCTTCAATTTGGCGCGAAGCCGTTTTTCCGCTTTGTTTTCTGGAGGCTTCATCCCTCGAACCCGAAGCCCACCCAGACTCGATTTGTCATCGAAGTCGACTTCCATTGAGATAAGTCCGGGGTGGGTTTGAGTTAGGTAAAGATGGGGTGTCTGCTGAAAGACGCTTCCACGTTAAGTCGAAAAAGGAAATTTAGAAAGAGATTTTTGCTTTTGGAGAAAGTCAATACTAAGATTAAACGTTCGTTGATTACTTGAAAATAATTTCAGATATTAATTAATAAGAGACCGGGAGACTCGTCAGAGTCTCATATTAATTATCATTTTCTTTATACATTTTATTCGTTAGAATATTAACTATAGAAACGCCTAGCTGGTGTCATCTGATGGGTTTCATTGAATATCGCCATCTTAGAGTACTTGCCATGTTGAATTTATGATGACGTCATGCACCTATGTCCTTGCCCGGGTTTTAAGTTACCTCTCTGCTAAATTTCATCAAAATCGATTTGACAATTTAGCCGTGATTATGTAAAAAACATAGAAACAAATTCATGTTCGCTTTCATAATATGTAGGTGTTAGTACGGATGGATAAGTACTCACGACGCAGCGCGTGACCAGTTTTCGATTACAAAAGAATAAACACACATACCTGATTATTATGCAAATTGACTGACACGCTGCTAATAATATTTTCAAGCAATGTGTAAAAAATATCACGGTTATGGATTTATTTAAGTAGAAATAATTATTTAGTTGAGCCATTTTGTTATGTTACGGCGCTTAGAATTCTATAGTTTTGACGTTGAGAACATTTTACATACAGACTTTTGAGATCCAGGATATTCTGTAGTGTTTCGAGCTCCGATATAATCTGTAAAGTTGACGTATCCGAGTATCTACAGAGATGAAACACGCTTAACGTCCATTAGAGTTTTAGCACTCGAAATTTTGTAGAATTTCAGTTACTGAGACGTTCTGCAAAGTTAGCGCACTTCTGATTTTTTCTGTAATGCTTGACTATATTTAGGATATTTTATGCAGAGTCTCTTATGTATGGAATTTTACATGTGTAGAGTATTTTTATGTAGAGTACCTATATCATTTGTAGAGTTTATTTGTTCTCAATTAATTACCTCTAAATACCTACGTATCTGCTTTGGATCTATCACCAATTCCTTTCTTGTTTCCCTTCTAGTCACTCTTACTTATTCCATGAATAACCTTATATCTAACAACAAGAAACAATCAATAAAGCCTTTCCATTAGAACTATCAGTGTGCGAAAAAAGTATACTTCATCTTGTGAAAACTTAGAGGTCAGTTATATTAGGCTGATGCATTGCATGCAACCTATAAAATAGTTTTCACCTCGTGCATCGCACATAACAAAATATAATGTGCAGGGTTTTTAAGATTATATACCCGACTGGAAATTATTCCGATGTCCCGCAAGGAGTCGATCGGGTGTTCCTAAGACATACCCTATTCAGGCGTGCTCGATGAGATCCTTATCGGGATCAAATCAGGTAATAGTCTACAAGGATCACATTATCATCATGATCATGTTCTTTTTGTCTCGTTAAAAAGTTTTACTATTAAACGCACTTTTGCCTCGTTTGAAAATATTATATTGACGCCAAATTCAGTAAGGTTACACTATAGGTCAGGTCCTCATCGGGATCACGTTTTTTGCCTCGTTACAAAAGTTTTATCTTGAATGCGAAGTTCAGTAGGGTTACACCATCAAATTCTCGTCAGGATTGCGTCTTTTTGCCTGGTTTAAAAATTATATCTTGGACGCAAAGTATTTTTGAATGACTCATTATGCCCCAAATTACTGAAGCCTTTATACCTTAAGTACGAGGCAAAGTGAAAAGTCCGATACTTTTCTAATAGATGGTGGTGCGATCGCGAAGATGAGTATACGCCCCCATTTAGAGAAAAAAAAAGTTCAGTTCCACCATGACAGTACACCTGCCCATTCGTCCGCCGTTGCAATAGCGAAATTGGTCGATTTGAAGTCCGGATTACTGCCGCATCCACCTTATTCACCGGATTTGGCCCCCTGCGACTTCTTTCTCTTCCCAGACTTGAAAAAATGGCCGGCTGGAAAGAAATTCTCATCAACCGAAGAGGTCATCGCCGCAGCAGGAGCTACTTCACAGACTTTGGGGCGCACCACTATCTGCTAGAAAAGTATAGGACTTTTCACTCTGTCGTCTAATACGTATATCGCATTGAATTTTTAAACTCATATATCAGAGCTTCAAACAATGTACAGATGAGTCGGTGGCTCAATTGGTAGAGTGCGAAAGTATTACCAGTTTTGAAGCAGCCTGTCCTAAGAGCGCAGGTTCGAGTCCTGGTAGGGTATAAAAATAGGTTACCATTAAAAAAAAAATACTTTACTTCAATAACAATACTTAATGGCTGAGTAGAAATATTTATTTCGATTTTCTACTCGGCTATTGTATAACGCAATTGTTCTAAATAATTTGTCGGGGATTCGATCGTGTTTACCCGGTAAGGTTCTCAGTAGGCGATTACGTTACATGCATGATCAGGTCCAAACCGAGCAACAATGTCTACAGGACCCGATGATTGACTCGGCTACGCTTCATCAGGTCCTGATGAAAACCTTGCTACTTTTTCCAGTCCGGAAAACGCAATTGTTTTAAATAGTTTGTCGAGATCCGACCATGTTTACCGGGTAAGATCCCTATGACGTATTTGCATTACATGTACAATCAGGACCCAATCAGGTTAACCGATAAAGGCCCGATTACTGCCTCAGTTAAGCCAGATCAGGTCGTGATAAGAACCCTACTACTTTTTCCAGTCGGGTACAACCAATGAGAATGGTCGTTCATTGGTTCTAGTATGTAAAGGAGGTTGAGCAAAATAAGCATCCATCGGTAATAAAACTACTTAATTAATAAGATAGGTATGCATGTATGATTATAATCGGATTTCAATATATTCTAATTAGAATCAGACGTACCTTAATCGAAAAATGTCGATCTCGATAGATTCTCATCATGCTTAGCCTCCCTCACCCACTATGACCAATCAACGGACGCATTCATTGACCACGGCCTTGAAAACTCTGCCATAATAGGAACATATTTGCCATGTCCAACGAGGTAGAAGCCACACTGTATAGAACGTGAACGTTGCATCGAGAACTTTATAACTAGCGTTCATATGAATATGAGGGACCTGAAAGAAGGGGGTTGGGTGCCGGAAGACACGTGTGTGTAGGTACGTACATACATGAGTACATGGTAATATTTCGTGGTCGAGCCACTGGCAATACTATCGAAGTTACCATGGACCCCCTTCCTTCGCTCCCTCTTTCCCGCTGGTCCCGGTCCATCCTTCTCTCACCTCCCTCTTTCCGTTCTCCCAGTGCGCTCTACACCCGCGCGCACCAAGAATAATGGTTTCTCGTTCAATCGTTCGCTCGCCCGCTCGTTCGTTCGCTCGCGAGGCAGGAAAAGCAGATTGAATTGGAAATATGTGAATCGGCAGTATGTAAAGTCGTCAGGTTTTCCCCGTTTCTTCGTCGCTGAATACTGAGATAAATCCATGGCTCTTTCCAGCACCATTCTCTGTCCTCCTCCAATCTTTTCGGCTTCTTCATCATCGGTGGAGACATTGGAATGGAGTGTACACACGAGAGTGTCACGTACCAAAACATATATGAACTAAAATATCACGCGTCTCGCTCGGAATGATTTATGATGTGTAGCAAAATGCCCGTGTACCGAAGCGCTGTTTACCAAAATGCGTATGTACCTACTGAAAATGCCACGCCTCTCTAAATTATTGATGCCCTCCAAAGCGTCGTGTACCATTGTTCGTGTGTAAAAAACCTGTGCATCAGAGATACTGCGACGTATAATGGATTTGTGGTCTTAGTGAGGCCTACCGTCTAAATTAAGTCTACAAACAACTGGTGAATGTACTCTATAGGTGCTTGCATGTATGTGCTTATAAACAGATAGTGAATATCCGTCACGTGTCTCAAAATACTGCAGGGGAGAGTTGCTATATGTGTACCGATTATTATCTAAATAGTATATCATCGGTTTTTCGTAAACTCATGTATGAATATGACATCTAGTAGACAAAATATATAAAACGCCGTCTGTTCGGAATTCAGTAGAGCTTACGTTATTAATATCACATATTTGAGTTCGCTATTAAACTATTAGCGACTATAGGACAAACTGCGAATGGACAAATTGCGATTTGAAAAGTTGCTCCTCAAATGTTCTTATAGATCTATGTGATTCTTCTTGTAGATAGAAAAATATCTAATTTTTTTACATATGCCATGTACTCAATTTCGATAAACCCTGGCACGGTACACGCAAAAAATAAAAAGTATTAAGTACTACGATTTTTGCAACTTTACTTTACAATATGTACTTATAAATCTACTCAATCAAAATATACATGCATATGTAATGTACAAGGTATCCCAGGTTCAAAATTTAAAACTATACATCTAATGAAAGAGAGAGAGAGAATATCGAGGGGTCAATATTGTTTAAACGAGAAGCTGTTTGAGTTAACCAATAGTAGTTCAAGTCTAGCGGATTTCTAGGGCCGATTAAAAGTTTTGGATTGATTCTAATTATTATACCTTTATATATTCCAAAATTTTCAAAAATCATTTGGCATCCTACGTCATTTCAATGCAATTGATAACAATATATGTATCCAAATTTGAAGAAAATTAAAAGTTTTCTCCGAAAAGTGATAGATTTGGTATTAGAACCCTTTATCATATTGTGGGTATCATATCGAGGGTATCCTGCCAAAAGGACATCCACAAAAATCATGTTTTGGATGATACGCCCTTTTGACAGGAAACTCTCGATATATTTTCCATACGAAGAAATATATAATATTGGTATACGAATACGTATAATAATACAGTTATAATAAAATATCAAAAAGAATTAAATATTTCATTTTGATGCCTACGCGAGATTACAATCACATATATGTATATTCGTTCCCTATTTCTCTTCTCACCGAACACAGTGCATATATCCTCCATAATAATATCATCTCACCACATCCCCACTTCGGTAGCGAATGTTTCACATCCGCCGTCGGTTTCTAGAGTTTGACGAGCAATGCGGAGACGTTCTTCATTAATGAACGTCACTACCCGTATGTCGCTGTTGAAGATATGATCAGATGCCGACCTACGCAACGAACTACTATGAGCTGCACTCGTATTCAACTCACTAACGACGAAACTTTCGGTAAACGAAAAAGCGTACGGATCATTACGTGTTTTTCCGTCAATTTTCTCTCGAATCCGATGCGTATTGCGCGTCCAGTTTCGTTAACTTTGATTTTGAAATAAGTTAGGTTAGGTTGAGGTAGCCAAGGGCAATCGTTGGCTAGAGCGTGGGTGGGCGCGCATGTAATTGAATAGCTAGAGTCTGATCGCCTAGGGCAACCGTCAAGCGCAGTCAGACTCACTGCAGTGTTCTTCCACACCGACACTGAATTCACGCTGAGTTTGATATGCGTCGCTCAGCAACCAATCAGTTAGCGGAATTGTACGTTGTATTGCCGTAGCTAACTATTCAGGTCTCCGATTGGTTCGGGTGCTACGTATCTACATCGCACACCGGACCCAGTTTGAACCGAGCATAACGTTTCGGATTGAACGCAGAAAAGTGATGTTATCCAACGTAATTTTTGAAGTTAAACTTCTTATGTGGCGCTGAGGGTTAAATTTGTCAGGCCGTTACGAAAAGTGCAACGTTCTAAGGAGGGGATAAAGCAGTGAGCGTCGCGTTAAAGGGAGGGGAGAGGCAGCGAGCAATAGAGTCAAGTGTATAGGAGAGGAGACAGCGAGAGAGAGAGAGAGAGAGAGAGGGGGGGGGGGTATTTTATAGACTATATTTTTCGCTATCGGCTAATTATAGACCATTGTTATTTAAAGCCGATTGGAAGTCCAATGCGATTGGCATAAAGTCTATAGTCTATTACAGCATATTGCCATATCAAACAAAAAAAAGAATGTTGTACAAAGTGATATTTCACATAGTAGCAGTTGTCCTCAGGAGTGACAACAGCACAGAGTATCGTTGTACATTGTAAGAGATATCCATCAACATAGCACCATTCAGGATATTCCATAACCAATATCACTAATATATTACATACAACAATATAAGAGTGCTATCTTGACTTATAGTTCTGTGGTACTAATAATAAGTCAAAACCCGATATGTCAAAAAGAAGCGATTTTTTGTTTTTAATGTCAATATGTACAGTCAATAATGAAGAATATGATGGCAAAACCCGATATGGCTCCAAATCACCTACAACTTGTAGGTTAACAAAATAATATTCCGATTACGCTCTACGCCCATTGAATTGGTCGGTGGTTTGAAGCGTCTCCTGAAAAATTAACTTTCTTGACATATCGGGTTTTAACTTAGTACCACAGAGTTCTTCCAACGAAAGATAGGAACTCTTACAATGTACAACAATATTCTGTATCATGTCGCTTCCGAGGACAACTTCTGCTATGTAAAATATCACTAATTATTCCATTTATTTAGTTCTTTATACGACATTCTTTTTTCCGTGATATAGACAAGTTCTGTGTAAATATATGTTATGTATTCTTACGAATATATATTTTGTACCGTATGTCCCAGGAGAATTCGAGCAAGTGCCGATACCTATGGCCGATAACTTGAAATTTGACTTCGGCAGTGTTTGCCGACGGTCGAGAATTTGATAGTTAGAGTTGGCTTGAGAAGAGTGCGCTGTGTGTGCTGCGTGAGAGCGAAAAGTGTCAAACGTCTGATTTCCCGATAGCTATCAATTCGGGAGATCGAAGTATTGAATAATAGACGAAACACTTCGATCTCCCGAATTGACAGCTATCGGGAAATCAGACGTTTGACACTTTTCGCTCTCACGCAGCACACACAGCGCACTTTTCTCAAGCCAACTCTAACTATCAAATTTTCGACCGTCGGCAAACACTGCCGAAGTCAAATTTCAAGTTATCGGCCGTAGATATCGGCACTTGCTCGAATTCTCCTGGGACATACGGTATACGGTCGTAGGATATATATAGTGCGTAGGTGCAAGAACAAATTTTTTTGGCATATACGTTGTGGATATTCCATGCACATACATGCAACACACCCTCTCGGATAAGCATTTCGTGTACATTCATAGGATACTGTGCATACATAAATGAATATTGTATAGAGGTACCCATATAGAATATACACAATATTTTTCACATTATGGTTTCTGTATCTATATGCATAGTATATCGAATGTTATCTGGAAGTCGGTGTGACCTAATTCGTCAATACTTGTCCCGCCGACTCATCACTAATGGAACACTGGGACAAGTATTGACCAACACCAAGTCTCCCCATTCCCATCCGCCCGTCAGCAGCACTTGCTCAGCTCAGAGAGGAAAACCGGGTGACAGCGATCTACATAGTCGATAGTTACTCTTAGGTTACCAAATTCACCCAGTGCCAGTGATGTGAAATAGACGTATCATACGGCCAATTCAGTAGTGAAGGAATCTTCGGTTATGAAGGAGGGAGATTTGGTTGACAGGATAAGTATTGACATATCAGGTCACATCGACTATTATGCTATCCTGCCCGGAATAAAATCTATCTATTTTTTGGATATTTGTAAACGTTCAACTGAAGATTTACTACATACATACCTATATGTTTACCGGAGTCATATACGAATTATTAATCATTCATTTGGCGATAAAATAAACATTGTTAATACCAGAGATTAATCGGATGTAAAGCCAAGTATACATGTAAATATACAAATTTGGAAAACCAGAGTACATCACACGTGAGGATAATTTTAAAGAATGAAGTCTCCCACTGACTTGCCTGTATCTATCTGCAATATAGGAATATTCTACGATAGTGTATTGCATACAAAATGACTATTAAATATATTACCATCTATGTAGCCCGTTTTTGATGTAACTCGATTTCCAAATCCGAAAGGTGGGAGAGGGGCTAGATTAATAAAGTAAGTACATTTTCTATGTACCTGATCTAGTAATAACCTTGTATGGATAGAAACTAGTGATTCACTTTTATACTTGCATAACAAAGGATACGATTTCAAACTTATATTCCGGGAACGGAACTCGAGCTTTTATTACATCTCATGAAGTCATTATCTATGGATATCCTTCCTATACCGATGTAAAATCTTATTGTATAATAGATAAAAATATAATCTTCGAACAAGTATTATATGAAAGTGGACCAAAAGTTCATAGGTAGCGAGATGATAAGGATTGGAATCTTCATCCTAGCGAGTAAACTTGGAATCATATGACATAAATTAAAGTTGCCGATATCAGATCAGTGCCCAAGTCAGACCGAATTCTATATTAATATAGAATCAAATATTTAAATCGATATCTTTTGTTTAGATCAAATCGGTACTCATTTTAATCAAATAGATATTACTTGTGGTTATTTAAAAATTGTATACTTGTATAAGCGAAACTTTCTTAACAGATTATTCATATCGGCTTCGATTTTACCCAAGAACTTGTTGAGGAGATTTTTTCAGAGCGTATTAAGTATATTATGACTTATTCTGAGATGAACGACAAAATATTATCTTGCAGCAATCACTTGCCTAAAACTACTTTTAAACGAAAAATTTCAACGTTAGCCAGGATTAGTTTAACAATAGAAATAGTAAATGTTTAGTAAATTTGATTAGGATACTTTTTAGAGAATAAAAAAAATCTCAGTGGATAAGTGGTACACACTTTAAGAAGTTATTGACCAACATTAAATTTGGAAAAAACATAACATTTCGATATATTGTATCATTGACAATACACTTGAACAAAATTAAACTTCTGTAAAAAATGATCAGAAGCGCCTTTAAAAATTCAAAAGAAGTTTTTGGCATTTTAATGAGATTTTAAGGCATTCTGAACATTGAACAATAACATTTTCAACGTGTTGCGTTTTGACTGATTTACTCCGTTTTCAAGCCTGAATATTGTGAGATATTTTAAGTTTTGAATGAAAGTAAATTTGTTAAAGTATGCATTTCAATTTCAACCAGTTATACCATCTCGTTTAGTCGATTTTGAAAGAAAATAAGCATGTTGCATTAAAAACAAGTTCCTCAATTGGTATACAAAAATATAATTTTGGTTTATAAGCCATAAATATCAGCAAAGTATGTATTATTATATATTAAAAAGCACGTCACAAGGTAACCTCAGAGTTTACAGTAGTTGATGGTATAAGCGGCCCCCATAGACGTGCAATATTATTGCACAATATTGATTGTACAATAATATTGTAGGCTTCCCATAGACGTTCAATATTATTGCACAATAATCGGATTTGTTTATAACCTTGCGTTACCTCGCCACTGGGGATAACCTTTGAAGACTTGAAGTTTTTAACTGCCGTTTCACCACAATCAATAGGTCGCATTGTTATAGAAACGTGCACAGCTTATTCTAGGTATAATTTGGCATTTGTAAAACCGGCCCTAAAAGTTCGATTTGGCTTGCACGATATATTGTACCTAAAATATATTGTACAACCCTTCAACACTAAATACACACGATCAATTATATTGCACAAACCCCAATATTGCGCAATAATATTGCACGTCTATGAACACCTATAGAGAGACTCAGATTTGGCTCCATGCGTCGGATCGCGAAATCCCACGCTCTGCGCTCTAAGTTCTTATCCAAGAGGGCGCGCGCGGGGGTCGCTTCCGAAATGCGAGTCTGTGCGATTTACATTGCAAAAACGGTCGGTTCTTCGATATTACGAGAGCGGCCAGATCGATATTGGCAATCCTCGACCTTCCGATAACGTTCGAATATCCACACATGGTTGGCCTATATATGTATGTATTTGCCTACCTACGTGTATATCGGCGCCGCGTCGATGCTATTCCAGGGGGCGGGGGGTTCGATTATTATTATCCGTGACCCGTGAACGCGAGCAGCAACGGCAACGCGGTTCGCCGCGACGCGTGGAATAGGTATAACCTAGTTCTATTCCTTGTTCCTTTTCGGATAAGTCGTATGTGTAGAGGTACGGCAATGCGAGTTTATCGAGGACGAGACGTTATCGACGATCATTGAAATATAACGTGGAGCACGTTTGGCTAGCTTATGGTCTTAACGTGAGTCCGCGGTATCGTGTTCTTCGGTCGTGAGATATTCTTTCCGCGTCTTTTGCTATTATTGCGGCGAATCGACATATCGTTTCCGAATCACTAATCCTTGTAGGTGTGTGGAATGCGATACCGCTTATTTACCATTGAATGCTCCAAATTTTACAAATAACTACTCGTATATTTTGATATAGAAGGTCGATTGAAGGGATTATTGTAAAAGGGGCACACATAAGTGCATAGAAGTTAAATGGAAAAATGAAAGTTCAACGTTTAGATGTCCCGAACTGCATTTTTAACTCAAAATTGTTGCTTTGTTGTTTATACGTTTTTTGTTCCAATCCCTTTAATTATAATGAATATATCAATATGTAGCTGCGGCATATTTATGCTATTTATAAAAATAACAACCATTTTACCTACTAGCGGCAGTACACTGATGTTTCAGATGTGATTTATGTGCGTTGTCGCATGTTCATCATCAAGACTCGCAACACTTACCTGAAACAGAAAGTTGAGAAGAAGCAATTAATTATAACGCACTACTGATAACATTCATTAAGTTATAATTGGATATAATAATAAAGAGCGAGCGAGTGACGTTTATATACGTACTCATTAATATTCATAAAAAAGTATGTATGTATAATAGAATGGATGAGGAGAGAGAGAGATACAGGGGTGAGAAGTAAGGATGAAGAAGAAGTGAATCGAGAGAAGACGATTTAATACACAATTCTAGCAATTGAGTGTTGATCTATTTCAATCTCTCATATACAAATATATAAAACCTAAAGATGGAAATAAATTATACTATTAACAATTTTTAATAGAAATATGTGCGAAGCAACAATTAACATATGCACGAGTGTATTAATATTCACACGCAGAAGTGTATGAAATTTCACACACACATATAGTTATTAAAATTCAAATAGATTATTGAATTTCAAAACCAAGTGTTCTTAAATTTCGAATATGATATGAGATTTCGTAACCAAATGTCTTAAAAATTGAAATACGTTATGAATGTTTATAAACAATTTGTCATATTTACAATATATACAGATACTTGTGCACAACGAATTTAGCGACTCGCATATGAATTTTCAAGAACTGTTATTAAATTTCATAACCATACATGGTAAATCTTTAATACGGTGTTTGAAACTTAAAAAGCAAATTCTTAAATGTAATAGATACGTTTATTTGAAAATTGAATTTCACACTACAAATTTTATACATACATTTGAAAATTAATATACTTCAAATCAAAATTCAAATATTTGTTTGAGTTATGCAACATAGATATTCATTTTCAAACAATTTCATATGATTCTCAGTTTCAATACTGCAACTTTGAATTTCAAATTTCAAAACATTTTTAACGGTGTAGCAGTTAAAAACAGAATAGTATGCTCGCAAGAAAGAATTGCTTCTATTTTGTCGTATAATATTTTATCGTACGGTTTGGGCACAACATACTAGCGAGATTTTGATATATGACTGCCACACGAACTAATGCCGCTAATACCTTCTATCCCTTCGAGCCAGATAATCTCCAAAAGTCCGGAAAATTGGGGAATATTACACGACGGACGTGGGTTTCTGGAAACGATATAGGAACAGTGTGTACCAATACTGTTATACTTCAGTAAACTCATCCGGTTATATTCTTAAGCCAACGTAATATCGGAGCGTTACTAAATAAAAGTTTGAGATTAAATAAATATTATTGCACAATATCCTCGATATACTGAAATGCAAGATAATCGTAATATTGTTAAAGTACAGATATTCAAATACAGCAATGGAGAGACATTATCGCGCAGTAAGACATGTACAATTTTGCATGAATATTGCTGCAATGATGTAAAATTGCAAGCTTTCTGCAACGGTTCATACATATTTTGTGTTGTATGGACTCATAATTTTCGCCCCGTATAGATGTACATACACTATATCACATGCTCATTGATTGAAGTATATAGCGTACTATTGTACTCGTAGGTATGTATGGTCTCTGTAGTATAGAAACAAAGAGAAAGAACGATTTATATACTGAATTTAACAAATTCACTTCCTTTTTCTCTTTTTCACTCACACACAGACAGATATTTAAAAACCTACTGCACGATACATGTACGAGGGTGTATCAAATATAAACGGGAATCGTTTTGTAAAAAAGTCCAACGTTATTTAATTAAGCTCAGAAACATATTATATTATTTTTTTTACATAGTCTCCCGCCATAGAAATATATTTTTCCCATCGAATTGGGAGCTTTTTCATTCCACCATCGTAGAAACTCTTCGGACGTTCTTGTAGCCATTGGAACACAGATGCTTCCACCCCGCGTCGTTATCGTCGAAACGTTGGCCTCCAAGCGCTTCTTTGAGGGGTCCAAAAAAAATGAAAGTCACAAGGGGAATGACAAGTCGGGACTATATGGCGGATGTTCCAGCATCTCCCAGCCTAATGCATCTAATTTTTGCCTTGCGGCATTGGCCGCATGAGGCCTGGTGTTGTCATGCAAAAGAATGACACTTCTGACCCCGATTGCCTCTGCCTTTTCCTTCGAAATGACAATTTTGCGGAATCCAGTAATTCACAATAATATTGCACATTAATCGTGCGTCGATCGTGAAGAAAGCCATGAGATTTCGGACCGCCTCAATGTTGGCTTCGGTCACACTTGTCCTTGAGCGGCGAGCGTGGCTCGCCTCGACCTTTTCACGCCCTCCAGAAAATTCTTTGTGCCATGCAAACACACGGGTTCTTGACAGAGTGTTGTCCCCGAACTGTGCCTGTAATCGCCGCAAAATTTCGGTTGGATTCATCCCCTCCTTGACCAGAAACTTGATTCTGATCCGTTGCCCAATGGAGACATGCACTTCTGTCTCGCTCATGGTTTCTTTTCATACTAAAGGGATTCGAGCGAATTGCCGGTTGATTGTCCCCTCTCCCTAACGATACAAGCCATCTGCGCATCAACTCCTTCAAAGTGTCACGAACCCCTCCGTAATTAAAAAAAAAAATCAGTCCCGTTTATATTTGATACACCCTCGTATGTAATAATCCTAATCGTGACACGTACGTCTTTACCAGATTTTATATCCACGACACAAATTATATTGTTATCCGTTCAATAAATCCTGTATTCAAATAATTAAATACAGATACCTGTCATATACTTATTGTATATGTTAAATAGGAAAACTAAATTATAAATATATCGCAGCAGTAGGCTATACATTATAGTTGGTAAACTTGTATACGATAGCTTTCCGCTAAATATACCGTAATCGAGTTAAAGAAATAAAGTTTGGCGTATGTTCTGCAAGAGCCTCTTTCTCCGCCATTGTAAAAATGTACAGCTACAATGTAGCTCTGCGCCATCTTTCCTAAATGTACTAGTTCCAATTCAAATGTACCGCTTCCACGCTGATCATGCGTTTCACCCGCTGAGGGCCATTTCTTTATATATGGTAGTCCCCTTAAATATCGGTAAATCTTTCAAGACAGAGGCCTACAATAGGTTGCTACACACCAAAGGTGGCCTCCAGAGGGTTGACAAAGATGCGTTTAGTGAGATCCTAAGATGGGATATAGGTATTCCAGAGAAAACACGTTGTCAAAATATCTATTGCTTGTAATCTGCCATGTGATAAATTATTGAGAAAAGTAACCATGACTTTGAAATCATGAAAGACATGCCCTTTAAGAGAATTTCTTTCTCAACCCTCCATTTTCTCTTTCGCTCCGAGTGGAGACGCGCCGGATACGCGACTTCAGTGAGTCATCCTCACTTTGGTTTCTCTCGTCGTGACGAACTGATGGAATAGGGGCAGGAAAATAGAGGGTAGCCTCTGTTGGCCTATATTTAGACAGATTTTAGTGCTCTTCTTTTCCTAAAGGAATCTTACACCACATCTCTCACAGATGTTCGTAGTGATACATTACAAATTCATTAATATATTACATGGTGATTCCAACGTATTCATGATCACCGAATTATAGTTAAATAGGTATACTCTCTCTCTCTCTCTCTCTCTCTCTCTCTCTCTGCACTTACAATCAATTAGTACACGAGTTGCGATTAATCATTACTATTTTTCTATCACTGATCAAGCATTAATTGTCCGTTGCAAAATCGAAATGAACGCAAAGGAAAATAGTTCCATAGTTAGCGTTGGCTTAAGGGGTTACACCACTTTGAAATTTTCAAGAAATTAAAAAATTTTTTTGGCTGAAAATACTCTCTACGATATACAAAATGATATGCCGTTAGTTACAAATCGATATCTAAAGTGAAAGAGCAATTTTTGAAGTGTAGAACGCGTTTTTCTTAAAACTGCATTTTAAAAATAGGTGGGCACTCTAGCTCCGCCAATTTTCAATCAATCGTCTTGATTCTCTTTTTATTTTATTCGTGATATGTTTATCTAGCGAAATATGCGTTTTATGAAAAATGCATATTTTTGAAAACGGCTACGTATTTCGCTAGCTTTTGAGCTACAGAAACTAATTTTTTTTCGTTCATTGTTCTAACTGAAACCTGGACTGAGTTATCGTGCCCACCGCACGATCATCGATTTTCGTAGCGCTTCGGTAAATCGCCTTTCATGCCGCCATTTTTATAAATAAAAAAATACAAACAAAATTTGCTGTTGTTTAATAGTAGTATAATACCTTACTGTACTTTAATTTGGATAAAAGCATTTCAATTCTTCAAACAAAATTCTTGAAAACCCGTAATTTCTTGGTAGGTGAAAGTGGTGTAACCCCTTAAAGTAGCATGGTCACTCTCCAAAGTGATCGTTGAGTGTCCGTAAAAAGAAGTCATCAAAAAACTATGATTTATAATAGAAAATTCTCTTTGCGAATTATAAAATTTATGACCATAAGAATTAGTCGATTATTTTGATTATTTTTCACTTATTCTTCAAATAATGTGCATCCTTTGACTAGCGTCTTTTTATGTGTGGCAACGCATATTAAAGATGGGCTCGTGGCCCAGTAGAGAAAACCACGATACACTCAAACGTTTGAGTGTATCGCGGGGAAAACGAGATCTGAAATGCACGCTTGAATCCACTCCACTGACGCGACGTTGCCGCATCTACTCGACGCGCTATTTCCGAACACCGAGAAGCAGAAATTAGTTATAACTAAAGTATCAAACGGTCAATAATTTTCATCAATGGGTGTCAATTTTTGTTTTTTTTTTTCCTCCGTTTTTTGGTATATTTTTTATATTTTAATCTTGGATCTTACATACAAACCCCAAGAAATGTGTCTTGCCCATAAGACGCTGGGTTATTTTCTACTCGGTAATTAATTTTTATCAGACATACTAAACGGTCAATCTACCCCAAATTGCACCAGGAGGTTTCTATTGATATTAGCCTGCATACATAATTATTTCATATTTAAATCTTGGAAATCGATTCGTGACCATACTACTTTAACGCGATGCAGTTCATCGGTCAGAAATCGACCTCACCACGACCACGAACGAAGGACGCGTCGCGCCGGCGTCTTTCGGCGCGGATCTCGAAAAGATAGAAAACTTTTCCCATTAGGGTAAATGCCTTAATGTGAAAATATGATACGCCCGCGCGCTCCTTCCCGACGTACACCTCGTCTCCCTGCTCGGCGAACCCCGCTAGCGATACCAATTAGAACGGAATAGCCTCGCTATTTTCCCCCGTTATAACAACGCACGGAAAGTACCGGGGGCCCCTTATTAAAATCGTAATGCAATACTCGTGTAATACTACAAAGGGGATGAAATACACCCCCGTCTTATTCGAGCTTCCTCCCCTCTATCTCTCCTGCCGCCCCGTCAAACTCCACCTCCTTGTTAGGCCAGCCGCCTTTCTTGTACGCCCGTGCGCGCGTGTGTACCGTGTTGCAGGCCCCCGGCTGTGGCAACGATCAAAACCGATGCGTGATAGGGCTTCGGAGGACGGGGGCGCCCCAGAGAGGATCGACGAGGTGGTCCCGTTGGAAATGAGGCAAAGCGTTGGCTTCCCGCGGAGGTTTCCTTTTATTTCGCGAAACGTGCGGCACGACGGGAAAAATTGGAAAATGTCCCGCAAGGGACGCGAGAAGATGAGGAAGCGAGAGAGCACGGGACCGAGGCAAGAAGAAGAAGCGGCAGAGACGTTGGTCGCCCCACTATCCGACCGTGGTCCGGAAAGTTCGGGCATATAGTTCGTGAAAATGTATAGCAGTGAAAGGGTGGGGGATGCTTTTGGTCGACGCTATAAATCAGGAGGGACATGCGAGGTTCACTGCTACTTCCCTCTCGCCTCTCTCCTTCATTTCTCTCTTTCTATCACCCCTCTACACTCGAGCACGCCCATTCCGGCCCTTTTAACGTGCCAGCGCGACGCTAAATGAATTTCGATATACAGTCCAATATCCCGACATGGATCCTACTGGCTCCATGCATGACCATACGACTTTTCCTCGTGGCTTATGTGTGGTAGTACATAGTAGGGTAAGTCCGGGATAGTTCGACCACTTTTTCCATTAGCGCGAAAATCTTCTCAATTTCAATAGATATGGACATTTTTACAAATTCGTAGGGACGTATAAACATTTCTTTTTCATTTATAATGCTTTAATAGACAAAAGTAACGTTTACTAAACAGTTATTATACAAAAAAATAAATAATGCATCGATCCGTCTCACCCTTACTGTCCGCGTGAGTTTGTGACCACTAAAATAGGCAGGTACAAATAAATTTAAACGGCTTATAACTAATATAAAGTTGAATAACTAGTAACAATAACTGAACTAATAATTGTATTATCATTTTAGGTGTTGTCTTACGTCTATGGTAAATGTTAGGCATATTGATCTGAAACAGTACATTTTATTTATTATACAATACTCGTGCTTTCCATAATTAGGGGTAAAACTAATATTTATTTTACACCGGTAGTTTTGCTTTCAAAAATTTGAGTGGTTGGTCTATCCCAAGTCAAAGTGGTCGGACTATCCCAAAATGTAGCAGTACAGTAGAGTACAGCACAGTACACAGTACAGTATTTACTATAATAAACTTACCTGCTGGGAAGTGGTGTCATAAAAACCGTTATTATCGGAAAATTATGAGCACCCTCGGAAACAATACGTTACGAATATTTATTGAAAACTGGTTTAGAACGCCGTTTCCACGAGGAACTATATCAACAATGGCTACGCGCTAAACGGAAAAGTACTGGCTGAGCCATTTGTTGGTTAGTTTCTGAATTATTGGTACTGGTCGGTCTATTCCGGACTTACCCTATATACGTGTAGTTACACGAAGTTTCGCCGTACGACACAGAGGGCACTGCCAGAGCGTACGTATGCTACCACGCAAAGCCTCGAGAAATAGTTGCGATATGGTCATGCACGGAGCGGATACCAAGAGATTGCACGTAGCGCATCTAGCGCTTCCCTCCACGTGATCGACCTCGGTGTATCCGCGATATACAGAGTAATTCTGAGAACAGTAGTCATGGAACGATATGTAGCACTTTGTAGATTATAGGCAATCAGACACCCAGAGAGAGAATCGAAATTTTACTCCTACTTTGATGCTTTTAATACTCCATTCGGCCTACCATTGGCCTACTCATCCTATGAGCTCCTATTTTGAACTTAATGTTGGTGAAATGTTCACTGACGGACCATTTTAGGCTCAAAATAGGGTTTCAATACGATGGAAAATCGACCTACTGTACCTAAGCCTAAGAGAGTAGGTCGATTTTTCATTCCATTGAAACCCTATGTTTAGCCTAAAATAGTCCGTCGGTAGACATTTCACTAACACTAGGTTTAAAATAAGAGTTTGAGGAGCCATAACTTTTTCATTTTTCGATTTATCGTTGCAAATATTTTTTTCTTCAACTCGTATAATTTCAAGCTATTAATTTCATTAGAGTTATGCGATCAATAAGATGTTTCATAACATCTGAGTTTATCAATGTTCACTTGTGTCTTTTGAGTAGCATAATTGCTATATATGGGATAAATCGTGTATAACTTTTTAATGTATGAATTTTCCTGTACAACGTTTAATTTATTTGAATCATAAATAAGCAGAGAACCATGATTGATCGTTGAAATTATCGAATTTCAAAATTTTTGATATCCTGCGTGAATTTTAGTTTGGGGTATGACATACCCCGGAACACCTCTCTCGTGAGAATTTCTCTGTGCACACCAACACCGGGTTAATACTCCATTCGCGGCCTACCATTGGCCTACTCATCCTATAAGCTCCTATTTTGAACTTAATGTTGGTGAAATGTTCACTGACGGGCCATTTTAGGCTCAAAATAGGGTTTCAATACGATGGAAAATCGACCCACTGTACCTAAGCCTAAAAGAGTAGGTCGATTTTTCATTCTATTGAAACCCTATGTTTAGCCTAAAATAGTCCGTCGGTAAACATTTCACTAACGCTACGTTCAAAATAGGAGTTTATAGGCTGAGTAGGCCAATGGTAGGTCAAATGGAGTATTAAAAGCATCAAAGTAGATAGAGGTGAAAAATATCGACTCGCGGGTGGGCACTGCACTTGCACCTCGATGATTGACTATGACGACGCACAAGCTGCTCGTCCACCAACTGTTTCGCGAGAAGGTCTCTGATATCTGATAGCCTGAGTCAGACACTGCACTACTCAACCTTTGCATTCACCCTCCTTAAGGTAGCCACAGACGTACAGTTATTCCTCAAGGTTTGGACTGCGCAGTCTAAGCCTTGAGATTTTCCTCAACGTGTGTGGTGAAGACCTTGAGGCCGCCGGTGGACTGTACAGTCCACAAAATCCTGTTCGAAAAACCATCGAGAATAGCTGCGCAGACCTGGCTGAACAGGCCAAACTCGGCGTTTGTGGTCGAACCTCCAGTACTGGCGCTTTTAACTCCAACTTTTGCCATTAGAGCGAATATATTTTCTTATGGCGTGATTTTAGCGCGTAGTTTTGAATACTTTCTTATTACGTATCACACGATACACGTATAAATATAAATACACTTCTATTGGTGTCCTTCTAATGCGTAGGTAACCTCCAAAACTGCTATCTAAAACTAGTTTGTTTTTTCACCGCCAGAGGTCATGTCGCCATTCGACAGATTCCGAGTCACGAACTGACGTGTACCTCAGTCCGTGTGTGAGCCATCCGCCGTTAAAGGAAATCCTCAAGGCCTCGACTGCACAGTTTCGCCTTGAGAAATAACTATCGTATGTCCCACTCTGTACGGGCCAGTTTGTAGTTACCTTCGGGGAGGCTTGGTCGGTATTTGAGTGATTTAATACCGGTAGAAGTCGAGTCGGTAGTTAGAGTTGGTGTCAAATCGCGAGATCGAAGCGTCTAACCTCGAAATTATGGATTTAAATTGCATGGAAATTACTCACCATTATTCACAAATTCATAATTTCGAGGTTAGACGCTTCGATCTCCCGAATTGACACCAACTCTAACTACCGACTCGACTTCTACCGGTATTAAATCACTCGAGTACCGACCAAGCTTCCCCGAAGGTAAATTCAAACTGGCCCGTACAGAGTGGGACATACGGTATACGTCTGTGGGGCTACCTTTACCTAGGCACGGTCACCAGAGTTTGTTCGGGAAATGGACGAATCAATTTCGACGAAACTGACGATCATCGCCCGCCGTTGAGACCCCGGTAACGAGACGGAGCGTTTCGCGACAAAAATGACGCCGTCGGGTGGGGGAGCTAATTAACTGTGAAACGCGCGGCTCCGCTCGCGCGACGACAACGATCCACCCCACCCGCTGACAATTTCGCCCGTTGCATGAATATTTATAATTATGATTCGGCGAGCAGGTCGCCGGTGTCCACGGGGTAAAATGTGAACGCGCGGCATTGCGGTAAAGCGTCGAGTTGCAGCGACATTTCGCCCCTGTTATATTAACTGTATAGGCCTCGACGACCGAGCCGCCCCACGCGGTTCGCGATAACCATTCGGATACCGGGTAGTCCGATGACAGTGACGCATTACGCGCAACGGTTCGCCGCCAACGGTGCGGAGCCGGATGGTACGCACGGCCATTTACCATCGATGCATAACCGGTAATTACACGGAATGTGCGCAGTAGCGGGACCGTTCGAAATCGATGAAGGGATCGTAGGAAATTCTGAATTTTCATAACGTCGTCAATTACTGATGGGCATTCGTAAAATTATGCGTTATGGTTCATCTGTTTCCAAACCCTGGAACATAACCAACGTTAAAAACGCATTGAAAAGGTTTAGTATACTTGATTAAACTAAGGGTAAGTAAGACGAACTCTTATGATTAGGTTAATTAAATTGAGTATAAATTTACGGTAGAAATGAAACATTTTTCACATGGAAGCAGGAAAAAGTCGGGTCTTATCGGGCAGCGGGTATATCGGATAAAGCTAGTTGGAATAGTTGTAAAACGATGGCAGCACTATTTAGTTACTAAGCCTATTTCTCGATGAGAAAGAAGTATTGCGACGCTATTTCGTTTCCGACAATTACGCTAGCGTGAGATTTATAGAGCATTTTCTCCGTTAAATACATTTTTAGACTGCATCAACTCATTTTCAAAACGTTGTGCGGAAATGGGTAACTGCATTTTTTATTTTGTGCCGCGTAGTTATGTACTGATAATTAGTAAGTACGTATGCGATGTGACTTGTCTAACTTTACTTGTGTGATTTTACGAACACCACAAGTAAACACGTGTCAATCGGGCGATATCGGACAGGAAAAAATGAAATACTAACGGCTAACCCCTATAAAAAATCTCTTGAATTAAAGAGTAGCGAAAGAAATGAAAGTACACCAAGCAAAAGCTAAAAAATTGTCAGAGATTTCAAAGAACTTAGAGAGAGAAGACATATTTAAGAATCCATCGAAAGCAAAAATAAATAAACCTGGCGAGTCTGTACCAAGAAAAAAGAAAACATACCATGAGATATCAATTTCCCCACCGATAAAGACAAAACAATTGAAACGATCAACGATTTGACAGAAAAAGAAGATGAAAATACGGCACGCTTCATATGTGGAGAAATATTCGAGGAAGACTGGATTCAATGTAATAGTTGTGAAAAATGGGCACATAAAAAGTGTGCTGATATTAACCATGCATTGTATTATAGCTGCAGCCAGTGTGGTAAGCGTTAAAATAACATTCAAGTAAATTTAATATACAAAATTATTCTGTCCGATATCACCCGCCACTTTTTAGAACCTTGTAAAAATGACGTTTACTTTAAAATGAAAATTTCTTACACTGCTTAATTTTGTTCAGTTTCGTGTATTGATACATTGAAATTAAACGTTTAAACTATAAGAAAAATCCTTTACTATAATTTTATCCCTTGGAATATTCAATTAATCTCTAATTGAATAGTTGTGTGCGATACCGTCCGACTTTCCCCTAATGAAGTAGAAATTGAAATTAAAAATATGTGTTTTTTGTCGTATATTCGATACTGATTTAGTTGAACGTATCAAATAATTTTTTTAATATAGACACACGCATTTTATAACATCTATATTACGGTACCTATACCTATGAATAATATAGACCCATATATATCGGTATCGATCTTTTTCACAGTACAAAATATATTCGTTTCAAGAGTTGAGGGGTACTTAATCGATAGCTATTGATACACAGAGAATCTAATTTTATCATCTGGCGAGACGAACATTGAACTACCTCTGTAACTCTAATAGACATTTTCACGAATAAAACACGCTCTTGAAATATAATAAATAGGGTCATCTACGCTGAGTACGACGTATATAGGTATATAGTGAATAACCTAATTACGATGAAGTAGCGAAACTGATTAATTAATTATTAAATGAACATACGAGGTGGCCCAACCACAGTGGATAGTAGCATATATCTCCAAAACGAGCGTGACTACTGAAAATCTCATTCAAAATTTGTACCGTTTAACTTCGCGTATAAAATATGTCATCATTTTTTAATATCCATCTCCGGTTTGAAGAAAAGGCATGCACCTTTCATTTTTGACCTGTAATTGTTATGTATTATAAGCTAAAAGTAATGTAGTTATCAATGCCAATACAACAAGCTTTCGAAAATTCGATCGGCATATCCGGAAATCCGAGAATTCAAGAGTTGAACTTTAACCTGTTTAGGTCTGTTGCATCCAACTCTACGTACAGATGAGGAGTAGCTCAAGTGCCGCATCTTCCGAAAACATTCCCGTCAAGAGCTTCAAGAGTGTTCAAATTAAAAACCAATTTTATGCATGTACACGATGATCGCTATTTTCACGAAAACAATTTTCATCGAACGTTCGTAATCGACCTGGGTATCATAGTTTTCTATATCAAAGTCTCTCGCTCAATAATTTTCGGAATCAAGGTGTTCTGCTCTATACTTTTCCACATGTCTAGATTTTCCATCCCATAATTTTTTATGTCGGGGTCTTCCACTCCATAATTTTCGGTATTCGGGTCTTCTGCCTAAGTTTTTGACAATACTTTTTAGATGGCCACCGGTGGCGTTGAACGTTGTTTACCGTCGCCCCATCACCCGGCCATGCACGAGCCCTATGATGCAACGTTGCCAATTCTATTTAAGGTGTTACGTTTTATCGTCAAAAAACTACGTTTTGCTGTTTACGAACATCAATATTTTTGTTAAACATTCGGTGACCTTATATTTGTTTGGACTCAAGAGATTCTATGCAATTTTGTGGAGATATGAAAATAGTTTTATTTAACGTGTATACATTTCAAACATGTAGATGTCGGCATTAAAATGTGGAAAAGTGGATTCTTCCATAAGGCTACATGTTAAATTTTCAAATTTCAAAGTCAAAATTCTTTCCTAAATGCCCGGTAACCGGACCTGAAACTTTTCAAAAATAATCTTACGATATCAATTTCCCTTCTACAAAAAAAATTAGCATTCTCTGAAATTTTTCATCTCGCGCTAGGAATACCTTAAAAGAGAATGAAAAATTTTCTCTATTTTTCGATTAGATTTGTTCGTGCATTTTTATATCTACGGATCAATTTAAAGCGGGCAACATGCCAAATCTCTTACATTTCTGGAGAGTCACCGATCTTATTTCAGTACCTTCGTACTCTGGCGGAACGGCAGGCACTCCTCGACGCAGCCCGTGTTGCCGGTTTAAATGTACTGCATTTGTGTTTGACGAGACAACCGCCACCGCTCTCTGTTACGTCGCTTACAATAAAGACTTACCAGAGAACCGGAAGCGGCTCCGCGAAATGTCATTTTCATAGACTTCGGTCATGCCAGTCTGCAAGTGTGGATTTGCGCGATCCACAGAGGGAAGTTCAAGGTCAACAACTGACGTAACTGTCGATTAACAAATACTGGCGATGTGTAAACGTCGCGCGACACCCTCTTACCAAATTTACTCGACGGGGCTGTTCTTCATTTTTACAACAGATGCCGACAGACGCCACGCGGATAGTAATTTAGGCGGCAGGGATACAGACGCGATTCTCGCGGAGCGTTCTTGCAAGGAATTCCAAACTCGCCATAAAGTGGACGCGCATACCGACGCGCTCGCTTACCTGAGATTGCTCTCCGAAGTGGAGAAACTGAAGAAGCAAATGTCCACGAACCCGACAAAATTGCCTTTGCATATCGAGTTTTCCATGGATAAGAAAGACGTTCGTGGCGATCTGGAGAGAGCGGATGTGGAAGCTATGTGTTCCCACCTGTTCACACGGGTGGAATATACGTTGAAGCAGTGCCTCGCGGATTCCGGTATGCATTCCCCTTCGATCTCTTATTTTCATTAACACTAGAACTACCGCAGGCAGTCAATTAGACTGGTGTCTTATTCAGAGTTCCATTCAACTTCGATTATTTCGTAACCCGTGAGGTTTTTGTCGAAATTGGTAGAATACTTTTTTGTAAAGCACATTTCGGCCTACAAAAAAGTTTTATAGCAGTGTGGACGAAAAATACACGGATAACGAGATAATCACCCGCCAAAACGACCGTCTTGTAACGTGCGACCATTCGGTAGTTCTAGTGTTAAGACCAGCGAAGGTGTGACACTCGTCTTATTCGATTACGTTTATTTCATTCTAGAATTGAAGCCGGACGAGATTCACTCTGTCGAGATAACTGGGGGGTCAAGTCGAGTACTCGCTCTGAAGCGTCTAGTCGAGGATGTATTCGGCCGGCCGATTTGTACGATTTTGGGGATCAAGACGAAGCGATATCTCAAGATTGTGCCTTCCAATTCGCTATACTTAGTGTACTTCGCTATACTAGACACGGATCAACAAGACAAGAAAGACAAGTTGAACCAAGAAGCGCAAGCTAATGAACCACCAGCATCCGAACTGAGTCTCGTTCGTACTCAATTTTGATTTTCCTAATCCAGTCATTAATTTTTGTCTTATGAGTTCGAAAGAGTAATATCCAACGCATCCACAATAGTAAATAGAGAACTAAAACATACAGTTTTTACTATACTTGCGTAATTGAAAAATCATGTATAGTATATTGAATAAAAGGATCTACGCGTAACGTGGGAAAAGATAACAAAAAATACATATAGTACTCGGAAATAGTAAGTACCTACTTTTTAGAAGAAATAATTTATAAAGTTTCCATATTACATAAATTATGTTCCTAGTGGGGGTAGGAATAAATCTCGAAAAAGTTCCCATGTGGCCGATGTCCGCAACATCCCTTATTTTGCAAAAAAAACATCCCCAGATAGTACATTGTGCCAGTTTTTCTCAATTTCCTCGTAAACTGTTGTTCAAACGTGAAAAATGCATAGAACTAAAAATGTTCGCCATTAAATTCTACACAAAAACTGTTGTATAAGTATTTTAGCTATTCCTCTCTGAATTTCCGCAAATAACGTTCAAAGTTAGGTGTAGCTTTTACCATATAAAATGTAGCTTTAATTGTAGTGATTTTCATAGTTTTTTCTAGTGCTATAATATCGCTACGTAAGTATTAGCTAAGTCAAATTTTTAAATTTGAAAGGGATTTTAGAGCATTATAACTATACATTTAACGGCCTGCTAAAAACTACCCTTAACTTTAAACGTATTTTGCGAGAATTCAGTAAGGATTAGCTAACATATTTATACAACAGTTTTTGTGTAGAATTTAACGGCAAACATTTTTGTTTCTATACATTTTTTACGTTTGAACAACGGTTTACGAGGATATTGAGAAAAACCGACACAATATACGATCTGGGGGTGTTTTTTTGTGCAAAATAAGGGATATTTCGGACACTGGACAATTGCAAACTTTGTAGGGTTTTGTTCCTGATCTCATTAGGAAAATGTACACGTAATATGAAAACTTTATAAATTATTTCTCCTATTCCATGTTTATATGTTTAATTTACGTGCACTAATAGTATCGCTTGACTGCTTCGATGTGCTGTGAAGTTGCGTTGAAATTTAAACTGGCGGTAAGAAAGCTTGAACTTTCGTTGTGTAAATAATCAGATATGTACGTTTCGAGTAATGTCGCGACGATGCGAGTTTTGAGAATGCGAAATTACGGAGGTGCTCGTTGCAATATGCACGCGCTATGCGAAGTATGTGCATGAATGATGACTCGGTTCGAACCGAGCGTTTGATACTCGTACGATCCGACATGTTCCGGTGAAATCTTTTTATACGCTTGAGACCTTGATTCTAACGAATGAATAACGCGAAACCACCCTTCGCTGAACGTTGCGCGCCAAGCTTATTACGCGGAATACCTCGTGAAAATATTACGAGTACCAAAATGATCGGTCTCCGAGATAAACTATGATCTGAGAATGCCTGTCCCTATACGGGAACATTGAATCGGTCATTTTGAAGATGGGCCATCTCCTATTGGTTTCCTATGGAGACGGCCCCTTTTCAAAATGACCGATTCAATTACATTCAAGGTTCGGCGAATGGTTGGCGGTATTACGATGCGAGTTTGAACGTTTTTTTATATATATTTTTTAATTTTATATGCGCATTATAACAGATAATGATTAATCATCGTACTTTATGACATCCTATTTATTTCCTTCGTTCCTATCCGAAGAGCTGAGTACATACCTGCGGTTCTATCTCCATCGCATAGGTACTTTTTGCTTTCTCGTTTACATATTTTCGACGTTTCAAAAGTGACTTTTTTTTATTATTATTTCTTATGCTTATTCGAAAATTCGCATTCCCTCCCATAACGCTCAACACACATCATACTGAGAGTCCCCTCACTACAGCGTGACATCTTTTGCGGATAGTCTCGCATGAAAAGAACGTCAAAAGAGCTACAGACTTGCCACACGCAAGCGGAAGCCTTTCCGACGAGGCGCACCAGAGAGGAGTGCAAAGGGACACGTCACCGTGCGATTACCAATTACCGTGGACGTCGGCATCGGCGTACGCGAGGAAGGTGTAAAGCCGAGAGGGGAGAAGATGTCGGGCAAAGAAGGCAATTAACACGGTCGGCTTTCATCGCGACACTGACGCGCATCTCTCCCGTCCCGCGTTCGCTCCATTGCCTTCATCCTACTTCCCTCCTAGCATCACCGGGGGATAGTATACTCGCGTTTACGTAATTTCAGGCTCGTAAGCGCGGCATGTATAAGCGTACGTAAGTAAGCGAGGGTGTTATGTACGCCAGCCGTGTTTCCGCAATGCAGGCAGAGATTTCTCCGCTCGCACAACTGTATCGTGTAACTCAACCGAAGCGAGGCACTGCCGGTTGTTTTGACTAGCTGTGTGCAGCGTGTCTATTTCGTCTACGAGGACATCGCTTTCGCATCTCGGGCGGCACTCGACGTTATAATTCAGTCGACCAACGAAATGTTACGTAACTACGTCGGTACCGGAATCCGTGTTATTTGTACTTCGGTGCCAGAGGCTGAAGTAATAGCCGTACACGTGGCTGTGTGGGAAATGTCATTTTATTCATTAACGATTACATAACTTAGACAAACGACAGTTTGTATTAAATATACACAGCATTTTCTCATGTACCAATATTAATTGAACAGTAAATAAAATAATACAAATGTATCAATGTAGATCGAATCAAACGCTAATAGAATTGTTTTGATTTTTGGCGAAATAATTGAATTCTAACTAAACTGTAATGCTTTTTACTTCAGTCTAATAACGGAAATTGTTTTCGGAACAATATTATTTTGGCTCGTTCGATACACCGAAAAGAACGTCTATATGGTATCCATGCAAGTCGTCTTCATTTCAGTTCAGAGAAATTTCAATCACTTCCTTAGATAACGTGATTTACTCCTTATCTTGTATTGAACAAAGATTAATTAAATAACAATTTTTTTCTGAAGCCACAAAGAGCATTAAAATCATATATATAATAGCAATTCGACACATGTAAATAAATTATATTTTTGTAGAAAAATTATTAATACTCTCAAAAGTAAATGCATATATTTTAAAATCCTCATATACCTATATTTACTATTGAAAACAATGATGATTTCTTCCCTACGTTAAGCCTAATTGAAGTGTATCTCAATAAAGAAATGTTTCTTAGGGACCAGTGATCACCGCCACTATTAAGTCAGACTAGGCCCCTTTTGCGTCTACCTATTTACGTCTTCACTTGTTAATAAGTGTCAGCATGGAAACATGATTATTTCAATTGTGGACCCTTATAGAACACGCATGTAAAAGTTCCTATTATGGATTCTACGGCTAGACCGGATCGGGGGGCCTTTATTTTCTTAGGGTATCTTAGGGCATTTTCTCTACAGGTAAAGGACTCCTAGTATCGCTCTCCCACATAACGGAAAATATTCTTGTATTCGTTAAATATACTTAGAAATGGCTGACAGACGTGACAATATGGCTAGAATAGAATCAACAAGCACAAAAAACAATGAATATGCAAAGAAAGGAATGTGCTTTAATTGACCGAACATAGTGAGGTCTGCTGTTCAACAGGGTAGAACGAAAATGTTTTCGTGCGTCTGACTGTCTGTCTGTTCATGTTATGATTACTTTTAAACGCTTTTGCCGATCTTGATGAAACTCGGTACATATGTTCATTGACCCTCCAGCGCATCGATCTATCGTTGGGGGACACCATCGAAAGGGTGGACGGGGGATTAATTAACCCCAACGTGACCGCAGATAGTATACGAAATGATATTTTCTGACTTTAAACAGCGAACGCTACGAAAACGGTGCTAGATAGCCCCAAAATTTCACAAAGATAATTTTGTAAAGTATACAATTTCCTATAAACTAGTCCACGAGCGCCTATATCTAGGCTATAATAGTTTAGTCGTAACTGATAACGGAACAATTGGCATCTCAACCTGTCAAGCGGAACAATGATTAACACAAATCATACGCGCGGGCTTCCTTAGTTTTTTATAAGTATAATTTCATCATTTTCTATTTTCACGTTTTACAGATTTATACGCAATGGGGATTGGGGGGGGGGGGGGGTGATTAATAGTGTAAAAGGCCGAGAGGCCATACAGTAAGAAATAATAATAATAGTTTAGTCGTAGCGAGCGCTCAGACATTTGTCACAGATATTTGTCACTCAGAAATTCAGTGTATATACATGGGTGAAGGTAGTGTAGGAAATGACGTTTTCTAACTTGAAACTGCGAACGCTGCGAAAGCCGTGCTAGATGGCCTAAAATTTAATATAAACAATTTTATAAGAGAATAAAATTTTCTATAAAAAAAATCTAGCAGGTCTTATATCTCACTGTAACAGTTTAGCCGTAGTGAACGCTCATATTTGTCGCTCGGAAATTCATCGTCTACATATACCCGTACACTCGAGGATAATGAATCTGTCTGACCCGTTTCCAATCTACGACTTCAGTGAGGTCTACTGTTCGCAGTACTACTAGTTTATATTTTTTAGATCGTCGCGTCAGTATCGAATGTCAATATCGTGCCAATATTGGAACCCGATATCCGGCCAACTTCCGAATCTAGTAGTACTACACCAGACTCGAATATCAATGTTGGTTCGTTCATGAAAGTATTTGTCCAGCATTGACTACGAGCGCTCTGTCGCTATCGACTTTCCTTCGCTGATGCTGAACCAAGATAGTCAATTGTTACACGCGGGATGTCTCGCGTTACATTTAAGGTTACGACTCGGGCGGTCGTAAGAGCCAATTTGGAGGGTTTACCAAAGGCTTCACGTTTCACGTTCGCCGTTGTTTCTGCTTAAGTAACGCTATAGGTCTATCGCTCTACCACCGTCGTTCTCCTTCTCTCCGGCATCCTGCCGTGCTCCGCGCGTTCCTACCGCGCTGCAGGTTACTAATTGGGAACTTTAGTATCTACCTTTAGGAAAGGAGCGCCACGCGTAAACGTTGTCATTTCGTTCTTCCGTGGGATAAAGCTCGCGAGTTCTTTTCCCTTCCCTGCTCTTCCGACGTTTGCGAAAGCTCCGAAGGCGGGAAGCGGTCGACGAATGTTGCAGCTGCGCGCCGCGTCCGCGCTGTACTGCGAGAGGCGCGTAACTCGCTTCGTATACCAATATACAGGGTGACATTTTAAAAACTTGCCACCCCAATATCTCAGAAAGTTACAGATTTTCTAAACAAAAATACGGTTTCGGCAGTGGAGAGGCAGAACCAAAATGACATAATCGGAGACGCACCCACTCCAACCCCCTTAGGAGTAGCCCCCCCCAACTTTGTAATCTTAAATAGCAACCCCCATGTATGATACAACGTTGGAAAGCTCATTAAAAATGTTTTACAACAACACCAAATTTTGGTACCTTTCGATGAGTAGTTTTCGCGCAAATCGAGAAAGAAACTGCTGGAAGTAAGTTTTGTCAATTTATTTATTAAAGGTCAATTACGTTACGATAAATTTTCGAAATGATTTCCATCACCTGATCTCTACGATTTCTTCTTATGGGGACATCTGAAATCTGTTGTTTTTCAAATTCAACCTGCAAGCATTAACCAACTGAAACAGAGAATTACGCAAGAGTGTCGCAAAATTTCAAGAACATTTGAAAAAGTCCGAAAAATCAATGGAAATCATTTCGAAAATTTATCGTAACGTAATTGACCTTTAATAAATAAATTGACAACTTACTTCCAGCAGTTTCTCTCTCGATTTGCGCAAAAACCAACTCATCGAAAGGTACCAAAACTTGGCGTTGTCGTACAGCATTTTTAAAGAGCTTTCCAACGCTGTATCACACATGGGGGGGTTGCTATTTAAGATTACAAAGTTGGGGGGGCTACCCCTAAGGAGGTTGGAGGGGGTGCGTCTCCGATTATGTCATTTTGGTTCCCCCTCTCCACTGCCGAAACCGTATTTTTTTTTTAGAAAATCTCTGTAACTCGCTGAGACATTGGGGTGGCAAGTTTTCAAAATGTCACCCTGTATGTATACGCGTGGATATAGGAAGTATAGGTACACGTAGAACTGAGCGCGCACATACAAGAGCTTGGTCGGAGGTTTGCGAGGTACCGTGGCACCTGTCGGCCGGCTAATCTTGAACACGTGTTTCCTTGTGTGCTCGCTGGCTCAGTGCCAATGTCCGGAGAATGGTCATTGTGTATCGCGTCGCGCCGCCCCACGGTCGACGTTGCCCTCTGTCCACCGTTGAACGCGTGCAACGATAATGCACTGGTATCTACACGCCCTACTTCTTCCTTATTTTTCGCTTTCTTCATCGATCCGTCGTTCATTGCCAGTTTCCTCTTCTTCTTGCACGTGACTCTCTGTCTTTTCGTCTTTCTGTACTCGTCTTGAGTAACGTATGAGTGAATCGCTGACACATTTTTGACATTCGCTTATTTCGCACCGTTGAACAAATGTTCTTCCCGGATTATGTGGAATTGCGTTGTTGGTAATGGAAATTTCTCTCGTACGTTACACTGTTAGATATCACTCTTACCAGATAATTCCGCTGTGAAAGCGCAAATTCTACAGGAAGTTTATCAGGGGGTGATGAAAAAATCTGCCCTCAAAATTCTCTGATTTCTAGATGAAATGTTTGTGAACTCCAAAATTGCAGTCATCGAAACGAGCGAGAAACGTATTCACTTATTGGTTGAGCATAAGATCCAAATTCACTTTTGAAGCAGTAAAAATAATAACAAACGCTTTCTGCTCATCGTAGCAGTGAGATCTTACTAGTAGACACTCTCGAGTTGCTCGTTACTCATCATCAGACGGCTCACGGCTCAGTATCAGTACTACAAAGACAGTACGCTTTATGACGTCTCTATGATGTATCATCGATGGGATATACTCTTTCTCGATTAATTCAAATTTTCGATCCGCTCTTTAAAACAAAAACGTGATTAGCTGATCCATTCAGTGGCAACCATGTTTGATTTGTTCAAAATAACTGATATAACTGCTGTTAATTATATTATGCTCGTAACGATAATTGTAGAACTTCCAGCATTTAACGAATTGACATATTAAACTCCTCATTAACAAAGATAAGTATACATCTACGATTCTCGTCTAATTTATAATTTCCTGAAATTTCAGCACGCGCGTACTGAATTTTTTTCATTAATGAATATCCCGTTTAATTCAGAACCAGAGCACCATAAATGTTAAACTTATCAATTCCTACTACCGACTCAGCTTCCCTTTTTACGCATAAAACGTTTGTTCTCATATTAATGGTAAAGCAATAAACTGCAGTACCGATCGTACATCTTGGTCAGTCTCACGCTCGCAAAATGACTTCTCTGTGTACTACGAGTACAGTGATTGCACATCGATACTTTACACGTATTTCCCGACATCTGTTCGCCTGTATACGTTATACACTCGCGCAATCTCCAGCGACCTGACAGCCGCAGGAGCGTCGGTAGTTTACAAAGCCTCTTATATTGCCAATCGTGTATCCACTCTTTTTCATTTCCACGCGAATGCACTAAAGAGCAGCGGTTCCGTCGATCAATTCCTCAGATCCCGTTCCGGAGTGACGTTTCGAGCGAACGGTCGCGCCAACGGGGAAGAAAGCCGCTCCCGGCGCAATAGCTCGGTCCCGTCGACGTCGATTTCCGTCCGCGAACGAATCAATCTATTCGATCCTATATCACGTAAGACGACGCGATTCCAGCGAGTCGTCGGCAGAAATGGAAGTGGTTCCTACCAAGAAATACACGAGAGTGTTTGAATTTGAAATGTAGCGCGGGCTCGCATTTCACGACGGGAATCTGTAGTCGCCGCGTTTCAGAGTAAATGGCTTTCGCCCGGGGTTTGCACGTGGTATGTGTAGGCACGAAATGTGACATCTAAAAATAAACATGCATAAAACTAGTGTTATAATCGTGAAAAGCGGTAGAGATGTAGGTAATTGGGTTTCTTGCTTTGAGTGGGAATTTTTCGGAAATTTATCCTCGTCTCAAAATTAGGTGTCATTGGATCAAGATTAACCTTCGAGCGCCTGCGTGGGCGGCAAATTGGCCGCCTTTTTCGAAAAACGCGCGGCATTTCTTTATCAGTGTGAATCGAACGGTGAAACACTGACGTAATCCTCATTTACTCGGTTCTTCGCCAGATTTTGTATCCAAAAATTGATTTTTGGATACAAGGATTTTTGAGTTAAACATGGAGATTTCTCCTTGCTACATGTGCCCTTTTGATTTTTGTTTTATTAAAGCTTGTTTAAATGAAATACTCATGTTATCTCAACCAGTTACCCCTTAGTAACCAGTAAATATCAAGTTAGAATGACAGAAAACGAAAACAAAAAAATATTGGGCGGCCGGATGGCCGCCTTACGCGGGAGACTGTGTCACTATTTCTGGCGCAGGCGCTCGAAGGTTAATTATGTGCAGTTCAAAGAAAATTTATATTTATAACACACTTTAATATAAAACTTTTTCAAATACATATGCAATTATGAAAATGAATGTATTTCCTTATGAAATTCTCCTTATAAATTTCATAACGGAGTAGGGTAGGGTTGTCGAATTTGAACCGGGGCGGAAGTAGCGTATATTATTACCGCGTGCTAGACAATACCTACAAGGACATATTATTTAGGGTGTCCTACGGAGGCAATGGAAACATATTTTTTTAAGGGCCTGATACAAAAATCCTATCAGATTCTTATGAGGCATTCTCACTGGTACATATTGTTAAAGTCTCGTTAGGACTGTGGTGACCCATCGCGCTACGGCGCCCCGCCGCCAGGTGGCGCCACCCGTCGACTCCACGGCTTTCGGCTTCTCGTTAGTGGTCCAACAACGGGCAAGTTTCTATATAAGACCGCAACTGCCCGTCTCTCACCGAGGACCACAGAGCGTCTAAGGCAGGAGTCGGCCTAGCCTCACTGACGAGTCCACAGGCCGACTCCGGGACGAAACGCTCCGCCGATTAGATGGCGACCACATCCTTTTCGCCACAGGACCATCTTTCCCTTTTAATTCCAGGAATATTACTATCTTTACCCTACTAAGGCCATTCCAATGTTACAGCTGCTCCAGAAATTTTTCTGCACGGGCATATGACCACTTAAGAGGCCGACACACCCCGTCTGGAAATGCAAAGCTATATTTTCAACACGGTGCATAAGAACCTTTTGCATTTTCGTCACCACACTTAAAAAACATAAATCTAGAGCCCTATAGAAAAAAAAAAAGAAAATAATAAATTTCTGATTTTTCCGATTGATTACAACAAAGAAATTTATTATTTTTTTCTATACGGCCCTAGATTTATGTTTTTTAAGTGTGGTGGCGAAAATACGAAATTTTCTTATGCACCATGTTGGAAATATTACTTTACAGCCGCGACAAAAATGCCAGAAAATTGTCGCGGCTGTAAAGTATTATTTCCAACATGGTGCATAAGAAAATTTCGTATTTGCGCCACCACACTTAAAAAACACAAATCTAGGGCCCTGTAGAAAAATAAATAAATTTCTTTGTTGTAATCAATCGGAAAAATCAGAAATTTATTATTTTCTTTTCTTTTTCTATAGGGCCCTAGATTTATGTTTTTTAAGTGTGGTGGCGAAAATACAATAGGTTCTTATGCACCATGTTGAAAATATAGCTTTGCATTTCCAGACGGGGTGTGTCGGCCTCTCTTAAGGACTAATGTCCTTGCGAATTTTTCTATAAAATCGCACGGTATCTCGCTCGGTTTCGCTTCGAGGAGAACAACTGTGCTCGAGGGGTGAGTAGTGACGGAGGAAGCCGTACCGGGCGAAATAGCTCCCAAGAAAGGTACCTATACCGTGGTCGCTTCGCGTCACGTCGCACGTGAAGCAAAATCGACGCGAATCGAACGCCGATTGAATTTATAGACGCGCCCGCGTTGCTATTCGAAGACGCAGTCTCGTGCGAGCTTCTCTCACGTCGCGGACTATTCCGAGCGGAATTGGCTATGAATGCGCATTCAGCAACCGCCTCAGCCTGGCTAAAGATGCAGAGGCGAGTACGTGTCGGCGATACGTTTCCTGAGTCGACTTAACGCGCATGCGTGTTTATGATAGTAGGTGTATACACGTATGTGGACCTTGTATATAGCTGCAGTACCTTTACAGGAATCAAATATCTATACGCATAGTCTGATATTTTCCATGAAGCGCGCATCGCACTGCGATATGGATATGCATCACACCGAGGGGAATTTTATAGATTGCACGCGGTACCTAATGCTAGTAGTTTATTATTAATATAAAAATATGTTCTCTTTGCCCCAGCAATATCTACTTATTTCTATTTTACCATAATAAATATCAATTTCAATTATACGTATACTCATTTCAGCTATACACATACATACACACGCGCGCGCGCGCGTGCTCGTACAAGTAAGTAAAGCATAATAGCAATACCAATGCGATAAGAGCAATAAGCATTAGCTGAAATGAGTATACGTATATAATTGAAATAGATATTTATTATGGTAAAAAATAGAAATATGTATTGCTGAGGCAAAGAGAACGTATTTTTTATATTAATAAAAAAACTACTAGCATTACCGTGCAATCTATAAAATTCCCCTCGGTGTGATGCATATCCATATCTATATTTGTAGCTGAGAGGTAAATAGTCGTAACACAATTTTACCCAATATTGAGTTAATATCATTTTCAAACTACACTTTCAACTTGCTATTGTGGTAAAAAAATCATAAGTCCCGTTTTATTGGTTGTCAATATTTTTAGTTTTGAAAAGGTAGTATCTCCATGTTTATATCAGCTGATTAGTGGGGTAAAGGTAAAGTTGTTTTGCTCACTGCTGAAAACTTTCTTTTATGGACATACGATTGTTTACCTCTCAGCTACAGATATATGAAGGGTTTCTTTCAAAAACAGCAATTCTCAAAAAAATTAATTTTTGTAGTATTGGTAGTAATGCCTACTCTTTCATTATATGTAACCGTATACGAATTTATTTCTCCCAAAAACTGTACTATACTAATGTAGTTTTCTAACTATTGCTGAAATTTGCTTTTTATATCATAAATTCTTAGGAAGATAGGTGGTTTTTTGTTGTCCTCGAAAGTTTCATTTTTTTGACAAATACTGTTTTTGAAAGAAACCCTTCATATGTATATCGTCGCATTACTGCAAAATCAAGATAACTACATTATTAGCATTTATCGGTTAAATGCAGCTTTGATTATAAAATCCATCAAGAAATGTTCTGTGAAAACCAGGGATGTGTTCTGTAAGTCTAAAGGTCAAAAATGCAAGGCATAAAAATAGCTAAGTCCGCTTTTCTATATTTTTCGGCAGCGAAAACTAGTTTCGTGCTAAACTACCAAAATGTTACTTATCTGGTTCTCGCAGTAACCCGATGATATATAGGGTGTAATGGCCAAGAGGACTAAAACAGGATGAGTCTAATTTTGTTCGGAGTTTATACACAGACCAATGCTATGACTTTCTACGATTTCCTCATTTTGACAAAGAGTTGACAGCTGAGTGGATTGCGAGGAACGAGGAACATAGGAAGTCATGACACTGGTCAGTGTTCTAACTTTGAACAGAATTAGGCTCCTCCTGTTTCAGCCCTCTTAGCCATTACACGCTGTATACAGTCTCTAATTAACCTGTCACTTTGCCCAAAGGTATAGCTATCAGAGCTATACTGATTGCTGTGCGACCTCAAAATTTCTCTCAGTATATGTGCTGCGCTTGAAAATATTTCATACTGCAGGATGGAAAAAAAGTTCAACTATACTCGGATACAATCTAGCTCTCGCTTGCATATGGATCGACAGCAATCGCGACTAGAGCGCCCTACTCGTTTATATCCTCCAAAATTGATCAAAGCCGATCGTAATGCCGAACCAGTATGGAGCTGGAACGTTTTGACACAATGAATAACTTCGTTCAATAAAATAGAGTATTCGTTATAGTATTAAAGAAAATAAATAATTCACAAATACAATCAGTTCTTCGCCGAACCTAATAGGCACTTATGATAGGAATGCATAATGAAAAAACAGTTTATTTAGTTAATAAATCATTGTTTGAATATGGCGAAATAGATATTTTGCTGCACCAAGTAAATACCTATTCCGTAACTATTAAGATATCTGTTTAATACAAATTGAATGTTTAAAGTAACTATTTAAAGGAAATCAATTTTCTAATAATCAACATAGGGTAAAAGTATCTAATAAATGCGAATTAAACATTTAAACTAACTATTTGAACGAAATTAATTTTCTACTAATCAACATAGGTTGATAATTAGAATAAGACTAACAATAAGATAGACGCCCCACTTTTTATTCATCTTCGAATGTGATTATTTCGAAATGCAGTAGATATATGTACAAGAATTGTAGAATAGCTTTTTTGTGGTAAAAATAAAGATAAATATTTTTCATTTGAACTTTTCTTTGATATGTGCAATCTTTGTCAAAATAATCGATTTTGAACTTATTTCACAACTGGGGCGACTATCCCACTTTCTCCCTATATATTTTTAAGAAATATAATTTTTTAACGATTTTATTAATTTTTTCTACTGAAGCAAGCTGTGATGAAATATTTATTTCGCCATATCCGAAAATACTTTAATCAACTACAAGCAACCGCCCGCCCGCGACTTTGCTCGAATAGATGCTAGATATATGCTATCCCGGACTTTATTGTAGATTTACTTATGTTCTATAACTCGTCTATGCATCATTTTCATATATATTTTATCGTGAAGGCAGCGTTTTCCAGAGACTCGTCCATTTGTCCGTCTTTATGATGACCAACATTGCTAAAATCGTCACTCGTCAACTCCCTTTTGTCAAAATGTCGTGAAATAGAGCCTATATGTTGAGCGTAAGATTTTTTTTAATCGGATCAATAGTTCCAGAGATCAGCGCCGACAATCAAACGAACTTACAAACTTTTCCTTTTTATTATAACACATTAGTATATACAAATACATTATAGACTGGTTGCGTAAATAATGAAAGGTACGAGTTGTTCATAAACATCGCGTCTACATTCAAAGAATGCCAGCGAAACTTAAGCTCCCCCAGAGAGGAAGCAGGAGTTCGTACCTATAAGTGACAAAAACTGTAACATCGATCTTTCCATATCAGCGAAGTTGCTCAAACTCCGCGTTCTACGATCTCGCGGGAGATGCGCAAGACTGTAAATACGGTAGGAAGATAGATTTCCTTATTTATCTACTTGTTTCTGGTGGCTCATAGTGCTGTGACCGCGCGCAGCCTAAAAAGTCGCAACCAACAATCAGTCACCGCGGAATCCTCGCCGCATAGAATGAACTCCACTACGGGAATACTACAAGCAAGATCCCGGTGTATAGTGAGGATACATTGAAGTTGTGAGCGTACCCCAGTGAGAGCGTCGATACAGTACTTGTGCAACGGACGCATGGAAGCGTCTCTGTCGCACACTCCGATCGGACAAAGGCGTCCGTGAAGGACAAAAAAAGTTCCCATCAGTCAATTTAATAGTGCCACGTCGGAATTCTCACTCGAATTTCCATGAGTCCTACGTGTATTATCCACTCTCGGATTCTAAATACGACTGCCAGAGCAACCCAAGAAAGCTCCCGAGTCGAAGTTTTCGTGCTCTCTTAAGGTTTCTCGAGCGGTACAGGGGCTTTTTCCCTGCTAAAAGTTAGTCCACTGAAGTACAGTAACACTCTAAAGTACGTTCTTCGTGCGATATGGCAACAATGTTTGACGTACAGTAGTATGTGTGTATCTATGAGTTCAAAAATGGAGCCCAAAACATCTGGTCATGCATCTGTACGTCATGCAACGTTGCCACATTGACTTATCAAAGGTTAAATTTATAAAGAACAATTAATTTAAAAAAATAACGGGCTTCTTAATGAACGTGAAAATTGGTATAGATGATTTTAGTTCATTAAATTTGCTGTTCAAAAAATTTCAGAATTTTTTCACTATTTTTCTAAGAAATATCGTGGTTTATTGGTTATAACCCATAAGAACACATGTTATTTTGTTATTCTAAAATCTTTGCAACGAGCTTCTTAAAAGACTTCAAAATTTAACTGAATTTTTTTGTTACTTCAATCTACCGAATGCAATCATTTCCAAGCATTACTCACTATTTTTAGTATAACGCTCGAGAAACCTTAATACTCGCAGTTTTCCATTGCAGAGTATGAAGAGAATGAAAGGAGGACTTCACAGTTGTATAAGAACTCATAGATTTTTTCATGCCCTTTACGTGCGCAAACTTGCACCTGTTCGTTTCCGCACGTTTGATCATGCAAAGAGTGTACTGACGCAAAGTCTCTTTGCATGCTCTTTTCGTACTCGATATGAGCCGCTACTAAATACGGGTTTATAAACACCGCGCGTCAAAGGGGGTAAAATCGGTCGCTGTGTGTCGGTAAAGTTAAAATCAGAATATTTTAAACTGATTTTTCCTGTGGAATGTCTTTTCCACTGAAGGTGCGTGGCTTTACCGACCTCAAACCTTCTCAGGGAGGTAATTAATTTTTACAAGAGACCAATGGCCTGGTCCTGGAAGCACTGCAGTACCAGGACAACTTGCGAAAAGGCTGGAGCGCGCTCCCGACACCTCACCCACCTCCAAAAATCAGTTTAACATTCCGACTCCCGAATCGGGAGTGTATCAGAAGCTGATGAGAACAAAGCCCAAATTCAGCCATGAAGCGATAACTATTACACTTTTCAACGTTGCTCTTATAAATACTGAAACATAAATTTGCATCCGAGAATATTCGCCATCTAGCGGGCAACCGGATAGGTACTAGCACAGCGAGAATTAAAAGAGTATGAAGAGTTAAGTATTCCACAACCGAGCATAGGAAGAGCACAGAAGGAGCACCATAAAGTCACTCAGTTTCGACAGGGTATCAATCGAGATTCAACAGAGTACTCTCTCTCTCTGATTATTAAAAGAGATTGAAGCTAGCACTGCGATCATCAACCGAAGACCAAAAGTTCGACTCGGGCTATCAATGAAGTTTAAGGCAGTATTCCTCTTTGGAAATTAAAAAAAATTGATTTTAAGTTTTCTTGAATTTATTATACTGCAGTCACATTTCGAAATACGCCTGTTAAAATTCTATAGTGAAGTTCGTAAAATTGGCTGAGTTATAGCAATTCTAAAAAGTTTTATCATTTGTTGAACGCCCCAGTACAACAAATTTAAATGCGTTTTTCTTAAAACTTTGTTTTTGAAATTGGTAACCACGATATCTTTATAACTAATTGACCGATTGAACTAAAATTTAATATACACCTTCAGTAGATTATTTTTGAACGTTGGTAACAGAACGAAGTCGAAATATAATTTTGTTCTTTTTTTCACGACTCGCTGAAGAGGAACGAACGTAGAAAAAATATACAGATAACGCGCGCGTTTAGCCTGCCATCATTTTATGAAAAATCATTATACATGATCGGGGGCTCTTATCACAGCCTGAAAACATTTTCTACGCGGAAAGCGAATCCGTAGTTGCGAACAGATTCAATTTTTTTGTTGGAAACAAGGCTAAACCTATACTTTAACTGTTACGTACTGGTTTCGAAACAGATACTGTGAAACGAATTTGAATCTTTCAATTTAACGATCTGTTTTCTTTCTGTGTTTGCTGGAAAAGAGCTCCATTTAACCCTCCGTTAGGCGGGTGGATTCTACTAGACGCGCTATTCAAATGGGCGTGGATTACAATGGTAATCCACCCCCGCCTAACGGAGGGTTAAAAGAAGCATCAATGACCTTGACAACTTTGAAAGAAATGACTCTAGGACAAAAGACTTTCTTTCAATAAATTTGGCCTACAACGTCCTTCAACTGTTCTACGAAGCATTTCCAAGCATTCTAATATTCAAGAAAGAGATTCAGCTGTCCTGTTTAAATTGCTTTACCCGATGCTGTCACGATTCCAATAAAACAAATTTCGAGAGCCTAAACATCTCGCGCGATCACCGCGAAATGTACATATACGAGGGTAGTCCGATAAGTTTCTGGCCTCAACATGAAGATGGCAAAACTCGTCAACGACAGCTAGGGAATGTGTTCGTGCATCTTTTGACATGTACTCACCAAAATTTCAGCCATTTTGGACTCGCAGTTGTTGTTTGACAATCGTTCGAGTCAGTCGATGTGAGTGCTTTGGTGAAAATGGAAAAAATCGAGTATCGAACACTTGACATGTACTCACCAAAATTTCAGCCATTTTGGACGCTTTTGGATGCGCAGTTGTTGTTTGATAATCGTTTGAGTCAGTCGATGTGAGTGCTTTGGTGAAAATGGAAAAATCACAGCTCGATACTCGATTCTTTCCATTTTCACCAAAGCACTCACATCGACTGACTCAAACGATTGTCAAACAACAACTGCGCGTCCAAAATGGCTGAAATTTTGGTGAGTACATGTCAAAAGATGCACGAACACATTCCCTAGCTGTCGTTGACGAGTTTTGCCATCTTCATGTTGAGGCCAGAAACTTATCGGACTACCCTCGTAGATGCACAAAATGTTACGCGGCTAGTAGCTGCTCGCAATCCGCGCGAACACGAATATCACCGCACCCCACATACAGAGAGACCAGCTGTCGCGGCAAGCTCTATCATAACGCGTAATACGCTCCCGAGGTTGTTTACGTTTGAAAGAAATATAAAAAAGAAACTCTTCGGGAGACGACGTCCTCGGAATGCGAAATCGCGGAAGCCCAGACTATGCATTACAATCGTCGGTAAGAGATAGGAGAGGAAGGAATACAGAAAAAGGGAGAAAGGCGGTGAGATGAGGAGCGAAGGGGGAGATGGAAGAGCGCAGAGTCGAGAGAGGAGGGCAGAGAAATGGCAGCGAGGGGGGTTGGCACGTAATGTCGTAAGTTAACGCGCGCGCGAGGACGGGTATGGAGCTCCCAGAAGACTGAATATCCCGCCGGTAGCAGCGGCATGGCGGTTATTCGATTACTCGCTGCCTCCCGCCGTCCTACCTGCCGTAACCATTCCGGAGAGCTTAGCTTGTTTTCCGAGGAAGCGCGCGCGAGTTCCGTTTGCGTCGCGAACGGGTCGATTGCTTTTCGATCGCCGCGAAGTCGCCAGGTGCAGGTATTCCTGGAACCCCGCGTCTCTTCGAACCGCTGAAGTTAACTTCCTCGCCGCGCGACGGTCCTTCCAACCGCGTCGGTTAAAGGGACGCTGATTTGGAACTCTGAATTTGATAGACGAATTTAATCGAACGCGAGTCCTCTTACAATCGTACCTTCGCTAATTAAATCTCCGTTAACCGAACCCTCGCCGCTGGCAAAGCCAACTGGTGGACGTCGGTTAGGGCAAGAGGGCCCCACTTTGTCGATATTGAATTAAACGCGCAACCATCATGCTCCTCTGCGAATTAGTATAGTTGATTCAGTTACCGCATTTTTATGTTTTCTCTGACATGGAAAGTTGTGCGTGCTTAGCTCGGTTATTTTTACTTTCGAATGCATTAACCCTTTAAGTGGCAGAAGACTGGGGCCCATTTTAAAACACATTATATGAACTTTTTTTATGTATATAATATTTCTTGCCATGAAAAAATTATCTTCATATTTTTAATAATTATAGATAAGGTAAGGTGGGGTAAGAGCGTGCACAAAAATAGACGGGGCAAGTGCCTCATATCAATTTTTATTCAAATTTCTTAACGAATGGTGCTGCCATCTTTAATTTGTAATTTTTTGTGACTACGTATTGAGCTCTTTAAGCGTTAATTAAGCTGTTTTTTTTTAATCTAAGTGGTATTTTCGCAGTTGCTAATCTAAATTATTGTTTCTGTTCATATGTTGATGTAATGTACTTGTCCCGTCTATTTTTTGTACGCTCTTACCCCACCTTACCTTACTTATTTATATTATTTTTTCATATGTATTAGAATGTACATTTATCTTGTGTAGAAATAGTTTATCATTAAAATATCAGCTAGGAGACTTAGGCCTGGTGGGAAACTATTCTCCCAGTAAAACTTAAAGGGTTAAAACGAATGAATGAACGATATAGGTCAAAAACGAAATATTCACTAGATGTGAGAGAAACGTTTCGCTCCCGCATCATCCACGCTCTGAGTAATAACAAGATATATCACGGTGAAATATCATCGCATCCAAGTGAAAAACTTGTAACCAATTTTTTTTTTTTTTTTGAATAATTGGGTTTTCCCGATTTTATATAAAACTTAGACTTTAATTAATTCTACGACACTATGTATAACAACAAAATGAATATTATTTATTAATATCTTATATGAACATGCCATGCAACGGTAATTATTCAGTCTTATGTTTCTCTTGTAAAATTTAGTAAAATTGACTTACAAGGTTTTCACTTGGACACGACGATATGTAAGAATCAATAATGCGCAGCGAAGTACAAGTCGGAATTTACCTCGTATTCTCTGCAATTACACAATTATGTTTAATCTAGCTAAAAGTTGTGGTGCTTGTCAAATCGATTTCAAACATTCTCAGTCATGACAGTTATCGGTTCCAATTTTAATAATCAATGAATACATTTTTAGTCATAATACTTCATGAAAATCTATGTTCGACTCGTGAAAGATCATGCGAAATGGTTTCCAAAATATTTCGCTGCAAAAAAAAATCATTAGAAATTAACTGAGAAATTTTCGCGAACTTTTTTAATACTGACAATCGCAATAATGTCGACAGAGGGCCTTTAATGTATCGTCAACCATCTATACAATATATTCGAGGGCAAAATATACAAAGGGATTCGTAGTTTTATGTTGATTCTCGTAGTACTTTTTAAAGATACGTTATAACTGCGCGCATGCCGAATTTTTCATCGATACATTTTGCATGTAACATGTGCTCTCAGATGTTACACGCAAACATTGACATCAGTGGCATTCATGTTACGCGTGACAAATTGTACATGCACAATTTCAATCGCGAAAATATACTACGGGAATCAACTTTATAACTACGAGTCCCTCTGTACTTATACTTTACTCTCGAATATTATGTATGTCTCGAAAAATTAGGGTTTATTAATTTCCCCGATTTTTCTAACGAAGCGAATAAAACGTAATCGCTTGTGAAATTCAGAATAAATTGTCATAGCATATATATGTTTTAAGGCGATGAATGAGATAAAAACGATGATATTAGGAATTGGGAAGGTTAGCTTGGATCAATTATTCTGGGTTATTTATCTAGAGGGGAGGTTCGATTGAACATACCTTAAATACAATAGTCTTGTGCTCCAAACGTAAATTGAAAAGAGAAAATGTTAAAAATGGATTCACGTAAATTAAAAATAGACGGCAGGAAATGAAAAGGGAAAAAAGAAAATTACTTCTGTTTTTACAACATTAGAGTCTAAAAAATGGTGACTTTTTATGCATCTACCCTTAATTTTCCCAGAAACCTTATATGATAAGTGATAATTTGATGCGTTATAGCGTGAGAAAATGAATTGATTAAGGTGGGTGAGATCAAAGCAGCAGATACCATGTCGATCAGAGTGTTATCAACTAAAAATCTCACTCCAACTAGGTATATAAGCGCACCAATAGCTTTCTCCGCGGAAAGAAAATTCTGTGCACAGTATATAGCATCGTTAAAGTCAATGTCGGTTGTCGATCGCAGCGCACCCTGGAAATCTCGGCGATAATGCAGAGCGGTGTGTATACGAACTGTAGATGGTGTAGGTATCCACACACATGTACGTATCTAATATACAAGCTCACGTGTTGAGCTTCGCGGTCTTCTTGAATACGCGTCTTTGACTATTTAATCATAGATGCAGTCATCTAGTGCTCACGAGATCCATTCCCATGCAACGGCCGCGCTTCTGCTTCCTTTTCGCAAAAATCCACTTAGCTATACTTCCCGCGAATCCCGGTCTTTGAAAATCGATTACAGACCTCCAGCGCATGTTAAGATCTCTCTTTGTAAGCGGAAAGAAGATCGTAAAAGCGAACGTCGGTCGCGACGCACCCGATAAAGCCGGACGGTCGTAGTCCCATCCGCTCTCTATACGCGGATAAAGCACTTTCCTACTAAAATACCGGAGTTCTTCGCCCGAGTTTCAATCACAAAGAGGAGTCGGGAATATACGGCGTGTATTCAATCTCAGCATGCGCAATCCCAAATAAAACGAACGATAATAAAATCGGTTCATTTTAGTTTCGTGGTTTCGAAACGGGTGGCTTTGTTACAATAATAGCTTTATAGTTGGAGGCAACTTATCATAATGTATAAAAAGACTGAAGCGATAATAAGTAGGTACCTACTATAAAACTGACAATTTTTATTAAGAATGAGGTGAATATTATAGTGCGACATTGCAAATTATGGAAATTTATTCGGCACACGTTAGAAAAGTCTCTGTGCTATAGAGAAATATATACTATTTTTGGCATTACATTAAAACGATATAAAAATTGATGATACCACATGTGTGGTGTGTAGATAGATGTACATTTATGCCAATCTATAATAGTTTCAAGAAATGAGACCACTTTTCTCACTAACGGAAAAGATAAAAGTGATAACAGAAAATGTTTATATAATAATATACGGGGTGTTCCACTCGGAATAGTCACACTGTTTATTTCCGTTGTTTGTTATTTCACGAACAAGTCTTTCAAATAAAAGTTGCTTGGTGTCGAAGAGAACATATGATACGTGCAACTAATGTTTGCTACCGTGCGTTGTTTACGAGGTATGAAAGTCACCTCCATTTTTTCATACGAAACTTAATATTTTTATTCCTATACAAGTTATAGACTCTGTCGAGACTAATAAGAAACATGTAAGATGTAATATCCATCCATTGTGAACGGTTTGTGAGATATTTCCGTTCAAAGTACAAGAATAAGTTACGCTGCGTGCAACAGAGAGAGTTTTAAGGGTATAAATTACAAATTATACGATAAGAACCGAGATAGACTTGCATGATCGTTACGACGTTCATACAAATTGCAATAATCGATTGTTCTTAAGTTTACGTTTATTTTGCCGTATGAGTTTAGAGAAATGATTGTTCTTCAGAAAATTGTTAGGTTTACATTATAAAGTGATTCAAATTAATCGCTGTATTTATTGCAGCCAATTGTTTACTAAAAATGGTGCTTGTATGAAATAAATTCATTTTATTTATATTAGTTTAAACTTAGACTCATAAAGAGCACAATCTTGATGCATCAGATGAACCGGTACTATCTAAAGTTGCTGCACAATTTACGTACATTTGTCTACCTAGGAAGCAAAGAAAAAAAGTGAAAACCGAGAAAAAGAAAAGGAAAGGAGGGAGGAAGAAGGAAAAGGAGAAAGGAAGGAAGAGTGGAGAGAGAAGAGCGAGGGGAAGGAGGAGGGCGAAGTCAACACAATTATTTCTTTACAACCAACAATATCTCTCCCAGCGCCGCAAGAGGTATACAGAACTTCAACCCTCTAGCGCTTCCCGACTCCGCTACCTCTCCGAGGCACGAAAATCTTGCGACTCGTGACTCGACCGTATAAAAATCCGTGGGGCGACGAGACTGGAGAAAGGAGCGAAAGGAGCCTCTGAAGTCGCGTCCCGCGAGCGTGCGAGCAGACGCGCGTTTCTCTCTCCCCCTCTCCCGCACGGCTCTCTCGCTCTCTCCCCGCCACGACTCCACGGCGCGCTGCACGCTCGCGCGGAGACACAAAGATAAATGTTTTCTAGCACGACCCGACTGCCGTTGTGGTGGCGAAAACAAATGGGAAAATAAATAGTCGCGGTAAAGCGCGCCGAAAGCATCCAGGCAACGCGTTTATTCATGCACCGCGCGTATTAACATATCTTATTCATACGAGTTTTTGGTCCGCTCCCGTTGCGCTGATTTATCGAGCGGTGCTTACGTTGGCGGGGCGGGGGGGAAGGGGTTTATTGTATTTCGCGCCGGCTTTTGCAATTCGCTTGTATTAAGTAGATTGGAGAGACTACGCGTCTCACTTTTACGGGCGCGGCTCGTGGGGGAGGAGGGCAAAGAGAAGGAGAGGGATGTCGAAAAGGAAAACCAAGTCCACTGCTGTACACAATCGATAGCTCGACCGTGTTCGTGGAAGAAGTCAGAGAGAAGGAAAGCTGCGATGGTCTTGTTGAAAAGGGCACCAGTTATCCAAACGAGTGTTACGTCGTCCGTACCTGAGATAAGATCCAATGCGCGCACGTTATCTTATCGTGGATATCGTGTTGCGTCGGCAGTTGGAAAACACAGGTGCAGAGGCCTCTTCAAGCATCGCGTTGTATGCCTACCCATCTAAAAGTTGAACCCATTAAAACACCTCTCCTCCTTTTAGCAGTACCTACGGGCTGCCTAGCTCCTGCTCTATTCGTAGTACACCTATCCTATACCCCGGATGTCCCCTGTATTAAAACTGAAGGTATAAGGTAAAAGGGGCATACATTGACACACCACTTTACTTACTGGGCTAAAATATATTGCAAACTGAAGTTATCAGATTTGATAATGTATGGATAAGCAAGCCTGACTCTCTCTTTATATTATATAAGACGCATTTTATTTTACTACTTATCATTTTTGAACACTGATTTAAAAGAAAAATAAAGTCAGATATCAATCTTACCCCATATTCTGTTTAAGATTGACACCTGTTAAAATTCTCGTCTACACTGCATGCAATCGGCTAAAAATCTAAATTTTTGTTTATTACATTCCAAAATTGACATCAGTAGGTGATTTTGTATAGAGATTAAATTATAATAGTCATTTTATTTATACATTTTTGCCACTTTAAAAAGACCTAAAGTTTCTAAAAGTTTTCTTCGTCGAAAATAGGACATGCACGCCCACGTGAAAACTTAACGACATTGAATCGGGTGATCATTATGAAAGCGTTGATATTCACGCGCAGCGTCAGGTAGCGGTCCATATGCGGTATTTATTAAGGTAGACAAGAACAGTATTACACGAGTTATTAGCAGAAAGTAATAAGATTCAGGAAATGTGTCAATGTTAACCCAGTGTCAATGTTGGTCCGCGTTACCCTATACCTATATTAGATACATTTACAGCGCTTTCTCTAAACTGCACTGACTGCACCGAATGTATTTCTATTTTTTGTTGAAGTAAAGGTATAACGAAGGATGTAGGCTCCACTCAATACAGCTAGTGTAGCCCAGAAAAAAAACGCTATTAGTATACAGGGTCCACCACTGGACCAGCAACATATAGCGAATATAACATCTATTATTTGTAAAACTATAGACGATGAGAGCGTCACCGTTGATTGGCCATGATGGGTAGGAGAGGTTAAGCAGGATTGGCAACTGTAGTGTTAAAACTCTTAAACTGAGGTATGTACTCCTGATTTGAACTAGAACTAGAGTGAAATCTGGTAAGAATCAGGAGTACTTACCTCGGTTTAAAAGTTTCATCATTACAGTTGCCAATCTTGCTTAACCTTCCATACCCACCAGGGCTATTCAATGAGGACGCTCTCTCATCATCTACAGTTCTACAAATCGTAGACGTTATATTTGCTATGTTGCAGGTCCAGCGGTGGATTCTGTATAGAGCGGTCCTCAGGATGAAGGTCATAGGACGGTAGGCTATGTGGCATTTTGCAGACTATAGATTGTACACTATTGATTCGAGGACGCTGTGTGATTGACTGCGATGGCGTGCAGTGCCCATCGAACGAAAATCCCTAGTGTCTGACTTGGGCGATCGGACATTAGCGATCTTCTTCCGGAATGATTGACATTAGCGATCTTCTTCCGTAATGATTAGTAGAACTGAGCCCATGACGCCGTAAAGAGCTAGATGTTTAAATAGTAGTTAATGAGAACGGTTATGACCTGTCGAAATTAATTTTTCAGTTCAAAAGAAAACAAAAAATTATGTTGCTTCTACAAAGCTATAATTGATAGGGGATGTTCATTCATCTCTTTTAAGGAACTATGTAAAAGGACAGGTGATTCTGCTGGTTGCAAGTGACTGCCAGGCGAGCATATTAGTGCGACTGTGATAGCACTATTACCTACCGCATGTCCCGCGCAGAACCGATCACCAGTTGCAGGGACCTTGAAATTTACCTTCGGCCAGGCTTGGTCGGTATTCGGGCCACTTTTACCGGCAGAAGTCGAGTCGGTAATTAGAGTTGGTGTGAATTCGGGAGATCGAAGCGTCTAACCTCGCACTAATATGCTCGCCTGGCAGTCACTTGCAACCAGCAGAATCACCTGACCTTTTGCATAGTCCCTTAAAATAGATGAATGAACATCCCCTATAAATTATAGCTTTGTAGAAGCAACATAATTTTTTGTCTTTTTTTTGAACTTTGAAAAATCAATTTTTCAATGACGCAACCCGGTATGGCTTGACAGGTCATTACCGTTCCCATTTACTATTATTTAAACATCTATTTACAAATTTCTAGCCATCTTAAGATAGTCGATTTCGTCGCTAGCTCTCCGACTATAAAGAGGGAAAGCCGTGAAGCGTCGACGAGGAGCACATATACGAAGAGAAGGGGGGAGAGGGGGTTCATACGCGTATAGGACGCGCGAAGATTGCAGAGCATAAGGCCGAGTGCGCGCGAGCGTATAGCCGAAGTTATCTGGATTACAAAGTCTACACCGAGGGCAGAGAGCACGTAGACGAGCATTTCGAAGACCCCGGACTATACACAAGCGGGATGACGATACCAGCGTAAACACGGCGATTGTACATTCAATCACGAGGATCGCCTTGGGTACATAACTGCGCGCTACGTAAAATTTGTTTTCGCGGCGAAAATAAATTCCCAGTGCCGCGCGCTCTCGCACCCTCCTCTCTCGATGTATTTCCCAAAGCCGAAAAATATTGCACGCCTACAGGAATACGAGGGCGCGCGCGAACGAGCCATTCGCGCCGACCCTCCTTCCCCGCGAGATTCGCCCTTAGGAATTTCGTCGCGATAAATAAGCGGAGGGCTCTCGTTACGTTCTTCCTCGCAATTATCGTTATACGCGGCGTGAACGCCTTCAAAGAATTCTCAACCCCGTCCCGTCGTCACACAATCCAAATTTTACGTTTCCCCCACACTTCCTTGTCCCTCCTCGCCGACCTCGTCATCCCTTCCCCTTGTTCGACTTACGTGCCACATCCGAAACAGGTTTTTCTTTTCGGGAAAAACAACGCGGTTCGCGACAAACGACGAGCCTCGGAAGCGAGACTCCTTCTCGGCCGCAGATACATATCTACACACGGAGAAAAATGGATTTGGAATGAAGAGCACTGATTGTGAGAGTGCCCACATTCTGGCACTCTGAGTACCCAGATTCTGGCGTTATGTGATCGACTGTGTGGCACTGGAGTGATAACTCGAATTTTTCCAAAATATTGCCATACAAAAGAGTATTTCATCCCCCTCGTATGGTAAAAATTAGTACAATATATCGCATATTTTAAGATAAATTGGTATTATTCGCATTACAGCAAACGGACAGACGGAGAAAAATAAGAAATAGGAATTGAAAAATAAGAAACACATACATTACTTTCCTCTATATGCACGTTGGTTGTATTGTGAGAAATGCCAAATTATTCAAAAATATGCCAAGTTGTACCAATTTTTGCCATACGAAGAGAGAATGAAGGGATATAAGTTTTTGAGCAAGCATCGGTAGCAGTGACAAAAAATGTGATTCAGTCTTTTCAGGTGGTAAGTTCGAAAAACGAGGTCCGGCTTTATTGAGCTTCAATGTTTCATTCCGAGTGGATGAAAATTATTTGTATCGAAGTGGCGCCAGGAGTTTCGGAATTTTTGTCCACTTTTTTCACAAGAGGGGTAAACATTACTGCTTGGTGGATAAAAATAGAATTTTTTTTTCGAAATCAATGTTCTCGATTTACCTAAAAGACGAGCTTTCGGAGTTCTCGTTCATTTCTTACGCAATAGGGGTAGTCGCTCCTGGTCAGAGGATACAATTACGAATTTATAATAGTTATCAATGGTATCAGTGTGGCCGAAAATCCCTGAAGCGACTTTGATACAAGTAACATGAAATAATATACATCCACTCGGAATTAAATATTGGAGCTCCGTAAGACCGGACCTTCTTTCTCAAACTTACCACCTGAAAGGGTTACATCACATTCTTTATCGCTGCTACCGATACTTGCTCAAGAACTTACATCCCTCCTCTGATTCTTTGAGAAGTGCCAATCGTGTATCTAATGATTCCTTTCTATTTTTATTCCAATCTACTTTTAGGGCAGTATTTCTGGTCCAGTCTATAGATATGGGGCAAACTATGCTATTTTGAAAAATCTCGGAACTCTAGATCACCGAGATCATGTTTATTTATCTTTCTCTCGTAGTATTTGAGGAGATATAAAAGTTCCATTTTTCTTGCAAACCGTACAACCAATAAACGTTGTCAAAGTTATGCTTGAAGGCAACATTTTGCAATCTTCATCGATTGAATCTAGGCAACTATTAATTATGGGAAAATAGTGTTCATACTGTTGTTCAATTTGAATATTTCTATCGAGGAAAAATATATTGAAACTATTTTCAATACTAAAAGACCAAATCTCAGCATCGAACAGAAATATGTTTCCCTTGAATAATGTCATTTTTTATTTCAGTCCGGTTTTTGTCTAAAATTAGAAATGGAATTACAAGATTTTTAAGCGTGAGGTGAAGTTGGGCTGAGACATAGGTTATGTATTATTGAAGATTTTAAAGTAAGAGCGTGTATTTAAAGAACCGTTAATTAATCCAAAATTATCAACATACAATTCAATTGTTCCATTCATTTTTGTTTATTGTATAACGGTGACACTCATCTCAGAATCTAGGTCTGCATTGCATTTTTCCGGGTAAGGATTGTTACGAAAAATGATCCACATTCAGTTCAATATCTTCATCTATTTTTTTTATTCTGTGTCGTTGAAACTCAGTAGCAAATGAATATAATTTCTTATTTAAATAATAATCGATGTCCGAAAAAAGGGAATACAGATATAGCACACTTATGAAACTGTTTTTGCGAATTGAAATCGCTCCGAAAGGAATTTGCGTACGATTTCATAATGCAATGCGGACGTAGACTCTGTGATAAGTATCACCGAGACATAATTCAAAAAATAAATAGAAATATTGAATTGAATGTGGATCATTTTTCATTGCGCACGTTTCTTTAAATAATCATAATTACTTCAAAATCTTTAGCAATATATAGCCTATGTATGTCTCGATCAAATTTCAGTTTACACTCAAGAACCTTGCCATTTCACCTAGAATCTTGCAAGAAAAAAACAGACTGAAATAAAAAACGATATTCTTGATGAAAAACACGTTTTTATGCTTGATGCCGTAAAATTATAATAGTTCTCTTAGTATTACAAATGGTTTCAATATATTTTTCCCTAAAAAATACATTCAAAATTAGCATTTCATGTGAGAATCATTTTTTCATCATTAATAGTTACCTAAGAGTCAATCGATGAAAACTCTAAAGTGTTCAGTCAAGCATACATTCGATAACGTTTATTGATTGAACGGTTTCTAATAAAAAGGTATATTTCATGCAACTTTTATAACTGACCGAATACTACAACAGAAAAAATAAACAAGATCAGTGACCTCAATTTCCGGTGCCTTTCGAAATGATACAATTTGCCCCATATATAGATTCCAATTTGATCGTCTTCTCTCCTCGGGATTTAGCTGGTCAGGTGGCGCGAGAACGTGCATACGAATGATTGCGCGTTCAGAACCATCCGTGAACGAAGAGGCTATTGTGTTGGTGGTATTAATGTAACCACCGGTCGTTACTTTCCATTTAGGTGGTCGAGGCGGAGCCCGAGTTTCTTCCTCTCCCCCATAGCATTCTCCTTCTCTCTCTTTTTCTCCCTCGGCTTCTCACCATCCGAGCGACACTCATATACCGCGCTTTTGCCTTCTCGAGCCGCCCCCTCCACCCCCCTCATTCCCTTTCCACGAGCTTCGTCGTCATTCCTTTTTTTCAATTATTCAGACGTGCTGCAGTGCGGCGTTACTTTTCCCGCTGTAAACATATTCGCGGCGACGCCCTTCTTCACCAGGCGGAATCGAAAAGCAAAATCGTTTCTTTTACCATTGCACGATTCCACGCCACACGTCTGGATTTGACCTAGTTTTTAATAGCAATGAAGATGCATCCTTCCCAGTCCTCAGGGTCAGTTTTTTCGTGGAAACTCATGCTCGCGCTCCATGTAAAGCGCGATACCGATTGGTTGAACTACGCAACTCTCTCAAGGTAAGTACCTACGCGCAGTGCTCTTTGTAGTAGGAGTCGCATGCGAGACGTATCTTGAGACTGCGGCTCGCACGCAACTGGTAAGGTAAAAAAGCGACGACAGTGAATACCTCGAGGGCAGGTTTTTTCGTCTTCCTGTTAAAATTTATGCTCCCATTAACCTTCTTATCAGCTAATTAGAGTAAACGGTGGGAAATGTACCGAGAGGAGGAATTGTATTAGAGAGAGGGTAAAATCGTAATTTGTGGGCGGTCGAATTAAGGTTTTTCGAGCGTTATACTAAAAATAGTGAGAAATGCTTGAAAATGATTGCATTCGGTAGATTGAAGTAAAAAAAAATTCAGTTAAATTTTCAAGTCTTTTAGGAAGCTCGTTGCAAAGATTTTTGAATAGCAAAATAACATGTGTTCTTATGGGTTATAACCAATAAACCGCGATATTTCTCAGAAGAATAGTGAAAAAATTCTGAAATTTTTTCAACAGCAAGTTTAATGAACTAAAATCATCTATACCAATTTTCACGTTCATTAAGAAGCCCGTTATTTCTTTATTAATTGTTCTTTATAAATTTAACCTTTGATAAGTCAATGTGGCAACGTTGCATGACGTACAGATGCATGACCAGATGTTTTGGACTCCATTTTTGAACTCACAGATACACACATACTACTGTACGTCAAACATTGTTGCCACATCGCACGAAGAACATACTTTAGAGTGTTACTGTACTTCAGTGGACTAACTTTTAGCAGGGAAAGAGCCCCTGTACCGCTCGAGAAACCTTAAACTACTCGGCACCTTCCAACGATTGATGTATGAATAAGGCCAGAGGCGTTATACTGAATAAGAACAAGTCGATGTACACTAACATCCCTCATAAGTTAATTGCTCATAAACAAAGAACGTCTCAACAATTGAGGGCCTTGGAATAAAAGGGATCCAAGTGACTTTTCTGATATATGGACTTAAGTGTAGATTTAGGTACCTACCTTATGTGCCAATTTATTTAGCAAAAAGGTTTCCTGCTTTGAGCTCCATCTATCACATGAGATCACATGCATAGATCCTGAATTTTTAAAATCCAAATAACCTAAATCTGCACTCTAGTCCATATATAAGAAAAGTAACTTCGATCCCTTTTATTCCAAGGCCTTCAATTGACAGAGAGAGTACGCACTTATCACGGAAAAATATGAATAGTAACGATGATCAGCCAAAATAGTAAATAGGTGACAGCTTCGATAATATCGTGGAGAATAATCTACAGCATAGTAATGATTACCATTTGAATAGTAATGATTTCCATTCAAATAGTGATGATCACTATTCTGCAGATTATTTGACACGATATTGTCGAAGCTGTCATCTTTTTACTATTCTGGCTGGTAATTGTTACTATTCAATTTTCTCCGTGTACAGAGCCTCTGTGTATGCCCATTTTGGTTTGACCGAAAGACCCTACTTCATATTCGCAGCGAAATAATTGTAGTTGAAACAACGCTTTCCTGCTACGTTAAGTTACGAGGCGTGTGTTAGTTAAAAAGTGAAGTCAGTTAACTTATGAAGAGTTAACTTACAAGAGTTAACTTATGAAGTGATCTACTGGAAATAAATTCGACGCATCGGGTAAATGCGCGAATCAATAGCGGATCAGTTAAGTCTCTCAATGACTCGCTAACTAGTACAGCACGGAGTAAGCAGAGACATTCAGCCGTTTGCTATATTGGTTTGCGCGCTCAGCAGAGTCCACTCGCAGTCTCAGAGCAGATCCGTGTACATCGGGTGTACCATATCTATGCTATCGGTCAACGGATTTAAAGAGAACGAGAGACTCCTCCTATTTTAAACCTCTTAATCGCTACAACTTAGAAACAAATAGGTGGTGAACAATTGCATATTGTGTAACAAGTGGCGGAATTTGGCGATTGTCCACACGTATTGCAGTATGAGCCGAAGGTAATTGACAACCGCCACTCGTAGTACGCGATACTTTTTGAAACTCCTGCAGGCGAAAAAATACGTCTTTCCATGTTTATAATTCGTGCACACAAGCTTGTTAATTATTTCCAGGTAAAAAAACTTTTATAGCATATTGAGGTGTGCATGCTCAGAGATCGTGAAAAAAAAAAAAGTATAGTTGCTTCTGTGAAAACAAAATAATTAGAGAATCTGTCGAAGTGCGTATGCTTAGCAGTGGAAAAAAAAGTAAATCAGAGTATGCAAATCACAGAATGCTATGAAGATTTTCTCACGTATGAAATAATCGATGGATTTGCGCACGATTTATGAGCACGAAAATACGTACATTTTTTCGACGTAGGTGTTACGAAATAATTATGATGTATATAAAAAATACCATTCTTCTAAATTTCTAAATTTGTTTTTTTGAACAAGAATACCAACGTGTCTTCTGCGATTTGCGCTTGCAACTAACCTGTCTGCTTTAAACCTTAAAAGACACCTTCAGTGTAAAAAGTCCTCCGCCAAATACTTTGTGCTCATTATTTGTTACCTACCCTAAAGAAAACATTGTATGCTTGAAAAATGAAAAATTCAAGAAATCAATTACTTGTAATGAATACAAGAACAATAACTGTAATAAACACAAAAACAAGAATAATTAAACAAGAAAATATTTGGCGAGCCATAACGAATAATTCGTGCCTCAAATAATTCAAAAATTTGTATCATTTTGAATAGCTTGCTGGACACATTGATCTTGATTCTATTGGGACTTGCCAAATATTTTCTTGTTTAATTTTTCACTTATATTCAACTTTCGAAATACTTGCACTCAACATTATTATTTCATTTTAAATTTTAGTAGGTATCTAGTGATATTGTTCTTGTATTTATTACGAGTAACTGATTTCACGAATTTCTCATTTTTGAAGAATACGAGTTCATTTTTTTAAGAATAATAAGCAAGTAATGAGCGCAATGTATTTGGCATGGATTTCTTTTAGGGCGATTTCACATCTTTGTGTAATATAATTATTTCTCCATTCCTTTACTGACAATTACTGTTTAGAATAGGAAGACTTTTTAAAATGTAGATCTCTTGTTACCCCCTCAGAAACTCCCTTATCCAATTTACAACAGGAACGCCTATTAGGTTTGCGTCAGCCTTCCAGTTTGCACCCGCACGATTCCTATGGACTAAGTTATAACTTACAAACTAGATCTGTCAGTTATAGCGGACAGACGATGAGGCAAGCTAAGCGATTTGACGCACGAGGCGTTTTCGACGAGTCAGCGGTCGAATCGGCGAAAAAGGCCTCGTGTGTCTCAACCCCTTTCTCACAATGCTATGAGCCTACCTTCTAAAACCGTATTCGACACATAGTTTGTGTTCAGGCTCGAGGCCTTTCCTAGTGGGAACCAAGGACGAAGTATCCGGGTCTTACATTTACTTAAATTTATTTAGATTTATTAGGGGTACCGACTATCGACGAAATTGACGGAAGATACGAAAGTTTCTTTTTTTATGGGCCTAGAAAAGACCTTTGAAAAACTCCACGCCAGATGTGGACACAGGTAGCCTTTCCTTTTTTAACCAGCTGTAAAGAGGGGTTGATTAGCGAAACTTTCTTCTTTTCCGAATATTACCACCCCTTAATTTAAGTCTGCGTCGTTTCTCGACGCAGGTTTGAACATTCTTTTTCAGTCAGTCGCTCATACTTCTTTCACGAAGACGATCACTTTAGGATCATCCTTCGTTAGGCAAATTACGATACTACATCATCGCCAACCAAAATTCGCGAGCTAGGTCAAGGGGAATATTTACGAACAAAAATCCGAGCAACATGAAAAATATATCATCGTTTTTCCCTTTAACTCGACCATCGCGGATCATCCTTCTTCAGGGAAATTACTATCCACGCCAACACCGGAATCCGCGAGCTATAGGTCAAGGAGAATATTCACGAACAAGGATCAGAACAACGTTAAAATATACCACCATTTTTCCTTTAATTCGACTCTCTAAATCATTGAATTAGCTGTAAGGGTGAAAGACATCTTACAGCAGAGGATCGGGAAGCCGTGATGAGATCGATATCCCATTCCGTAGAGTTTCCATCGAAAGCTTGCACGAAGCCGAAGATAATCCTCTCGAACAGCTTGGATGACCATACGCGCGGACACCGAGTCGAATGACGCCCCGTGTGTTTTGGCTCCATCATTTCATAGAAACTAACACAGCGTCGAATTGGCGATCGACTCGGCCTGACGATACCTCTAGCTTTAGCTATGTTATCAATCATTTGCCATGGATTTATTATAAAATGAGGATAGATTTTAATAATCGTTTCGATTATATTAACTGGAATCGCGTCGGTTATGTAAAGAAATAAACACCATTAAATATCGCTTCATTACTGCGAAGAATACTATCGTGAGATTTTAAAAACGACAAAAGAAGAACGCGTTAACACCGGTTAAATCTGAAAGCTGATTGCATGTGGAGGTTATTCATCGCGCGCCGCATGGAAAATATATGTTCCACTAAATTAATTATTGTGGGAGATAAACAGGAAAGCTCCTTCTGTAATTTTGACACGATCTTTAATATAATTTGAGCTAGATCTAGTACAAATTTGATCGTGATCAATACGTTATGCAATGGCACTTCATTGTTGTGAATTTTGCAAAATTTCTTCGAGAATAAATGCTTCTTCTATTTAGGAAATATTTTTAACTGAAAGCGCGCGCATGCATCTTTGTGATAAAGAAAACCCTGGTAAGTTTTACTTCTATCGGCTGTCGGATTCAAGATATGTATGATCAAATACATTGAAAATCATTTTTTTCGCAAACGATTAAATTAGACATCTCTCACGCCACGCAGACCGGGAGCAAATCCTTATAGGTTTCTTCTTAGAGTGTCGAAATAAGCAATCGGAATATGCAATCGAAATCGAAAAGCGTTTTAATATCGATGACTCCTTGCCAAAAACCTGCCTTCTTGATGTGGAATGCCTCATATACAGACTGGACTAGAAATGCTGTTCTAAAAGTAGGTTGAAATAAAAATAGCAAGGAATTATTAGATACGATTTTGGTACTTTTCAGAATTTTAGAAATGGGATATAAGATTTTGAGCAAGCATCGGTAGCAGCGATAAAAAAATGAGGTTTAGTCCCTTTAGGTGGTAAGTCTGACAATTAATGAGATCCGGCGTTATGGAGCTCCAATGTTAAATACTGAATAGATGAACATTTTTGTACCGAAGTGGATCTAGGAGTTTCGGAATTTTAGTCCATTTTTTTTGCAATAGGGGTGGTCATCTCTGCTCGGGGGATAAGGAGAGAATATTTTAAATATTTTTTTTTTTTCCTAAATCGGCGTTGTCGATTTACCTTAACCCTTTCACTGCTGAATTACTTCCCAGGAGCGTGCCTATAGGTACGCCTAGAACAGTCCTGGCCAGAAACGTATTTATACGTCTGGAGCAGCGAAAGGGTTAAAGACGAGCTTTCGGAGTTCTCGTCCATTTTTTATGCAATAGGGGTAATCGCTCCTGCTCAGAGGATGCCATTACACATTTATAATAGTTATCAATGGTATCAGCGTGATCGAAAATCCCTGAAGCGACTTTGATGCGAGTAATATCAAATAATTTTCACCAACTCGTAATCAAATATTGGAGCTCCATAAGGCCAGACCTTATTTCTCAAACTTACCACCTGAAAAAACTGAATCACATTTTTTATCGCTGCTACCGATGCCTGTACACAAATTTACATCCCTCCTTTAATTCTCCGAAAAGTGCCAATCGTATCTAATGATTCCTTCCTATTTTTCTTTCAATCTGTACTACTTTTAGAACAGTATTTCTGGCCCAGTCTATACGTACATAGGTAGCTGTGCCGCAGCACGTGAAAAAATGAGCATCAACGCCAATTCTGCATCGCGTAGCGCGCAATTCTCGCCGGCAAAATCTACCGATGTGACGACTCAAAATGAACAGAACCACTCTTGACAACCAAAGAAACTGGAAAACCTTTTTGACCCCTCCCTCTTCTCCCTCCTCCTCACCACACGTAATCATTTCAAAGACATTATCAGCGCGACGCGATCTTCCAGCCTAAATTAGCGAGTGCTCATGCGCGCGACAGCAGCCCGCGGTTTCCACATTATCTATTATCAGTTCCCCGAGTCCTTATCGGTTGACCGCGAGTGCGTACCCCGTACATAAGCCCCAAGTCCGATCGTCCAAAAACCGCAACCCGCCAGACCCGAGTCGCGCGGCTATAACGAGGCGCTCGAACAACGAGTTTCGAAACCCCGTTGCGTGGAAATCAAGCCGAACGCATCGAGAGAATCGCTCCCTAATTTCGGAGCCCCCTTTGTGTACCGCCAAGCTCTTCTAACGACCACGCGTCACGCCAGGCGATCAACCACCCGAGGGCCCCCCGACGGAGGCCGTTGACGATAGACGCGGTCGAGCCAACGACGACGACGGCGTGGCTATCGATCTCTCTCCTCGAGCGTCGTCGACTCCGCTTAGATTATTTCGGTTGCGTGGCTCGGCGTGACGCAAGCGAGGGGGTACATATGGACATGATAGATAAGGAAAGAGAGTCGGCAAGGTTGTCGCGACGTGACTCTCTGTAATCCGCTTTTCTACGGGGTGCGACGGCCAATTTGGTTTTCTTACTAATTTTTTCCCGCAAGAAATCATCGATATCTCGGTGTTCCGTTGAGATTTCCTCGATAAATCTATCATTTTCGTAATCAGCGCGAAAAAATACATAAGATAAGATGGTCGAGAATTCGATTCCAGAGATTTCGATTTTTGCGAAAAATCTAAGGGGTACCTATGCCTTAGATTTTTCGCAAAAATCGAAATCTCAGGAATCGAATTCTGGATCACCCTATCTTATGTATTTTTTTACGCTGATTCCGAAAAGCACGGTTATTTGGTCGAAATCTCAAAGGAAATATGAAATAACGCTGGTTTTGTGTATAAAAAAATTTTTTTCCCGCAAGAAATCATCGATATCTCGGTGTTCCGTTGAGATTTCCTCGATAAATCTATCATTTTCGTAATCAGCGCGAAAAAATACATAAGATAAGATGATCGAGAAATCTCAGGAATCGAATTCTGGATCACCCTATCTTATGTATTTTTTTACGCTGATTCCGAAAAGCACGGTTATTTGGTCGAAATCTCTAAGGAAATATGAAATAACGCTGGTTTTGTGTATAAAAAAATTTTTTTCCCGCAAGAAATCATCGATATCTCGGTGTTCCGTTGAGATTTCCTCGATAAATCTATCATTTTCGTAATCAGCGCGAAAAAATACATAAGATAGGGTGGTGGAGAGATTGATTCTAGAGATTTCGATTTTTTTTTTATTGTAGATTTGGAAAATTTCGACAAGATATTTTATCCCGAATTATTTCATTTATCGTTTTCGGCTTTATTTAAGCTGGAGAACCACATTTAAAAGTACGGCATACGTCACCGTCTTGTGAGACTATCTCTCTCGCACTTGTTGCTTGGGATAAGTGCGTATCTCGTGGTCTTTCGATGACGCCCTACACGACACACTACGTATAATACATATACGTGAATGTTATGTATGTTTTATTTGGCATTGCCCTCGTGTGTCTCCTATGTCAAGCTTCCTCAAAAACACCTCGCACAGTACAGAAGGAACTGTTGTTCTGTACTTACGGATTCTTGTTTGTATTGTAGTGCGTGTACAGAAACGTTCGGTTTTGCTAGTTCCGACTACTGTCACGGAACTAGTATAATGAATCATTCAAAACTGATTGATACGAGTAAACCCGCAAATCCGCAGACTTGTAACCTTGAAAATCTAAATATACTATTTATTCTGAAAATTCAAGCAAGGAAATTCAATATGATGTACAGGCTGAAGCAAATAGCACACGGAGAGAAATCGTCAGTACTATTTGCCTGAAATTCAGGGAAAAAATACCCAACTAGTACGGTAATCGTGTTGCATTTGGTCAGTAAGGTAAAAAATATCATGCATTCAAAGAGTTTTTCATGTTCTCGAAAGTAAAATGTGACCTCTGTATCAAATAAAAAATGTGGTTGGAATAGATGAAAATTATGGCTGAAATAGATTGAAAGTGTCAAACAATGAGAAAGATTTTACTGTTCTCGGGGTAGAAACTGCTGCACCGGTACGGTAAAATATACTAACCTGTACTGTGTGAAATTATTACTAACCTCAAGGATTATTTTTTTCCCACCAATTAGAATATAAATTTACCGTTCAATGTGATACTTTTTATTTTACGTTTTTATATTTTTTATTTATCCGTGAGCAAATTTTCTTCACCTTATTAAGTGAAAATTAATTATTAAATTAAAAATTGTATGGAAATTTTCATATATTTTGTTCTAATTACTTGTTATTCTTTTCCTGACATTTGAGCTAAGTGCGTTTATTTGTGACCGTTGCTATCGAGCGTCGCGTCGTTCCGCGTCTTTCGTACCAGTGCAGTGCCGAAAAATTCGCATCACGGAGGAAGTCGCGGCATCGGGATACGTACCCGCGCTTACCTGAGCCAGAAATAGCAGTTTATTGCGGCCAGGTAGTAAACGATCGCTGCAAACGACGAGTATTTCTAACTTCCTTGTTACGCGTTCATTGCTAATGAAAATTCGATAGCTTTTGTAGGAAATATTTCCCGAAAGAACAGTTTATTGATGAATGCGACTGATTGTGAGTTACAACGTGATGAATGTGACTGCGACTTGACTTCGACTTTTCGCCGAAGTAGCTCTTGCGATGGTCGAAGGAGAGAATGACCACCGAGCTGCCCAAGCCGTCCCTTATTCCGAGCCGATCACCGTGCGTTCTCAGGTAGCGTCGGTGTCCTGTTAGTCGGACGATCGGTATGGTTGTCCGTGCGTTATCGAGGATGTTCCGTTAACGGCCCGCAGACCCTAGGTTTTCTCCGTCAAATCGTTCCTCACACTTTTCTGCTCAGAAGAACAAATGACATACAAAATTAAATAGATTAAAATTTTTCAATGAAAATCTTATCTGCTGAGACTCTATGTATTGTAAGCTATATTCGACGCGGCTGCACGATGAGTCCTGAAGCAATCCTCGATGAGACTCGGATCACGATCCGATATGCACGCTGGTTGTCGATCGAATGGCTTCCTTCGATAGCCTGGAGGAGCATAAGACCCCCTTACTCCTTCATCCTGGGCCTGCATTGGAAAGCCCCGTTGCCTTGACGTCATTATGGGGGAAACTGCCCGCTTCCACCTGACTTCGTGAATCACCCTTGCTTCACGCGTCCACTCCTAACGGTGCCTTGAAATTTCAGTATAGAATTTTTTGCATGAATTTCCCCTAATTTTTCTTCTAGTCTTCTCTTCTTATTTATAACGAAAAAGAAATCACCAGAATTTCCCATCAAATACTCCTGGTAATGGACAAAAATGGTGAGACTTCTCCGTATATCAGGCACAAAAAATATGATTAAAAAATCTACTAACATTTCCCCATAGATCTTTGTAGTTTTTACAAATTTGGAATTTTTATGGACTTTAAGAAATCGATTCGATTGACATCTGGGGTCAGTTTGGTCTTCCCAAATGTGCCATTCATCAATTAAAAACGAATATTTATTTAGTCATATTCCACTCTACTATTTGTTGATTATTCACGTGAAAAACAAACTAATTCATTTTTATTTTCATGCAAAACAAACTTCGGAGGCTAGGTCCATCAACATAATTACATTCGGGGTGCTCTCACGCTCACACACATATCTCTAAATATTCTAAATAAAATCACTTACCTCAAGAGAGCCGCTTTCACCAGACAGTAATTCACCTTTTTAAATAATTGTTTTTTTTTTATAAATGTATTAGTTTAAGCACTTTATTTTTTCTGGAACAACTCGCACCGGTTCTAATGGCCACAACTCACAACGTGCGTCGACTTCTGACGATCGGCCGAAAACGGCCGAACTGACGCGAACTGACGCTCACGTGATCGCCTTTATAGATGTCATTGGTAGAATCTATCTACCCGGATAGGTAAAAATTCCGTGACTCTAGGGTAATTGTGCAGTAACGTAATGATAAAAATTAAGGCGCACAACTTGTTACAATTTAAGAGCCGAATGATAATTTTTGCTGCTATTATACGATAACGTTTATTAACGGAGGGATACTTTCTATATTGCGCAGGCATAAAAATTCCTGTTCGGGTAAAATTGTAGAGTTGGAACGGTAAAAATTCTGGAACGTTCGTCAAAATATATCGGTTGATTGTTAATTCCTGACCAGCGCCTCTACAAAATTAACCGTAAAACACCGAATGCTACACGCTTACCCTACTATTTAGGTAATTTTTACCGAAAATTTCTCTCCGTGCACAGAATGAAACGCTGATACCTATACGGAGAGAGACATGTAAAATATAAATACATTATATAATACAATTATTACATATGAAAAGATTTTGCTCGTTGCTGAATGTAAGTTATAGTAGGAAGTGACCAAGGACTATCTTGTTTTACTAACTTGCGTCTTTCCAGTGTGGGTAATCAGGGCCCGCGTGGTAGAAACATTACAAGACCAACCTGGCCCTGACTAGCCAAACTATTATACCTAGTACCTACTTTCGCTAGACTGGGGTTGACTAGCGCCTCTCTACAAATTTCACACGGGATGATAGACATAATAAAATGTAAGACATTTAATTAATCGATGAGACGAGTGAAAATCATTCCTTTTCAAAAAGTCTCCAAAGACCTTAACCAATTACGTAAGCCCCTTTTAATAAAAACATAATATATAACACAGTATTTACAACTTTTAATTGAACGTTTTACTTTTGGAGCTCTAGTAGTTTTCTAATATATCTTACTTTCTCTTTCGTTAATTATGAAAATGAACTGCCTCCACAAAGTTTGCATCCTAGAAGATGATCTTAAAAATTGAACGAGATAGAATTGAAGTTTTAACACAAAAGTTCATCGTACTTTAAAACAGGAAGCTTTTATTTTCACGCTTTTAATGTATCTTATTTTATTTCCAAGGCAGTTTTTGGGATCAAAAACTACGAGAACTTCGTTTGTCGCCTTAAACTGAAATTGCGCAGTGACAGAAGATATACGTTTCTTATTTTCTTGATGTTTCATTACAATCGGAGATGAATATTTCGGAGCGTTTTTTCATTGGTATTATTTATGCAATAGTTCAGTTAACATATTTTTTTGCGGCAATGAAATGGAATTCCATGGTCTCAATAACTAACAATAAGTATCGGAAATGCCATGACAATTCCACATTAATATTTCAGTTGGTCTCATAAGAAATGCATTTTTTGCGTACATTTTGTTGAATGTCTATTTGAATTTTTGAGATAGGTACTTCATTTATGATCTATCATTAATATTCTGAAATAGAAAATGGCATGTTCAATGTCTGACAAAAATACAAAAAATCGTAAAACGAAAGTTGTTTACTTATATTGGAAAGAAAAATAACTTGATATTACTTTATAAAATCTTATTATTTATACTTTGCGAAAGACGGTAAAGGTAGTAAACATCTGCTTTTTGTTTCGTTATAAATGATTTCAAAAACCTTGAACCTATCTTGTCCCCACTATATTGTCCATACATTAAACTAGAAATATAAGTGACTTTTTTCCACAGGCCCGTGGATGCATAAAGAGTTTGTGCATAAGAATTCGAACAATATATTATAGAAATACGATGATTCGATAAAATCGGGAGGCATGCGGAAGCGACACTCTTGCGCGCAGTTTAGCATTCCCAACTAATTGTCCCTGATTTATAGACACGAGGCAGTAACGACGATTCGCGCGTGCCGCGTATAAGTGGACGATACGAGGAAATCACACGGGAACACGATGTTCAATTATGGCTGCCTGGCCGCCGGCCAACCTCGTCAGCCACTTTGATTCCACTCCCGGCTCTTCGGTTGAGCGTCCATGGACCGATGAGAGCGACACGCTGTTAAAGGTAAGCATCATTGTTCTGAGCGTGAATGAAATATTATTTTTCTTGCATCTCGTGGTGACATTCCCAAACGGTAGATATGTGGAAGATTCTCAACAAAAAAAAATAAAATAATAATAAATGGACAGAGTGGAGCTTAGTTAGAATAGCACAAATCGAATGTTGCTTTAACGCAAAAATCTGTTCAATTTATGTTAATATTTGATATAATTCTTGTTACTTTATAATACAGGAACTATAAGTAAAATGAACACAAAAATAGCAAATTGACATAAAATGTCCGTCACTTTTTAATAAAACCGTTTCTTCTTATCACTACAGAAATTATGTAGGTGTAAATTTTAGAAAAAAAAGAAAACTTCTCTAACTAAATCAACATTTAGAATGAATAACCTCAAGAAAACGACATATGATCTTGTTTTTAGACTGGATATACTGGCACAAAACATATTAAGGATGTACGTGCATGATTTCAAATCACAAAGAAGTTGCTGAAATTATTACAAGATATATTATAGGTATAGTTATACAAAATCCATGTGCAATATTTCAAAAAAATTTACAGCATCGCTTTCAAGAACGGTATATTTAAAATTGGGTTCTTATGCATGGGAGCTTATAGCAAACGCTATCAGAGAAGTGGTTTTTATGTGCCTCTATAACAGACACAGATCCAAGAATGTGGTGAAAAATTAATATAATCTAGGGATGTATATTTATAAATGTCTATGCTAAAAATGAAAGACTTTTACAAAGCCGTTTAGGAATTGCGATGAAAAATAAAAATAAAAACAGCAATCAATGGACCTAGCGATAAGAATGCGGGTTGGCGTGGAATTGAAAAAACGTCGCTCCGCGTCATCCCTCATCCATGGTACCGGACTATAGGTACCTCCCGTATATCCTTAATTCCGTTAAGTCATACACAACAATTTTACATTTCACACAGATAACAATTTTAAACAAGCATACCTTTCAACAAGAAAACACAATATTATTATACAAGGTGCGTATATCATACTAACAAAAAGTTTAATTTCGTGGTTTAACTGAGACTATGATGATTTTTTCATAAAGTCGTTTTTTTTAATAATCCTCTCATAGTTAGTGAAGCTGCCATACTTTACGTATACGATTACATGCAGAATTTATCTGTGTGTATAAGGAACATCGGGTAGTACCTATCAGTGAGAATTTATGTCCACTCTTATTTCCAAATAAAAATGATTTCACTGACTAATTATGGTTTTTCCGGTAAAAGAAACCATCAAATTGTGTTACACGTATTCTTCCTTTTCCATGGTAAACTATTCTAGTCCAGTAATTAATGATTTGATCATTCTGAAAAGTACTAGGGACTTTTCGTGAAGTTTTAATTGAAGAAACATTTACCTATTAATAAAACTAAGACCAGGTGTAACAACTTGAAGATCTCCTTTATCGGCAAAACCACGTTTCATCAGTGCAACATTGTTTATCCGGGAATGAGAAGGGATATAAAATCTAGGAAAAAACATGGTGGCTGCCCTACTTAAACCAACTATGACAGGATCCTAAAACGTAATATACCTAAAATATAATAGTTTAGGATCTCTATATTTTTCTTGTATATGACTGCTGAGATATAATATACTTTATAGGTACAAGTCAAAAAACATTATAGTTAGATTAATCTCAGTACCTTTACGCACAACAGAACATTTATCTGTACACACACATAACGTAGATTAAATCGCAAAACGCCCTAATCAAGGTGTATACACTGAGAAAAAAAAATTGGTTGAATCGATTTATTTGGTTTCAATTGAGGCGATTATTTGAAAAACAACACATGTCCATACATAAACGTTTTTGAGAAATGCATAAAAACTTTCTAGCTTACGTATTTCTGGGTTAATGGGGTAAGCACGTTTCTTACTTCCTAAAAGTAGAATAAAAGCACAGTTTATATTAGGGTGCAGCATGGTTTCACCTATGTTAATTTGGCATAAGGTCGAATCTCGAAAAATATGGACATGTGTTGTTTTTCAAATGATTGCCTCAATTATTTCAAGCAATTAAATATTTTCTTAATTTAAATATTATAATTGTGTTCAATCCAATACCCGTTCGTTCAAAACAAATATACGTTTAATCACTATAAATAGATATTTAGTTGCTACAACTTTATATATTTTATTCAGTCCGCCATATATGAATATTTATGTGCAATTGGACTAAGTATTTTTTCAGAGAGACAAATATCACATTGCTTATCCTTGTACTTGCTATGAATAAAAGAGTATTGAAATAAATATGATTTCCTTAACTTAATTAAGGATGTTATTGTTAAGACTAGGTAATTTAAACCAACTAAATCTGTCAACTAATTTTCTTTCTCAGTTTACAAATCTACCGCATTTTTTTCTCAGCTATGAAAGACGAGTATAATTGAAGGGGCGAGTGGATGAAGGGGTTATGTAACATTTTTAGAAAAAATGAGATCACTCAGTGGATGAAAGTGTTATGTTCGAATCTAATTTCTGGTAAATCTTGGATAGCTCTAATTCCATTCAAAACCCAGATAGGTATTACATGGGGTATGTTTAGTATGTCATATGTCTACTGAATAGAACTCATGCTTAAAACTCAAATATCTCAAAACCAACTTTTTCTAACATAACCCCTTCATCCACTTGCCCCTTCAATTAAGTCTGAACAAGTGCGCAACGTCGTCATTTGTGTCCGCATATGTGTACATGTAAGTAAGCAAGTACCTATACATATGTATATACCTATGGATACCCAACTACGTGGTATATAATATGTACATACGCGTAGGTGAGTTTCACGATTTCAGGACGCTATGAATTCCTATTATCGGAGATGCTCCGAATAACCTCGCGTGTCCCGGGAAAGATGCAGATTGGTGTGCCCATCCCCCCGTACAAGCGCAGCGTGGCCCTCTCCGGAGGAGCCCCTTTCATGGTTTTATTTCCCCGCTTTCATTTTCCGCGACGACGTCGTCGACGACAGGAGAATAGACATCCGCGCGAGTATAAGGCGGAGTACAGTGCGCACGGGGAAAGGGAAAAGGGGCCGAGGACAAAGTTGACGGCGGAAAAATTGGAAAATGCGGATTAAAAAGTTTCCTGCGTGACGGAAATACCTCGGCTGCTGCATGGGCAGGCGGCGCGCGTGCAGCCGCGATAATCCAGCGAGTGACGTCTTCGACGTCCAGCGCATCGATTCGATTCGGAGCTCGGTTTGCCACGCGAGAATGAAAGAACAAAATGGATAGCGAGGGAGCGCAGGACATAAGAGGGAGAGATGGATGGCGGGCGGGTGGGAAAGGGCTCGAGGACAGCGTCCTCCCCCGACGCCGCGTTCTGATTTGCATGATCGCGAGGAAGAATCATACACTGAAAAAAGTATTTAGCTAATCCAGCTATATTTCTGGCTGCCTCGGACACAACTGGAAAAATATTGCTAGAGTAGCAAGAATTCTTGCTATTGCGAAGAAAATTATCACTGCAATTACTATAATTTTCTAGTTGTGGCCAAAATTGTTTGAGTGTATATGAGGGATAAATCGAAGTAACGTTTGGAACCGGCAAAAGGACTGACTGATACATCGATCTTTTCCTCCGTTCCTCTCTTTTAGTCCAAGAGCTATAGCGACAAAATCGAGTGAGGTGTTTTAAGATTGCTAGAAATTTGTAAATAGATGTTTAAATAGTAGTAAATGGGAACGGTAATGACCTGTCAAGCCATACCGGGTTGCGTCATTGAAAAATTAATTTTTCAAAGTTCAAAAAAAAACAAAAAATTATGTTGCTTCTACAAAGCTATAATTTATAGGGGATGTTCATTCATCTATTTTAAGCGACTATGTAAAAGGACAGGTGATTCTGCTGGTTGCAAGTGACTGCCAGGCGAGCATATTAGTGCGAGGTTAGACGCTTCGATCTCCCGAATTGACACCAACTCTAATTACCGACTCGACTTCTGCCGGTAAAAGTGGCCCGAATACCGACCAAGCCTGGCCGAAGGTAAATTTCAAGGTCCCTGCAACTGGTCAGGTTCTGCGCGGGACATGCTGTAGGTAATGGTGCTATCAGATTCGCACTAATATGCTCGCCCGGCAGTCACTTGCAACCAGCAGAATCACCTGTCCTTTTACATGGTTCCTTAAAATAGATGAATGAACATCCCCTATAAATTACAGCTTTGTAGAAGCAACATAATTTTTTTTTTTTTGAACTTTGAGAAATTAATTTTTCAATGACGCAACCCGGTATGGCTTGACAGGTCATTACCGTTCCCATTTACTACTATTTAAACATCTATTTACAAATTTCTAGCAATCTTAAAACACCTCACTCGATTTTGTCGCTAGCTCTCCGACTATTTCGGCTCCTTTCGCCGCGCTAGTCTTTTAGACCTACGGCCAAGTGGCAAATAAGTTACCTCATCGGGACACAAGATTTGAGTTTTTGTAGTAAAAGTACCACATAGCTGTATGTAGCAAAAAACCGACCGTCTACCGAGGCTCAATGGTCAACTTCTCATTATGACAGCCTGTCAAAAAGGCGAAAAAAGTCGCTCAAGTTACCTCATGCGGGGTACGTGCTTAAAAATTTGACAATTCAGTGGGAGAACTATTACAATTATTGTTTTGTACCTCATGAGGTACGTGTGCAAACCTGGGTTCTTTGCATTATCTTCTTTCCAGCGCCTCCTAGGTAAAAAGTAGTTATTATGAAAATTATAAAGAATATAATTCTCTACAAGTTTGGTTTAAAACTTTTTTTTCTCGAATAAATAATTTCAGAGTTACACTGAAATAAACGTCGGAATTTTGGGCGTCGCGACGGACGTCTGCCCTACGTATGCGTCCAAATACTGACGTCTCTGCCACACAGAATAGCAATTGTAATAATTCTCCCAGTGAATTGTTAAATTTTTAAGCATCTACCCCATGAGGTAACTTTAGCAACTTTTTTCGCCTTTTTGACAGGCTGTCATAATGAGTAGCTGACCATTGAGCCCCGGCAGACCCCCCCCCCCCCGGCCCCGGTCGGCTTTTTTTGCTACATATATGTGGTACTTTTACTACAAAAACTCAAATCTCATGTCCCGATGAGGTAACTTATTTGCCACTTGGCCGTAGGTCTATTTCCATTTCGCGGTCATGAGCAACGCGCACTCCGCGTTGGAAAGCGGCGCTCGCGGGACCGACAGGTAGATCTGCGGGTAGCCGAGAGTTCTAACCCATTACTAGCTGTGAATATTTTACCGGATGGACGAGCGGTAGATAGAGGAGGAAGGGGATGATAGAGAAACAGAAAGCGAGCGTAGGGAGCCGAGGACCTCACCTCTATTATTTATTGCGTTACACTCGGTAGGGAGAATCCGTCCATCTACGAGTACCTACTTCTAACTCCAGCTATTACATGCAGGACGGGCCCACAAATACATACACTCTGACGTCCGCCAAGCGTGAGACAGGTATGGCGAAGCGAGAAGTAGTTCGGATGAAAAGTGGGAGATTAAAACCATCCGATTCTCTCCCGCTCTCTGTACTTTCAAGATGTCCAATAACTGCGCTGCATCTGAAGCCACCGTGATGAAATTCATCGACTCGAATCGTTGACGGCGCAAACGATATCGCTCTTAGGACGGCGATGAAAAGGAGCGAATATACAGTGTGAGTATTTATCGAAAGTTTACAATTTCGGGAATATATTTGGTGCGTGATTCTCTGAGTAATAAATATCTAGTGCACAGACATGGTGGCCATTTAATTCCGCTCACAAAATTCCCAGACTTTTCCCGGCTTCTCTGACTGAAATCACTAATTTTACCTGATTTTTAATTTGCGAGATGTGAAAAACGATTAAAATACTGCAATAATATAGTTCATATATAGAAGAAAATGTTTACGTGTTTGTCCTAACCATAATATTCGCGCATAAACATTTTCCAGAACGAACTGTTATTAAAATGTTTACCACACAAAGTGCCTACTTTCCTATAATAACTACGATATCGTAGTTAAAACAAACAGAATAATTACTTCGCATCAAATATCCTGCGATATTGTACAATTGCACGATATCTCATACAGTTATGAATGTAATGTTTGTAGGTTCTTCGACTACCACTCCTCTCGTACGTATTTCAGTTGATAGGGCGATCTATTTACTTGAGATTTAAGCGATTTCAGAGAGATACATAGCAGTAATAATATAAAATATAAGAGTTACCCCGTTTTACCCTCCTACTTCGTTTAGCCCGCCCTTACCCTACGAACAATAATAGCTTTTCATAGAATATCAATGACTGTTGTTTTAAATATCGCTTTCCCGCTTAAATAGGGCTGAGAATAAAGCATGAAAAATACGGTATACATGATTTTGTTCAAATTTTTCAAATCTTGAATACAAAAAATTCGTAAGAAAGTCGATCTTCAGTGACTGACTCACTTTATGTTAAAAACGGCATGCGTCCATCATATACTTCTTATATCTCTAGAATGACACACCAAATGTGTCTATTCCCAAAGTTATGTCCTCGAAGAAAAAAATCACCTTGAATCTTATTTCTGTATCAGGGTTATTCTGGATAACCCGTTATATGATCGATCATCATTCGCGAGATGAAATTTAACTGATATATTCGATAAAACATGTAACGGACGTCTGGCTTGAAGCTTCATACGCCGCCGATGCGACGTCATCGCGGACCTTCGACAAGCACAGAGCATATTTATATAATAGGTATGTATCTATCTACAACCCCTCCTGCAGCTCTACTTCTCCTTCGTCTATCCGTCCCTCGATCTCCGCCGCGGCGTTCGTTCATTTTGCTTCCGCTCGTTTAGAGTCCGAGCTGCTTCGAAACGCCGCGCGCATAGTTAACGAGAGAGAGGGGGAAGGGAGGGAGGGGAGGAGAGAGAGAGAAAGAAAGAGAGGAAAAGACGAGGACCCGTGCTGGATTTGCGTCTCGAGCATCGGAGGAAACCGTTGCTCCTGCCTCGCCACCGTCGCCGTTCTCCTCCACCTTCTCGAACGACGATCAACCACACGTTTTGGGGAATTTGGGTAATTTGCACGATTATAGGCGCGGGGAGCGTGCAGTGACGAGAGTGGTGTCGTGCGCTGGTTACGAAATGCGGGAGCCGCTAATGGATTTGTCGGTACGACCCGCCGTACCATACGCCCTACACAATTTTCCTCTCGAGCGCTATGTATCTGCGTTTGTGTTTTATACTCGTAGATATATCCTCCTTTACTCCCCCTCCTACCCCTACTCCTTCTCCGTCCACTATTCTTGATACTTTTAATGGGCGTTTTTCAATTCTGGAGACGTTGAAAATAGGGGACTTGCACATATTTTTTAACATCATAAATGGATTGAACATGTAAAAAAATGTGGGACGTGTTTTTTTATTTTTTTTTCTGACGCGAAATTAAGCCGTAAGAAATTAATAAAGTTTGCGATAAATCCCGCCCACTTGAAACAGCCGGTCGAGCGGCACGCCGTGCCGTGACGTCACTATCCTAGATATAGATATACTAGAAGGCCTGCAGGCGGACCGTTACCATGTACAGTGACGTCACTATACATGGTAACTAGTGCCGCCCATAACGCGGAGTTTCACTGGGGAGACGTGGCCATGCTACTTTTAAAGTAATGTTTTTGGGGTAGAAGTTTTTTTTATCAAGTTTTTACTATTGGTACTGTGTTTTGAATAACTTTAACTATTATGTTTGCTGTGTTTCATACAAAATAAAATTTTATGCAAGTTCCCTATAGCTTATAGGAATTTTTTAGATTATATATGAGGGGCTTGGAGTGAAAAGTGACAATATCCATTTTTGGCGAAAATGAGTTACGTTTGGTTTCAGATACTACTCGTCACGCTCTATCACGTGAGCATATTAGTTTTTAAAAAATTCCACTCCTTCATGCCAAAAATTCACGTTGAAAAACCCCTTTGGAGTGAAAAGTGACAATATCCAGTGAAAATACCCGTTTTTACAGTTTTTACACTCCAAGATAGTTTTCGTCAGAAGTTGAGGCACTAGTAAGATGTGCTACGGCTGTGTAACAATTTTTAGCAAGTGATAACGATACAGTCAGAGAATAACTATATAGAGAAGGGAATCTTGTGGTGGAGGGGGGTAGCAGGCGCATCCAGTCGGCGCAGCCGAAAACGGCCATGTTTTGATTGGTACCCATAGGCGTCACTTGTTATCGGGATTTCGTGGTGTTCGGTTCTCCAGTGGTAGCGGTAACGTTAGTTTGCGGATTGCATATTTCTGTGAGAAGAGCAACAATTGATTAAAAAAAATCAAGGACTGTGTGCAGCAAAAAACTGCAATAACAAAGGTTATAACTGCAATCTATCATTCTATAGCTTGCATTTTTATATATACATAGAATCGATGACTGATAATTATCTTGTCTTCCAATATATCGCAAGTTGTCCTGAATACCACTCTGTGCTTCCAACTCAGATTCTCTCTTACGACGACTCTGACTTGTACCAATCAAAACATGGCCGCCGTTGTCTTCCCGAGAACAAAGTAACAGCTGTTAAGTTTCCCTTCTCTATATAGTTATTCTCTGATACAGTTCTGCAGTTTGCTATTTTGTTGGTTAAAAATCACGTTAATATTCTAAAAGTTTATGGATTATTGTTGATATTCACGCATTTTTGTAACTTTAAAAATGGGTAACTCGAAGAGAAATAGTGTATCTCGGAAAAAAACACCTCGGCCGGGGGAATGGAAGCAAGCAAAAGAGAAGAGACTAAGGTAAGACGACAGAATACACTTCAGAGCTAATTTATCTCATTCACGCTGTGATAATGTTCATTTCGAGTTGATTGTATTCGTTTCTCATTTTAGATATTTACCAGCATTTCCACCGGTACGGCCACGTTGCACTCATCCAAAAAAAGAAGCGGCTTTTCGTTGTTCATCTCTCACGGCGTTGGAAGTTTACAATTTCCATAAAATGTTCTACAAGTACAAGGATCGTAAATCTCAGAACCTTTTTCTGCTCAAACATCTCGAAATAAGTCCTCCTATCAGAGAACGTGTGAAAGACGAAGACAGAAAATACTCGCCGTGCTTAGTCCGCACTAAATTTTTCGTACGGGATAGTAGACATGCGTTAGTTCAAATATGCCAGCCCGCATTTTTAAATATTTTGCATATTTCGCGTCGTCGGGTGAACAATATCGCCAAACGGTACATGGAAAATAGTGATTTGAACGAAAGAAGAGGCGGTGTTGCACAATCTGTCAAGGAACGATCTGCTCTTCAAACTGAAGATATAAAACTATTCATGTCGCAGTTTCCATCAAAAGAGTCACATTACTGTCGCAGCCAGACAGTTAGAAGGTATCTCAGTTGTGACTTGAATATTGAGAAGCTGTATCGGATGTATTCGGAGTGGACGCAGCTGGAGGGTGTAAAATCATCGTATTTTCGGTTCGTTTTCAACACTGAAATGAATTTTGGGTTTGGTTCGCCGGCCAGCGATGTGTGTTCGACGTGCTTGAGCTTCAAAGAACGAATTAATAAAGAAAAAGGTAATACACTGATAAAAATCAACTCTCAATGTTATTTTGTTCATTTCGTTTTATTTATTTCGAATGATTATCTGTTGTAGATGAAGAAAAGAAAAGCGAGCTCATTGCCTCCAGGGATATTCATAAAAAACGTGCTGCTGCTTTCTTCGAGTACCTACGAGATGCCGATAAAGATTTATTTTTGGTTTCCTTTGATTGTGAGAAAAACCAGCCTCTTCCAAAGGTGCAGGACAGCGCTGCATATTATTCGCGCCAGCTATACTTATACAATTTTACTGCAGTCATCGGGCATTCGAAATCAACTCTAACTAAAGAAAATGTAAAAAGCTTCTGTTGGTTTGAAAATCAGTACCAAAAGAACGCCAATCTCATCGCATCTTGTATTTTCCATTTGCTGCAATCCGTTGATTTGAAAAATTATAAACGAGTTCGTTTGATGGCTGATGGCTGCGGCGGGCAAAATAAGAACACGATTTTCGTTTCTATGGTGATGTATTGGTTTTCAAAGTATGCTCCAGCTAATATCGAAGACGTATGCCTAATTTTTCCAGTAACTGGTCATAGTTTCATACCCCCGGACCGCGTATTCGGAAAAATTGAACGTGAATTAAAGAGATACGAGATGATTACGGATCCGAAGGAGCTGCTCACGATTATTGGGAATGTTGGTGAAGTTATCGAAGTGTCGCCGTCAGTAAAGATATACGATTTCAAAAGCGGTATGAAGGGTGTTATCAAGCATACACAAACATGGCCATTTCAAATTTCCAAGGTTAAACGAATAATGTTGAAAAAAAAACCAACAAATCCTGCCATGATCGAAATAAAAGGAGAGCCGCATTACTACCACGATGTTTCAAATTATGGTTCTGTTTGTATTCGTAAGAAAACGCCGAGGGATATTCGCCTTACTACACTTGCCGAAGGAAACAGCCTTAAAAAAGAAAAAAAAAGCGATGTTGAGAAGTTATTAAAAAAGCACTTCGGCGATGATTGGAGAACAGACAATCGGCTCCAATTTTACAGAACGGTTTTGGATGAGACAGTTGAAATCGAAGATATGGATCTGGAAGCTGAAAATGTAGACGACCCTGATTGTGTCCCACTCAACGAGTCGGTTGATTTAATCGTTTAGCGTAAGAAGTAATCGAAACTATTGTACTCTTATCTATTTTTTTCCCAAGTATTTTCAACCATGTTTGTTAAATTTTTCATTTTTTTTTTCGAAATAAAAAAATCAAGATTTTTGCGAATACATTACTATTTTGCCGTAAAATTCTTTCTCAACGTTAACTTCAGTGTTTAGTATGAATTACACTCGATTTTACATCATCACAGCTGATCAAACTGGGCGAAAACGGAAAGAAAACATCGGCTTGGAGTGAAAAGTGACAATATCCACCTTGAATGCAGTTTATCATAATCAAATCTACGCGCATGCGCGCCGACTGATTCAGACATCGCCCGGAGTCGTCTATCGGGTCGCGTTCCCAACACTTGGTGCAATAGACGAGAAGTTTCAGTGTGAAACTTTTGTGTTTTCGATTTTTTCCTTTTCCTGAAAAATCGCTTTCTTGGATATTGTCACTTTTCACTCCAAGCCCCTCATATATTAAAATAGTTAGTCAGGATCAGCCCTATGAAACTACACCAATGCGCCTTATATAAATTTTGTCTTCACTATTGAAGCCGCTGGAAACAATTCCGCTGCGTGGCGCCACTCACACGTGATGTTAATAGATCATTATTAAAAACGGTCGTGTAGTGTTATTCGAACACTTCGAACATAATTCCGTGGATTGTGTATATTCAGTATATTTTTATGTTTAAATGTAACATCAGTTTTTTAAATTTATTGTTAACGATGTCGTCCCATGTGCGGAGGACATGGAGGGGGTAACATCACGTTACTGCTGGCGCCGCGCTGCGGCGGACACAATAGCGGGGACAGAAATTTAGGCGAGTAATAGGGGGCTGGTCAGGATGTACCTACTTATCAGGTGAAAATCTTTCAATCAGTATTCAATCCTCATTGATCGAATAAACATCGAATTCTCACCGAGTAATCACATCTGCTGAACTGGTGTGCCTTGAAAATATCTATATTTTAATATTTCTTGAAAGTCAAAAAAATCGAAAATGTGCCACATCTCTCACGCGTACCGAGATGATTCTACGCGGATAACAGCTATGACGCTGGAAGAAATATTATTGGATTCACAAAGGAATAATTTAAAGACCGCTAGCGCGATCGAATTGACTGCAAGTACCTACGCAAATAAGTTTAATACTGCTCGAAACATTGTCACCTGTCATGCCGTCATGAATATGGTAATGGGATTCGCCGGCAATTTTCTCAATTTAATAATAGATTTTTAGACAATTTAACACAAAACACTGCGCGCTAGCGACCTGTAGGTAGTGATGCAGTGGCAGTTGGTTGTAACGGCATACACATATACAGCCGAGATAAAAATAAAAACAGTATATTTTTGCAACATTCTAAATACCGCACCAATAGCGAAACAATTATACAGGGTGTAACAAAATAAGTGTAAAACATTTCAGGGGGTGATTCCTCATCGAAAAAGGGATAGGGTCTTTCATATAAAGAAACTTCATTTGAGCATCCCTTGTTAAGATACAGCCCCTTAAAGGGGGTACATAAAATTTGTTTTACAATTTTTCTCACAAACACTAAAAAAGTTACAAAATTGAAATTAACGTGAAATTTTCTACTATCAAAAAGACACTTAGCCAGTAATTTATTTGGTTTACCCCATGGTTGTAAGGGGTGGAAAACGCAACGCAAGGGATGCTCAAATGAAGTTTCTTTATATGAAAGACCCTATCCCTTTTTCGATGAGGAATCACCCCCTGAAATGTTTTACACTTATTTTATTACACCCTGTATAGGTGGCAATTAAAAATATTCGTCATCCCGCCGACAATATAAAAGTAAACATTAATATATTTTTTGGAAAACTTATGTGCTTTGGCAAATCATCGATTTCTCCTACTAGATTTACCTCGCCCATTTTCGTCCGCCTTTTACGCGGGTACAGTCATATCGAGGGTTCGTCGCGGCGAGACAACGAGCGCGTTGATTCCGAAAACGTCTCCCCCTTGGAGCAAATAAGGGCTTGGCGCGCGGAGTTTGACGGAACGAAGTGGGGATAATACGAGGGGAAAGAGGGACGCGTAGGAAGGGAAGGCGAGCGCGCGCTCGCGCTCGCGCGCATATGCGCGCCACCGAGTCAGTCACCTGTTCGGCTCTCCTGGCGTGCGAAAGGCCATTACTCGTAATGACGGGGGACCGGTGGCGAATCGAAAATTGGATCTCCCAATAAACCAATTAAGCGCCGTTAAAAAGCCGCGAGACTCGAGGGAGCCCATTAGCACTTCGAATTAATACAATTTGTAACGACGTTAAACACTCCCGTGTCGCTAACCGCGTAAGACACGGCTCCTAGTTTGTCGAGGTATTAGATTGTGCGTCAGCGCGAAGCGAGGCGTGGCGAGTCTCCCGAGAAGTAGGGCGCGCACCGAGGTTTGGAAAATGAGGGAGATCGATTTTACGTTTCGCGGAGTATCAAAATGGCTCGCGAAGGGAGAATCGCGCGGAGACGTCCAAAATCACGACTGCCTCCGAATCACCCTCGACTTCGTCTTTCACCGGCACCCTAGTTCTTTGAAAGGGGGAATGAAAGGGGACGGGGATGTCGCGCTCATTGTGAGAACGTCAGGTGGGAGACGTTCGTTGAGGCTTGCGCGCACCTTCATAACTATAGGCGTTATCAAATGTGCCTACAGTGCAATCGAGACCGTATGCCAATTCCCTGTTTCTATCGTCGTCCCTGTTTCTGCTTGTCTCGTTATCAAATCATTTTTTTCCTGATCGTTTAAATTCATCAATCGAATAAATAAATCTAAATCTTCCGTTTGAATGTGGATTCAATGATGTTTCAACATTCCTTATATCTTTTAATTTGGTTGATTAGCGTAGGTACGTATTAAACTTAAACTTCAAAATCAAATTTGTTTATTTTTATCAGAACTAATAATTTGATCAATCATTTATTTTCAAGGTGCAGGATCATCGAGAATAGAATAAATCATATTTTTTCATGATCATGTACTATCAATTATTGTAATCCTAATTATGATACATCAGTTGTTAGTCATATTATTTATACATCAATTAGAACGTAATTTGCCTCTCACGTTGTTTATCTTTTATTTACTGTGGATGCCCAAGTAGTACTCAGAGGCGTGGCTGATGTTCATCGTTCGATAGGTGCGCGCGCGCGGGAACGTCACACTTGATGTTGGATAGCGTTAATGCACAAGGGTAATCGAAAACGTCATTATTTCACCAACTGGAAGCCGTCCTAATCTAATCCATTAATGTTGTGAGGATGGGAGCGAAAAACATAGCACGAATATTTACTACGGAAACCTTAGATCTATTTGTAGAAAGGGCTGGTCCTCAAGTAGCTCAAATATTTACGTAAAAAAAAATACCACTTTCCCCTAGAAGAAAACGAAATATTTAGCAGAATGCCGGTAATGTATGTCACGACTACGAATATCATAATATCATAAATCACAATTTAGATTTTACGAACTTACGTCAACAATTACAGCACAAACGCATCAGTTCCTAATGTACGCTACTACAATAATTTTGGGTAAAATAAGTCTCAAGAAAATAAAAATCACAAAATTGGTATACTCTCTCTCTGTAGAGTCAAATCGGGAGAGATGGCGCTTTTTTTAAAGTGGTACAAAAACTATATTTGCAGGATAAGCAATACTTAATTGATAATGTGGATAGAGCGAACAATAAAATATAGGAATTTGTAAAGGAACGACCAGAAGTGTTATCGAGTATTGTAAACAATTTGTCAAAAGCAAATATACCAAAAACCAACTCACTCGCCCTAGTATGGGTGAGATGGCGCAGTAGATACAATTGGTGGGGATGAGTGGTTCTCCAAGAATAGGTTTCAAAATTAAAAGTGCAACTACTTTTAATGCCAAATAACAAAAACAAAAATACCAAATCATCTTAAATAATCAAATTTAAAGAAAAATACCAAAGTATTGATTATTCCAACCACATAAACTTAAAACATCTTTAAAATGTAATAAATCTTAATAATAACATGTAAAAGTTATTTCGCTCTTCTGCCACATCGCAAACACATATTTGGATAGTTGGTGCATCTTGAACAGTCGGGTCAGACGGCTTGCGCCAACCCACCCGACTTCGTTGGGTTAGATGTTGCAGTCATCGTCTTTCTTGTACATGAAGCACGAAACGAAATTTGAGGTTAGGAACGATATTTACAAGTTTATGAAGTGAAATGACCAAAACAAATACATTCAAATCAGAATAATAAATTGCTGGATGCCTAATTATTATTACACAAAAAAATAATCAGTGCCAATACAATATATATACAGTTATATTTATTTTACCTTTTGATGAGAAAAACAGCCGTTCGGTAACACACACTTACTACGCATGCGCACTAATCATCTGTGTCGCCACACAGACAAAGAAATTATTTGGCTGACAAATGAGCCGTCTCGCCCGCTGCGCCATCTCTCCCGACTTTACCCTAAATTGAAATCCTACGTGGGCATAGCTTTCACTTGATTAGATTCCAACATGGCTGGTACTGATTAGTTCCAGATTTCTCCGCACAAGCCTCCAAGCCAGAGAAGATATACATTCCATTTTTTATAAACATTGAATTGATAAGCTTTTCACAGAATTTTAACCCACATAAAAAAATAACCTGCTGTTATAATTTGAAATAACAAGTCTCAAGCTCCAATCGGGGATCGTAATACAGGGTGTTTAGCACAATCAGAATTTAAATCCCCTGACATTTCCACGATTTCCAGGCTTAAGGTTATACGCTATTGGCCCGAGGACGCTGTACGATTGGCAGTGATGGAGTGCAATGCCCGGCAAATAAACGCTTCGAAAGAAGATCCCTAGTATCTGAGCCAGGCGATCAGACACTAGGAACCTTCTCCAAAAGCGGTTGGTGGACGCTGCTTGTATGTCGTCACAACTAACCATCGAGGTGCAAGCAGTGTCTGATCGCCTACAGTCTCCAAAGCGCTGCATAGCATACCGTCCTATGACCGGCATCCTGAGAGAGAATGACTCTGTATGTATTTTTCCCTGGCTAGTCTAAAGTTGCTAAAGCAATCATTGAGTTCGGATTCTAAACTCAATGATTGATTCATTATGATAAATTGAAAATAATTTAGTGTAAAACATGACGGATTTAGGAACATGTGCTGCACTCTCAACGTGATCGACCGACAGTTCCATGAGATATATTGCGCGCCCTGGGTAGAAGTGAGTTGATTCAAACAATTTTGCATATAGCTGACCAGGGCCCAATAAGAACGTACATATATGAGGCTAAACTTACTCGCCAGTAAAGAAACTTCAATCACTATTATCTCATTATTTATGAACTTTTGGCCTACTTTATCAAGACTTTATTATAGACGAAAAGGTAATCTTCAAAACAGTATTACATAAATATCAGCCAAAAGCTCATAGATAATGAGATAATAGCGATTGAGTCTTCTTTTCCGGCGAGTAAGTTTAGCCTCGTATGGTATAGTAGCGTAGCAACGCGATACGGCAAGTTTGCAATATTCAACAACTCGATTTCTGTAAAAGCCATTCCAAAGACTTCAGGGGAAAAAATCCAGAAACAATTCCGTATTCCCTGATAATTCCCTGATTCCTCCAGAAATGTCAAGTTCGTTGACAATTCCACGTTCTCCAGATTTCTCTGACCGCTAGACACCCTGCAATAGAAATACAGCGAGCTTCTCTCGAATATTTCAAAAAGCGTAACAAAGCAACGCCAGTATAAACGAAACGGTTCAACGACCTGTCGAGTACTACAGAAGAGGAGAGGAACTGGGTGATTGGATCCCATTAGACACCCCCTTCTTCCAACTCTCTCCCTCCCCGCGTATTCCTGTATTTTAACCCATCCCCTCTACGCTCACGCGCGACATCGTCTGATATCTCCAGGGATTGACCGATTACTCGTTTCAGGAAAGATTGCGATAACAAAGTCGAGGATGGGGTGAAATAGCGCGCCGCCAGAGGAAGGGGGGAAGCCTGTGCGCGGGAATCTAGATCTTGGCGCGAAGAAGTGTTATCCGCTGCTGCGCGCGCGCGAGCAACCCGTATACCGAGATCGCAGCGTCCCGTGCGCCGCCGAGTTCGCGGCGGTCGTCGCCCGTCGAAGAGCGCAAGGCGGAAGACGACGACTAGACGGGGATGGAATCGTCGCGCGAGAACTTGCGCGATAAGCCGTAGAACCGACGCAAGCTCGCGGGAATCGGCGGTGAGCTTCCGCCGCTAATGCCGCGGGGAGCAAATGCCTGGGGTGGGTTTATGGCAGCCGGCGCGCGGGGGCGACTCGACTGCCTGACAATAATTTATCGCCAAGACCAGCGGCAAACAATTAGAGGCACGCGATCGGCCGTACACGCGACGCCGACGCCGATGCCGACGACGGTGTTAACTGAAATTTCCTCCGGCCCCTTCCGATGTGCGGGTGAAACGAGGGCAAGAGGAGGGGGGAGGAAGAGAGAGAGAGAGAGAGAGAAAGAGAGAGAGAGAGAGACGAGGAAGAAAAAGATGAAGAGAGACGCGGGAAGGGAGAGACAGAGAGAGACATTCTATCTCGGGAGACCAACTTTCGCAAAAGGGTCGAATTTCAATCTGAATCCGGGAGGACCGTTTCGCCTCCGCGATAGAGACCGAAGAGAGAAACTGCCTTCGAAAGTTATGAGCGAGTCTGTGGAACTTTTTCTGTATCTAACTCTTTTCCAAATTGAATTTTCTTAATCCTCTTTATTTCGTATATTTCGAAAGTTGCCAAGTCTTTGAGGCTCTCTATCTACCATGTGTGAAGTTAAACAAGATACCTATACATATATTATAATTTGACGTCTTTCTGTGTTTAATTTATAATAATATTATAAATTAAATAATATAATATAGGGACTGTAATATTTATATGTACAAATTCGTTAATTATAATTACTACATCAATGCTGATTATCTGCTGATCTGTTACCAAAATATAATAACGTTATATAATATCTATAATATATTATACGATTTCTCTTCATAAAAACATCGCGTTACATTTATCCCCGTCCTATATGTATTACATTTATCTCCCCAGTGGGTACAATTATGATATCGCGCAAGCGTTCGTTTATCGATCTTTTCATTACACATTGCGAATAATTTCAAATATTGAATACAAGTCTTCGACAGTCTAATATACCACTTATCTTACGGCATCATTGTTCTTTAAAAATTACTATTTACCAGTTTGAGAGATATGTAAATGTAAATAGAATTGTTACGATTGTACCTATTCTCCTTTAATAACATTATCTCTTATCTGACTTTGAAAGAAAATGGATACGTGACGTTTCGTAGAGAAAGCTCACCTTACATTTGTCTACCAAGTCCATACACAAATAATTATCTAATTTAACACTAGATTTACGGACGGTTTCGACGTTCTAAAATGGTCATTTTGGCGGATAATTATCTCGATAACTACGAAATTACAGTCTATGCTACTATACCTATCTTGTACAGCAAAATCTAATCTATGGAAAAGTATTTCACCAATTTAGTTTAAAACCTCATAGGTTACTGAATAATCGTAATTAAATGGCACTCTGAATAAGTCACCCGTCAAATTGACGGGTTTCCGTCAATTTAGTGTTAAAAGTCATACTCTTATGTAAAAGGAAAATGTTAAAACATACGAAGTTGACAATTTTATGCTGGAATCGATCAACCCATTTTTCCATGTTAAAATCAACCGATTTTCGTGTTAATCCAACATTTTTTTGTGTTAAATTTGATACGGAGAGTACTAAAATTAACACAAAGAATCAATTCATTTTAACATACAAAAATGGGTAAAATGACCGATTCCAACGCAAAATTTCCAACTGTATAGATATATCACTTACAGTTTTATGGTAAAAGAAGATATTTTGAAATAAAGATAAGTGATGTATACCTAAGTAAATGGGTATTTCAACAGTAAATTAATGTAAACAACATTAATCTGCGGAAGTAATTACCATAATCATAAATATACGAAATAATAGAATTGACATGAACCATTTTACCGGCAAAAATCGGAATTCTTTTTTTTTAGCAATACGGTAAATCCGATATCGCAAACATGTAAAATAGACAATATAATTTTTATATCGTAAAATGACCCTTTTGTAAAATTTTATAAAAACAAATAACAAATACATTTACATTTTTATAATTTAAGAAATATCCAATTTAATATAATATTATATATCTATTTTTATATAAGAAATATCTAATTGTCAATCATAATTTTAGAAAAAATCATCTTTGAAAATAGGAATAAGGAAAGTCCTACGAATTATTAAAAAGTAGGACTTAACTAAAAGTTCTCGCAATTAATAATGAATAGTCCGACGTGGTACTACGTTATTCGTATGAACTCCATGCGAACTTCAATTATATACCGCTATTCATAAGTACCTACGCTGGAAATTATTTATTATTCATCCTACTCCACTCGAAAGCAACTGTCCGCGGTCAACCGAAGCCCGAATTCACAGGACGAGCTCTTCTACTTATTTATTAAATCATACACGGATATAGATAATTACAACTAAACTTCACACAGTTAACTGTACCTATATAAAAGTTGTGAATGTTTTACCCGATAATTTACGAGAAAAACGTATCGCATAAGAAGTTCGTAAAACAAATGGTACACATTTTCTTAAAGACTTTATCCTTATTGTATTCCATCATTAGAGATGGAGTGTATAATTGAATTTAAGCTCGAGAAGTAGAGACCGAGATGTGAAAATATTTAATGTACAAAAAAAAGGCTAATTTATAACAGTTACAGTATAATAAAAATGCTAAATGCTTGGAATGTAAGCATTACAAATCGCACGTTTAAATGTTATAATGATAATTTCACTGTTTATTAATTAAAGGAATTGCAGAAAGAGGAAATTAAGCCACCTTTGTTTTACTCTTACACTGAGAAAGAAATGTGACTAAATTAGGCTAAAAGATTTGACTAAATTAACGGTCACGGATAGGGGAACACAGGTCAAGTTACTTCAACTAATAATTTGCTAGAATAGGCTAGTTGACAATTTTTGAGAAAGTGGTTAATATTACGCCTTATGGTCTATTTTACCCATAAAATAAATATTTTAATAAAATACAAGCATTTACTTAATTTATTTTGATTTTTAAAAACCCTTTTCAAATTTTGTACCAAAACGCGCTAAACTGTCATGGCGTCCTTAATTACATCACGCCTTGCAAAACAAACAGATTTGTCATTTGCACATAGCTAACAGCATCATCTCCATATGTCGCTCGTGAGAATCTGAAATCAAATTTAGGCATTTTAGCTCTTTATAAAACCATCTAGCGATAAAATCAGTATAGAGCATTATTTTATGATACCTAACCTCAAAAAGTTCTATTAAAAGAAATCCATTCTCCATTGTAAATACTTGTTCTTATCGCCGTATTATTGTATTAACACGTTAAAAATCAATGATATTAACAAATTATCCAAACAATTGCATTAACCATCAAGAACAAAAGTAATGTTTTGCAAGGCGTGACGTCATGCGCTCTGGTTGGCGTTCGATGACACGTGACCCCAAGGCCTTTTTCATATTTTACTTATTAAAAATATTCATCAATCTTATTTAAAATACCAAGCAGGTAATATTGTTTTTCGTAATCCTTGAACCCCTTGAACAACTAAGTATATTAATGAAAAATACATCAGATTTTTTCTTAGTGTCAACTACCCTATCGACTAAAACTTGTTTTCGTCAAGCATTTCGTAATCATTATAATCAAATTATTTAATTCGAGTAACTAAATCGGCGTTCCCCCGCCCATGACCGCCGATTTAGTCAAATCTACTATTTTTTTTTTTCCCCTGCACTTGTACATACTACATTCACTTGTACATCCACTGCCTGTATTTCGTCCTAATGAAATGAAAAACGAAAAAAAAAAAGGAGAAAAAGAAATCCCCAGACGAAAGTACGAGACTTCGGCAAGCGTAGTCCAATTTCAATTCGGATCTGACGAAGGATCCTCCCGACCCCCGCGTACGAGAACCGAAGCGAGAATTCCTATTCGGAAGTTACAGCCGAGGCACCCGTGGAAAACCGCGCGCCTCGACTATGCAAAGCCGGCGCGCGCGGCGCGTCGTTAAAAATTCATAGGACGTAAAACAAGTGGAAAATTCCAGTCACGCGTCGCGCGTCCACGGTTAGCCGCGTTCGTGTACCCACAGCGGGGTATACAAGTCACCTACGAAATGGCGCGTCCCTAATATAATGTCGTTGTAACGCGACGCGCACACAACGTGCCTCGCGCGCGAACGCCGCGCATCGACGCGAGCGAGCAAACGGGCGGGCGACAAGCGCGAGCGGACGAGCGTGTCGACATAAAATATGCGACCGGTGATTAATGTCGAAGAAACGCTTTACTCGGTCGGTGGTGCCGCGGCCCGCGGCTGGCCATCGCCGTCGTTGTCGTGCGACGGCTTTACGAGAGAGGGCGTTCGGATTTGACGCGCGGCGCGGAACGAATTAAAAAACGATTTGTACCGCCTCCGCGCGCGCGCGCGGTGGGCTAACTTCATCCGCGCGAGGACAGTTCCTCGCGGCGCGGTGGCCGGGGCGAGATCGTTCGAGATCGCTCGTCCGAGCGCGCGCTCGAGTGCGCGGGGTAGATCCACGGCGGATAAGGCACCCCCGCTTTAACGGTTGATAAATTTGGGGTTGCGCGGTAAGCGCGTCGCGGAGGGTCGCATTCAATTTGGAATAATTAAGAACGGCTGGTTACACCACGCGACGCGCGGGCTTTCGCCGAGTCTCCCGACGCACAGTGGTGCAAAGCGCGCTTTTAATGTTCAAAAGTAACTATGATATTTTTAAGTCGCTATGGTGTTTTTTAAATAATCTGCAGCATCACATTTGGAACAATCGTAGGAAAGAGCCGATTTTTTATTTCACTGCTCCCATTCACTGTAGATCGCGCAATTAGCTACACGGCAACTTCTACGTTTCGCTGTTTAAGGTAGTTTTATCACGCAGGGCCGTATTCGGTGGGTGTATAAGAAGGGCCCGATTAGATTAGTTAAGGAAATATATTTTTTTTCATTCATAACAATCATAACTAATAACATACTGATCAACCTAAACAAAAATAAAACATTTTTAATATTGCTCTTACGTTCTTTAGCTCAGAGGATGCGCGGTAGTCATGTTTTATTTAGCGAGATTCTCAAGATTTACAACTTTAAACGACGTTTTCTCATTCAATCGGCCGGCAAGGCCCTTCTATTCTTCAATATTAAATTTTTTAACTATTTTAGAAATATATTAAATAGATTTTGTGCTGTAAATCTGCAGTATATAAGTCGTGGAAACATAAAAATAAATCCCCTTATTCCCTATGCCTGCATACGCGCCAATGCTTAAGGGCTCATTTTCAATTCAATTTTTCCCGTGAAAATCATCGGTACACCTGCCTTTACATCTTTTTTTAACAAATCAATACTAGTTTGATAAGCATTATATCAACAAATTAAAATGTTCTGCAATCTTTCGTCTGGTGACAGAACTACCTTAACCTTTTATAGGACAAATTAGAAAAAATAAATAAGATTGCGATATTCGAACTTATAAACTTTTTTTTATTTATAACTAAGCTAAAGAAAAATAGAAAATATGACACAAAACAAAAATACCTATCATATTTTTTTAAGCAGGTCGATACTTCAACCAGTATCCATGTAGGTGAACACATTTAACATATAATACCACTGGAATAAATGAAAATTAACAATGGTTGAAATATCAACACGTATCCTATAAAGGGTTAAGAGGATGGCAAGGCTCGTATGACGCACCCTCATGCGGCCAAGTTTTTGCTGTTGGATATTTCTAAGATTAATGGTATTTAAACTCCAAACCCCAAGTGCTATTGGCTAAAGCACATCCCAAATTATACGCAAAGATTAGATATGGTTTATAACTGTTAATGCTTTATTCAAATATATCGGCTCTCGTACATTTGTTCCAAATTCAAAACTGATTATTATTAGAAAAAAAAATGTGTTGAAACCGAATAAGAAATGAAGACTGCAGAGACGTTTGAACATTAAAAGTGCGTTTTACACCTGAGTGCGGCGGCGTGGGGGAGCTCTTTTTCCTGCGCGCAGAGGAATCGGGGCCGGAGAGGTGGAAGCGACGCGCAAGTGGCGCGCTCTCCTCATCGCCATTCCTTTCCTTTCCTCCAGCGATTGGTCGATCGACTGGAAGAAAAGTCGAACGAGCGGGTAATCGTCGGTGGCGACTTTCCATAAATCTGGTTGAGCAGTTTCCGTGGCGATCTTTTCGTAACGACGTGGAAGATGAAGAGGGAGGGGGTCCTGGAATTTCGGTGCGAATCTTTCTCGCTTTCTTTCAAACTCTCCCTCTTTTTATTTCGCCATCACTCGTATTCTCCCTGTGTCACTATCATTCTCTTTCGCCCCCCCCCCCCTCTCGCTCGTCTCGTCTCGTCTAATTCGATAGGTACTTTTGCGCGGAGCCCGGGGGATCGTAAACGGAAGTATTATTGGACGAGTTCCCGTAATCCGTGCTCGGGGCTCGAGTCAAAATAGCTTTATGACTGGACGGAAGAAAGAGACGGACAGGGGGAGAGAGTAGAGCCATGCCATGGGCTGCTGCTTGGTTTCCTATATATTCGCACGGGGGGTGGGGTACGGACGTGGAGGGGGCTGCAGGAAAGAGATTGAGTCGCAAATCACGAAGAGCCGTGACGCGTGCGACGAATTACCACCCATAAAGAATGTTCTTGCGAGGGACGAGCCTCTTTCCTCCCCTAATCAAAATTCGACCCGGAGATGACGTCCATTCGGTTATCCACGAACGACCGCTCGACTATGGGATACCGCTCTACCCATGTCGTACGTCCGCTTCGAGTTCTCCCGCATAATGAAATTCGGGCGTCTCAAGTTTAGAGGATCGAATGCAAATTTGCTCGTATTCTCCTCCCGTTCTGAATGAGGGCATGATGAATACCTACGTACATCTGGAAGCGCTATGATGAATCAATGGTAGGTTAGAGCGGGGCTATTCACAGCTGATGAGGGAGGCGCCAAGCTCTAGCGCGATTTCTTCCTTTAATCTAAACTTTTCACTGGAAATTAATGACTTTACACGGATAAAAATAAAGTATACCGGGAGAAAAAATGGTATAATCAACTAAATCTACAATACGTTTACGGGTGGGGGAATGCAGAATTATTAGTTGCTCCGACTAATAAATTTGGTTATAACGATTAACGGCTATTTGAAGGAAGGCTGTAGTTCATAAATCTGCATTCCCCCATCCGTAACAATCGATTTAGTCCAATTTACTACATTTTTCTTTCAGTGTAAATATGCATTCGTGCTTCACGAGGAAATAATTATTTTCATGAGGTACGCCACACATTCTACTTACATACAAATTACACTTGCATGGTGCCTAGCGAAGTTTGGAAAAAATCCTTGACTTTTCCCGGATTTCCGGTCAGGCATCGATCCAGTATGGAGTATCGTGCATCAGTCATTACGTCAAATGAACAGATTAAAGAATATTCATATAAAGGATATGCCAACTGAGAAATAAGTATGAAAATAATTCATTATAATTTTGCGAAATTATATTTTTATTGTTTAGTAACTTTTCTTAACTTAAAAAAGAATTTTCAAATATACGTTTAGTCATACCATACTTCATATATCTATTAGGTGTAACATTGCTTCTATCGGTAATTCAAGAGCTCGGGACAATAAGGGACCCAAGCCTCATTTGAAGACTAAGGATTAAATGAGGTTTAAAGTTTAGGACGAAATCCTGAAATCATATTTTAAATTTTTAAAGTGTTTAACTTAACTTGTTATATTCGTAATTTAAATATCCTTTATACCAAACAAAACCATGTTGATTTTGTTGTGGTTTATGACGTTCTTGCTTGAAAATTTGCCACTATTTTGCAAGTCGGCAAGAAGGTCGTTATAGTCTGGTGGCGACACATCTGTCGCGTAATAACCGTACAACTTCGGTGGTGGCTTAAGACCTTCTTTACAAATGCCATTTGACTAAAATAGTGAATTTTCAAAAATTGTGGTTTAGGTCCCTTATTGCCCCGAGCTCTTCAATTGATATTCTTACTATCGGTATCGGTATCGGTATCGGTATCGGAAACTCCTTTCAAAATTTATAAAGTTTGAGTATTTTTTAATGATCCTGAAAAATTCTTTAATTTCCCTGACTTTTCCCTGACCTTTTCTTGACTCACACAATTCCCTAAATATTCCAGAATTCCCTGACCGCTGGACACAATGTTTTTTGTATTTTGGCTGGCTATGTTTCAGAACTGGTTTAATGGATGACATTTCATCTTATACATTTCTTTGTCAGTCTCGATAAAACTAAAATTCTCAAAAATGGTTTGACGTGCATCAAATACACTACTGAGAAACCTCTATGTTAACACCAATTCTCTTTCTAATTTTTGTATTCAAAGAAAGTAGTGTACTTGACCCATTAATGCTCACTGATATCCTCAGTTGCCAAACGGCTCTCATTTACAAATATTCTTGTAATAATTTTAAATTTATTTCAGAAACTTTACACAATCTTAGTAAAATTTAGTTTTTTAAAACATTTTAAAAATAATACGTATAAGAATGGTTGGTCCTGTGGCTCCAACCAGAAATGATATGGCAACTAAAATTGCCGTTGAGCACTAAGATGGGATAATATAGAAATTATGCAAAGAAAAGAAAAAGGAAACTTGTAACGCATCGTCGCTGGAGATCCAAAAATACGAGACATATATGGGAAGGTGTCTACGGTGGAACTACGCTAATTTGTTTTGGAAGAGTGGACTATTAATTCTTAATTAAGACGGCGTGCGCTCTCGGTTCCGTTGGCAGCGTCAGTTGGCCGGCTTCACCTCATTGAGCCGCTTCGCGATATATCGAAACTTGGCCGAGATTCAACTACGAATGATTGGGACGAAGAACTGTGTTGTAACGGCGCGGATAAGTGGGTGGAGGGGAGGGTATGAATGCGTCTTCTCGACCTATTTTGAAGCGCATCCTAACTTCGCAAAAGCGCGTTATTTACTTTCCTGCTGTCAGTCGATACAAGATATCGATCATTTTAACAGACCGTGTTACTATAGTTCGTTTTCCTGTAAACCCGGAAGAAATGATTTATTTCGATACGTAGACAGAATGGCACACCAACTAGCGTATATTATTGGGCATGACAGCCGCCAACCGATAGTGAGTCGCCGCGGCCGGCTGAACGAGATCCCCTTCCTTCATTCTACGTCAGACCCTCGGCTTATTACATGGCTATAGCATACACTGAGAAAAAAAATTTACTTGATCGAAATAAACGTGTCTTTGGATAGTCCCAAGAGCATATTCATTCGATTGAAATGAATATTGGTTGGACGCAAATATTAGATTATTGTATTAATTAGATGTTATTTGAGTCCAATCAATATTCATTTAAATCGAATAAATACGCTCCTGGGACTATCCAAAGGCACGTTTATTTCGATCAAGTACATTTTTGTCTCAGTGTAGCGGCTCGCTTTTCCCCGATCGACTCGGTCGCTCCACTGCCGATGCGGTACCCAGTGATTGAGCCATGCTAGACGTATAAGCTAAAGCTGAGTTTACACGGTGCCAACTAGCACGTCAGTTGAGAAGGCTAGTAACTATATGCCAGCTACTGTTATCGTTTAAACAGATCCGCCGAGTTACTGTCCCTGCAAGGATGGGCAGCTACTGGATGCCAGTGACTTCAAACTTATTTTTGATTTTACCGGCCACTTGCCTTCCCCCACTCGCCAAGTACAGCTACTGTCTACTGGCTAGGCCAGCAACTCGCACTGTGTAAACTCCCCTTAAGGGTAAGCAGAGACTCAGCTGACCCGCTATTGGTTCATATGTTGGAAGCAAATCTGGAGTTGCCGCAAATTTTGATACTAAGAATTACCTGGCTTTTTCAGGCTTAACCGAGAAAAAGTCGTATTTTTCCATACCATTGAATATTGACCCACAAAACACTTCGAGAGAGCGAACGAAGCATTTACTCGTATTAATGGGGGGTCTGGAGTGTAATATAATACAACAATATAAAGAAGCATATACTCTCAAAAGGAGGCGCAAGCATAACAAAAGCTATACAAAATTTAACGATACGATAGAACTTACTCGCTGTATGTATGAATCGGTGAAAAAAATGTGTTAAATGCGAATTATATTTTAACAAAATTTAAACTGTGTTCTCTTGCTGATATTGTAAAAGCACCACAAGTTGTATACACATTTATGCTGTTACAAAATATTGGTAAATATTACTTTAAGAATAATGTATTGAAAATTAATATCACACAGGTAGCTGAATGTTAATAAATGGTACGATGTTTCTTCTTCAAGGGATTGTATTGAACTTCCCTGATATTTTCAGATTTTCCATGCTCTCAAAAAATTCCCTGACTTTTCCCGATTCTCCAGGTCTTTAGCAATCCTGAACGTCTGCTCATAATTTCGAAACAGCTCCGTGAACATCCGATGTATAAATTATACTTTATATGTACATATATGTATACAGAGAGTGAGTTGCCTAAGATATAAGATCGATGTGTGGCCTGAAGCGACCAATAGCGGGCTACCTCATTATTCTCCCTTGCTTGGTTAAGTTTTTCTTCGTGAACAGGGCTGTTATAGTCGTCACGAAGAGAAAATTAACCAAGCAAAGGGAAAACAATATAATAGCTCGCTGTTGATCCCTTTAGGCCATACACCGGTCCTACCTCTTAGGCAACTCACCATGTAAACACTGTACATTTATCTACAGACGTATTTTTATGACAACCGTTGCTCATATTATGTAAAACCGACAAATCCCTACAAATACGTTTATAATGGTCTTTGCATATTTAATATTTTTGAAGTGCGAGAATAGAAAATATTTTAAAATGTGGGAGCAAGATACAGCATTTATTTTTTCAGTCGAGTCGCTAAAGACAGCAATCAAAGATGAGCACAAAAATAGATCGAGGTAATGAAGTAAAGATAAAAAGTTTATACCTAGCGAATCTAGAGTAGAATATCGTTTGAAGTAATATAGCATTTTGCCTTTACACCAGAGACATCACCGTGTATCGCTTCCATTCGATATTCTCTCGATCCGATATGCATGACGTCATTTCATCGCAGTTGGTTGCATTCGATGTTTTACTGTATAGAAAATACGTAACAGTGACGCATGGAAAAAATTTGCAAAAAGAACAGCGGACTACATTTGGAGTTTGCTGCGAGATTGAAAAACATATCCAAGAATTTCGAAGATGCATTTCGCAATAGATCATGTTTGACGTTGCCGCGCGTTTCAAGTGAAGAGGAAAATCGTTTTGATTTGTTTTCTCTTTCTTGTGTTCCAGAGATACATTGGTATGCATTGGTTTATGTAAAGATTTTTACTCGATCTTGATATTTTCATTTACAATGAATACATATTAGCACTTTCCTTCATCTATATTAATAATACTGATATAAATTGATGTGCAGAAAGGTTCTCAGTGCATAGATGTAAAATGGCAAATTAAATGAGATTTATTTTCACACTTATTGTGTGATATTAATATACTTCGTTATTCCATTCCATTTGATTGAAGATTTTACATCAAAAGTTTCATGATACTGGTTAGTAAGATGAGAAAAATTCGTAACATGTTACAACATCGACAGAATATTCGAATAATAAAGTACAGCTGACCGAATTCTAAAATGTAAACCGGCCTTTATCGGAATATACATATGTACATTTTTTCCGCACGCCCGTGAATACGATATACCACTCAGGCTTCATTTGCATGCAATGTAGAAAACACGAGCAAACGATTTCGCGTCCTGCAGATGTTACGAATATTTACGATCAAAATATTATATTATATTTAAATTCCAAATTCCATTTTTCTCATTGACTGACATATAATATATACGTGGATATCTGCGTTACAGTTCGAAGAGAACAGAAATTAATAATTCATTATTTTGAAAAAAAAGTTATAGTTTAACGTTCGCTCTTTTTGCTAAACGAGAAATTTCTACTAGGGAGTGAAAAATAATAGATTAGACAAAGAAAGGATAACAAGAAGTTTAGTTCTTCATAACAATCAAAGAAATGTTTAATTGGCTCAGCCAAAAATGTTTATATTATATAAGCAGATTCAATGAAAAATTTTAATAGAATCAATAAGCTGGTTATTTTCCACCGAAAAAATTAACGGAATATTTCGTCGAACCAACAAAAATGTACTCAACTGCATGTTAATAAAATAATTTCCCTCGTTGATGGTTTCAAAGTGCATACATACCTATACTATAATATATCTGCGTCATTATTACAACGTGCAGTTTAAAAATAATTTGATCCGATTAGTATTATTGTAAGTAGGAGATCAGCAGCTCTGTTCATAATCTGATTGAAGTTAATTTTTAGCTTGCACTTTATGCATTCCATCTTCACTGTTAATTAAAAAAGAAATATTTATCTTTTAAACACTTTGTAGACAGTAGGAAAACAGTTTATTAGTAGTTAATAAACGTAATTTCAAATACGGCGAAATAAACATTTCGTCAAGACAAAAGAATTCGCGTTAATTAATAATACTTATGCTTATTTATTTATTTCAAAAAGTTGCCTCAGAGTTTAATTGTATTAAAGAAATATCTTAACCCTTTGCGACACGAATTTTTTTTTCATTCATATTATTGTTATTCTTAACTTTATAAAGGTTTTCGGGGTCGCTGAGCACGATGATGACGTTAGAACTTCAAAATTAAAAATTATTTATTCAATTTGCCGATTGTGTTCATCACGATTCTGACGTCAGTACAGCAAAATTCAAAATGGCGGATCCAATATGGTAACTACTGTCTCTCAGACTCTTTTATAGACCAACATAACAAAAAACTCTAGTTTTGCATATTTTGGAAATTTTTTTGAAAAAACTGACCTACGAAAAATTCTGCAAAAAATATATTGTTTAGTTCAATGTTTGAGATATTTGCAAAAAAAAATTAGATCTCTAGGACTTGTAGTTTAGACACAGCCGAATTTATTGTAAAAAAACGAGATTTTCGAGTTTCAATTGTTTATAACTAATAAGTAGTTAACCAATTCACGTACTTTTTTGTGCTAGTTGTACTCCTTACATCCCCAAGAGTTTATTAAAAAAAGCATTCGTACTTAAATGTCAACGCGAACTAGAAATCCAATAAAAACTGAGAAGTAGGGGGGTGGGGGGGGGGGGGGGGTGAGACGTATAGGTACGTCCCACTGCGTCGCAAAGTGTTAATAGATAACGAATAGTTACTTGATCCGATGAAATATTTCCCTCGCCATATTCAAACAAACATTTATTAACTATAAATAAATTGTTTTCTCGGTACAACCATTTATAACCGACGATGTTAGAACCTCAATATTAGAGTGTTTGAGAAAAATCACCACGCATGTGTAATATAATATTACAAATATACAGGGCGATGGAAAAGACGTCGACAGATAATGTTTTGAAGCTCAATCGGAATTACGATGAAGGATTAATCGAGAAAACGTTGACAGAGCCAATACGATATCCCTTCCCCCTTGATATAGTAGTTATATGATTTAGACATATTGACAATCGAATGCAGAACCTTTTAAAGTCACATCATTACCTATACATACCTTAGTAGAAATATTCTACGAATGTCTTGATTGAACCAAAAGGCATTGATAAGTAATATCGAGACTTTACATTAAATCTTATCATTTCGCGAAGGAAGCATAAATCATTAGAGTTGTGATTATTCATTCTTAAAAAGGGCATGCCACAATGATTCTTCAAAAATAAAGCCACGATTCTGTACATTTTATTGGCTGACTTCATATCAATATTCGTTATCTCGAATCTCGAAAGCGTGAAAAGTTATTTTCGACGCATAAATGACATTTGCTAATTATTATCAAATAACATGCCACAACGAATCTCATTTTTCCGTGAATTTTATTAGCCGAAATTCATTACCTCGAATCAAGAATCTTGAAAACGTGAATGAGTGACGTTTGCAGATCGTCGAAGTATAGAGATCTACGTGATTAGATATAATGACAAAGAAACGAAAAGTGCGCGCGAAACGCGTACGTTTTTGCCAGTGAAGTATTGGGACCGTGCAACTGCTTGGAGGGGATACGGCAAACGATCGTGCGCAACTAGTGGTGAAGGCTTGAAGTTATGCCAGCCACTACCGCTGCCGGGTTAAAGTACATTACGGTATGTCTCACTCTGTACCTATATGGCAGTCAACGTGTCTAAAGGTGAATAAACCGGCCCTAAATGTTATACTTACTGTTTATTGCAATTCTATACATATAAATAATGGCTATAAAATACACCTGATGAAAAACATTCATATTGTTGTTCACTAATTGGTTTTGCCGAGGATTTCTATATTCTTATCGTACTTGGTACTGTATAAAAGTGCAAGATTTTTCGCCGACTACTGCCACCAGGTGTCACTGTATGGGTGTTGCACGGTCCCAATAATAAATATACAGTGTGATTCTCCGGATGCAGGTCTTAAGACGGTATGCTATACCACGCTTTGTAGACTGTAGGTTATACGCTATTGGCCCCAAGGATGCTGTAAGATTGGCTGCGACGGCGTGCAGTGCCCGGCCAGCGCTTCGAAAAAAGATTCCTTGTGTCTGAGTCAGGTGATCAGTGATACTAGGAGCCTTCTCCCGAAACGGTTGGTGGACCTGCTTGCACGTCTTCACAGCCAATCATCGAGATGGAGGCAGTGTCCAACAGTGTCTGATCGCCTATAGTCTCCTGAGAATCAAATTGTATGTAAGAATGAACTACGAAAACCCACTTCAATTATAGGCAGTGACAAAAAATATTGCTGACACAAAATTAAAAGAATTAGGTACTTTTTATTCGGCCTTGATACTGCCTCAATATCTGCCTTACCAATACCTTGTTTGAATCAGGAAAAACTTAAAAATGCCTCAACAGTGCCTCGATATTTACTAGCCGGTACATGTCCGTGGTGTCGGGGAAAAAGGGGATAAGTCCTTTTTTGGTCAAAACGGGATATATGTCTGTATTTCGACTTATTATATCAAAACCTTGCTTATGGGCCAAACGAGATAAGTCAGACCGAAGAGTGTATTTGTATCTTAGTCTGAAAATTTGAGTATCATAAATGTTAAGCCTGATTTATAATTTATATCAAAACTTTAAGTTAATTCCCTGAACACTCTCAAAAACCGACTTATCTCCTTTGTCCCCGGCACCACGGATGTGTACAAACACTGTTATACTTTAGTGATTGTACACATGCATATCTGTAGCGCCATCTGTTTTATGGATCACTACTTTTCGTAGGGCACCTGCTTTGCACGTATACCTACTGTCGTAAATGCTCCCTGAAGTATAACAGTATTCGTACGTACGGAGCGAATAACACGGCCTCGATTCAATTTTTACTAGGGTACTCTATAACTTTTCTCGTAGTGCCTAATGTTTCGAAGAAAGTGAAGGAAGGCGAAATCTCGAACGACTTTAAGAGCCGTTTCACACTGGGATTCCGGAATCGCATTCCTGAATCCGATTCAGTGAATACCAGAAGAATTTGTTGCGCATTCTACTGAGATTCTGGAATCGCATTCCGGAATTCGAGAAGAATTTGTTGCGCATTCTACTAAGATTCTAGAATCGCATTCCGGAATTCGAGAAGAATTTGTTGCGCATTCTACAGAGATTCTAGAATCGCATTCCAGAATTCGAGAAGAATTTGTTGCGCATTCCGATGCGATTCCGGAATCCTAGTGTAAAACGGCTCTAATTCCGGAATTCGATTCCAGAATCTCAGTAGAATGCGCAACAAATTCTTCTGGTATTCACTGAATCGGATTCTAGAATGCGATTCCGGAATCCCAGTGTGAAGCGGCTCATATAAGCACATGGTTTTCAAAGAGAAGAACAGCGAGCGACTGAATTTGTCTCCAATTCTCGACGAGAAAGGAAAGAGCCGTTTCACACTGGGATTCCGGAATCGCATTCCGGAATCTGATTCAAGAATACCAGAAGAATTTGTTGCGCATTCTACTGAGATTCTGGAATCGCATTCCGGAATTCGAGAAGAATTTGTTGCGCATTCTACTGAGATTCTAGAATCGCATTCCGGAATTCGAGAAAAATTTGTTGCGCATTCCGGTGCGATTCCGGAATCCTAGTGTAAAACGGCTCTAATTCCGGAATGCGATTCCAGAATCTCAGTAGAATGAGCAACAAATTCTCCTGGTATTCACTGAATCGGATTCCGGAATCGCATTCTGGAATCCGATTCAGTGAATACCAGAAGAATTTGTTGCTCATTCTACTGAGATTCTGGAATCGCATTCCGGCATTAGAGCCGTTTTACACTGGGATTCCGGAATCACATCGGAATGGGCAACAAATTCTTCTCGAATTCCGGAATGCGATTCTAGAATCTCAGTAGAATGCGCAACAAATTCTTCTGGTATTCACTGAATCGGATTCCGGAATCGCCAGTGTGAAGCGGTTCTACTGCTTCTTATTTCCGGAACAGATTTATACGTGCAGAATGCAGTTTGTCCGGTACATTCGATCCGATCTGAATTATATACCGCATCCGCGATAATGGAAAGGTGCTGCATACGCCGAGGTGCCGTAATTCGACGCTAGCGCTGAGTGAAGCTCACTCGTTCCGCGGCCTCGCGGAAGCGACGGCGCGCTATTATCTGAATCTAAACATACACCGAGACTTGCTTTCGCGCACGCTAAACGCGTGGAGCCTCTGAATCATGACTCCCATCTTTCCATCTCCTCCGTCGACTGCTTCTCGTCTTGCGGGAAGCAAAAATAGAGCAACTGTGTGCGAGGCGCGTATATGTATATCGCGCGGAAAGGAAAAGCCTATAGCGTTTACGTCACTGCGACACAATTCTCGTAGCTGACTTCCTCGCGTTTCATTCAGAGTGGGATATCAATGGGACAAGACAGGCCTGGCAGGCGTTTAACTCAACGTATTCTTCACTTATTTTTTCTCCTATCGTACCATGTCAAACAACTCTCACATCGAATATCTCCGATTAGGAATTATTTATGCTTCTTTGAATGTAGTCTAGATAGAGTTGAGCTTTAGCCACTACATTTAACTCTCATACGTTCCTTGGGTGATATCTCACCCATTTTCAATTTCGAACAGTTCTCTTTTGCCCAATTTACAAACTATAGAATTGAATTTCAATGAATGAAAAATACATTATTTGATAACCTAAATTAAAATTCATAAAACAAATTAACGTGCTACATGAACAATCTTTGGGCGATATTTCACCCATACACGTTATTATTTTGAGGTAGAAACCGGAGGTAGAAACACTTTTGTTTTTTTCATTTTCGAAGTATGTAGCAGTTAAATTTTCGTTGAAGAGACTACAAGGCACCTGAACCGTATTGTTTTAGATCGCAGACTAAACAGTGATTTCATAAAATTAGTATTGGTCGAAACATTAGCTGTATATGGGTATTTGTGTAGTAAAAAAAATGAATACTCGACAGAAGGTCGAAATAGTAATACACGACTAAATTAATCTGCTATTGGCGATGCTGCTGGACCTTCAGGTTCGTTGAAATCCAAAGAAAGGAAATATTGAGCGGTGCTCGTTGCCAACTACGCGTTGTTAACCCTAGAACGCTAAGACGCGTCAATTTTACGCATTGGTTACAAGTAGTAACAGCATGCCGTTAGTGTTCTAGGGTTAAAGACCATAAGGCTTATTCGACATGTGTGAAGTGCCAACACCGTTTGGGTGGTGATAAGGTTACTGTTTATTTTTGCGCTGCCTGTAGAATCGAATATTACTTTAAATATCGAGTAAAACATATAGAATATTATAATGCACAGTGACGAAATAAATTGAAATTTCATGTAATGATAGTCATTAAGTTGATATATTTTGTAGAATACGACTGGGTGAAATATCACCCAAGGAGCTTATATACGTAGGTAATTATTTCCAAGGAGAGTATGAGGGTTAAAGAGTACATAAGAATGATAATCAAAATCCAATTTTCTTAGAAACAAAAATAACAATACACCATCTGGGACCAATATGGACCCAATGAGAGAGATCCCACTATAGACAGGTTCTACTGTACAAGAAAAAGCTGCGTAGTACAATGAACGCTATCGAAGACAGTCGTTACGAGTTACCCAGAATAGGCTTACATATAAACATTTTCTCGCGACGTCCCACCCGCGTTGCGATCCGGAGATGGGTATAAACACGAGCGCCGTTACGTAAACCGTCTAACGACGCGCGCACATGAGGGATCCGACGGCGGCGTCGCTCGGATACGCCGCCGTTATCTGCTGTGCAAACTACGCGATGCAGCTGCCGCGATAACCGGGGAAAAAGCGTGCGTGACGCAACGCGCGCGCTTCCTCGAATTTAACGAGTAGATACGAAGGTAGGAACAAGAGCGAGGTAGACTCTCACGCTTCGCCGAAGGCTGGAGAGATCGACCTCTCGCGCTTGTTTTCGCGTTTTACGAGGTGGCGTACTCACCACGCGCCTCGACGAAGCAACGGCGATTCGCGGCTCGAACGAGCGGAGCGCGTTGTAAAACCTCCCCCGACGCACGGGCTTGTCAAACCCTCTTCGGCTCTCCCTACGCGTATCACCCTTCGTAATATAGCAGACAGGCAAGGACGAGGTTGTTAATTTTGCATGCGCCATTATCACACCGCGCGCAATAACGTTTCAGATCGATCACGTGACTGGTTTCGCCTTCGACGGGGCTCACACGGGGTGACGCGTCTCCGAGCAAATCACAGAGGGACGATAAAGCGTTGCGCGTACGCGTGATTTTCAGTGTATCGGACGTAGATACTGTTGACCTGCAAGAACTACGAGTACATCAATTTCGTTAGCGCCTGACTAGAAATTTACCCGAGGTCTGATCAGGCCCTGATCAGGTATCGGTAAGGCATACCCTAATAGGGTAAAACAGATGAGGTTCGTATGAATACCTTAAGGAACTTATAGACGGTCTGTACAGTTTTCCGTTCAGTTTCAGTTTCAGTTCAGTTGTCAGTTATCTTATGTCTAAACACACAAAAATGACGGAAAAACTGAAACTGATACGGAGCTGTGGCTCGATGGGTTTGCCAAAAGTTTTGTATCAGTTATCAGTTAAAATGACATGTCAACAAACCTGTCCATTCATGTCTCAGTTGATACGTCAAGTTGAATACGAACATAATGAAAACTCAACTGATTGTCTAAATACAGCATTATTTTTGAAGTGAACTGAAAACTGAACTGACCGTCTAAAAGTACCTTTACATTTTTACCTGATATTATTGAAAATCTGAGAAGAAGGATAAGTAATCGTGTGCACGTCGGGATCGAATCAAGTTTCCCTATACGCGCAATACTTAACTTAACTTAAAACTCACGAAAGAGCGTGATGTATGTAATATTATCGCAAATTCAAATGTCGAATGTTCTAAGATGGCGGCATTCAATGGAACCCAACAGGCGACAATAGTAACACGCTCTTGGGTTGAAGGGTGCTCCACATCCTCCATTGATATTCAATACTGACATTCACCAATAAAAGAAAATATAATAATTCAAATTCCACGCGGACGAAGTCTCGAATAACAGTTACTGTGGTATAAAGCGTATTATTTCAATAACTGGTTACTCTCAAAATGTAGAGAAGATCGAGGATGAATGTAATAAGATGTTGCCCCTTCGTTCTCACTGCTTTTCATAGCAACGAGAAGCCAACTTCTTTTTACAACCATCTGAGGTCTTCCCTACTTGATAGAAATTTTTTCCAAAATGCTACATGCCCATTATAGCTTATTATATTAAAATGAAACGGACGATCAATGTATACAGATTTTGTGTATAAAGTTTAATAGAATTCTGATCCGAAAACTTATATACTTAAGCAAAAAAAGCAAAAAGTGTGAATTTTATCAATTCACATTGTACTGATAGAATTTCGAAGATCAACAGTTTCAATTCGTATACTACACGTTCTGTAATTCTACGTGAATGACACTACGCTATAAGTGTATGGCGATAGGTTTCTTCCATTCGAGGGAGACTCAGCCACTATCGATACGAATGCGATTTGAAAATTGATGTGAGGAGTAATTAATGTAACAATTGTAATGAAAAAAATTAATTTTATGTATTAGGTATCTGATTCTGATTAGTTTTGGATGCTGCCTAATATAGATATACAATTTTTTAATAATAATTCAAATGTAAAGTGGCACATACTTCCTATTCTAATAGAAAATCATATTTTGCTGAAAATGGCACTTACACCTTCTTGCATATGGCACCCTTCAATAGGGAACTTGCACATATTTTGTTTACATCATAAATGGATTGAGCACGTAAACAAATTTGGGACGTGTTTTTTTATTTTTTCTTCTGACGCGAAATTAAGCCGTAAAAGATTAATAAAGTTTGCGACAAACTCCGCCCACTTGAAACAGCCGGTTCCGCGGCACGCCACGCCGTGACGTCACTAGCTGGTAACGGTTTGGCTACGCTAGATATCTAGGATTAAATATCTCGAATACTATTGAGAAGTTATCGAGACATACTGCGGAAGAAATTTAGAGGATTTCAAGACTTCATTTTGTTACGATGAATAGAGAGTTCTCGAGATATCGCATTTACTCCAGAACTAATCATCGTAACAAAATGAGATAAAAACCAATCGTTTCGTCTTGAAATTCTCTACATTTTTTCCGCAGTACGTCTCGATAACTTCTCAATAGTTTTCGAGATATTTGACCCTAAATATCTAGCGCAGGCGAACCGTTACCGGCTAGGGACGTCACGATAGTACCGCCCATAACGCGGCGTTTCACTGGGGAGGCGTGGCCATGCTACTTTTAAAGTCATGTTTTTGGGGTAGAAGTTTTTTTTATCAAGTTTTTTTACTATTGGTACTGTGTTTTGAATAACTAACTATTATGTTTGCTGTGTTTCATGCATAATAAAATTGTATGCAAGTTCCCTATTGTGTCGAATGGAATGACTGATACAGTGCGAGCAAATGTCATCTCGTACTGTATACGTATAAATACATATACCTATAGAGCGGTGCTTCGCAGGAGCGGCGAGTTATCGAAACTAAAAGAGGCAGAGCGATGGCAGCGAAATGGGTCGGATCATCAAACTCGAATACGCGGCAGGTATTTGTCCATTTTTGGACGGTGCGAAAAACAAAAACGTATCTCCCTCGAGTCAGTCTCCGACGGTATTTTACCGGGCGGATGGGCGTCGCGTCGCACCTCGGCTTCCGACCATTGTTTCCTGACTTTTCTGTTTTTAACGAATGGGCAGTTAGTCCAATAGATAGAGCGGAAACACGAATTGGATGAGCCTGATAAAACTAATGATTTACGCAGAGCCGCGTAGCTCGAGCGCGCGTTTTAATTCACCGGTAAAGTCGAAAGCGAATTTATGAATGTATAAATAACATCGCGCGCTGCGTTTCATATGGCCGATTGCGGTCGGGAATTTTTTAACTAACTTAATCGAATCACGTTGCACGCGAAACTTCGAAACTTTGTCATTTTATATTTTATTTACTCGCGAAACATACTACTTACCTATCGACGAGTGCGTTTCGAGGGATGTTCTTCCGGAAAGTCGTGTTAATGTGGGAAGAGTTACTTACCTGAAACAACGAATAATTTTTAATTTAGCTGATTTATAAAGCGTATATCAACGATAGCTTAAAATAAGTTGGTCGTATCTTATCGCCGTAAGACGATATCGATAAGGGTCGTCCGGTTCGAAGTCGACTTTGAAATAATGATATATAGCCACGCAGTCCCATACTGAATTGTTTGATTAGGTGGATAAATTTTATAAAATGCTCTCTTTCATTGTTAGACAGAGAAAATAGTTCAGTTATAGTTAGAACAAAATTTACTTTCACATATAAATACGACCAAAATGAAGGTTTTATTAGAGCACAAAAATCCACTGAGAAAAAACTACTTGATCGAAATAAATGTATTTGAATGGTGTCCTGAGAGCACATTCGTTCAATTATAATGAATATCCATTGGACGTATATAAATATTATTGATTTAATTGAATATTATTTGGATGAAATAGGTATTTATTCGGATCGAATAAATATGCTTTTAGAACTATCCCAAATCACGCTTATTCCAATGAAGCAAAATTTGTTCTAAGTGTATACATATATTAAGCACTAGAATGTTTATTTCTTTAAAATATTTACTTAAAACATTTCGTTGTGTCAAATAAGTATTTTGGGCCAATTATTTCAATGGAACAAATCTTCTAATAGTTAATATATATATTTTCCTGTCGGAGTGAGATCTTTATTTCGCCATATTTTAAAATACGTTTTTGAATTACGAATAAACTGTTTTCTCTTTCAGTATATTCTGTCATTTGTGCACGGTCTTACGAGTATACAATTTGAGAAAACAATTTCTTTGTAGGTTGTTAGTAAATGTGTGTTTGAATATAGTGAAATAGACATGCATTTTGTTGGGTTATTATTGCAAAATGTTTGCGATAATGAAATGTTTTGAAGCAATTGTTTAAATAGAACAAACATTCTAATAATCAAAATATGTTATCTTGTCTTAATGGAATATTTCTTTAAAAATATATGTTTTTCGATGTAGGTATAATGCAGGCATTGTACTATATCTTCTGTATTCCAAACGTTTCTCCCTAGAAAAGAACCCTAGTGAAAATAATATCTATTCAAATTCTCTGATACTTATTTGGGAAGCTAAAATCAGGTGTATAGATTTGGAGGTAGATACTCTTTAATGAAAAGAAAAATCATTCGTCCATAAGAAAGTTTCCTCTCACTTAGACGTCAGTAAAATCATTTAAAATGTAGAGTGAATTAAAAATTCGATGGTTAAGTTCTTAAAAACCAAAGGGAATTGACCCCTTAAACATCGTCGACTAACCGAAACGCACGCGATCGAACGAAAGTTTCTTCGATTTCCCTTCGCTTCCGTCTCGCGCCAGATCGTTCTAATTTCGCGTGCTTGCTACTCGTGAACATAGCGAATCTACCGGGAAACCAGGAAATCCCAGCGGTGGGTATAGGTGCCGGTTTGCAACTCCATGTAACGGGAAATTAGGGGACGAAGGTAGCAATTGAATATTTTTATTGCCCCGACTATTCTTACTGCGGTGGTCCAAGTCGGTTAATTTGAGGTTTCTCCAATTGCGTGTTCGGGTGTACTTAAGAGCCCGCTCACCCTAAATGCATCGTTCCCCTCTTGGTTTCGAGATTGACTGCAAAAAATGTGCTTATTTTTACCCAAATGTATACGTAAGCGTAAATATCTACTATAGTAGATAAGAGCTCTCGTTGTTACGATAATGTTGAGTAGAACCTTAGAGTGCATTAATCTGGTGTTGATATAGGTAGTGCAGTATGATGTATCCTAATCAATCTTTATTCCAATTCAAACTGCAATACAATAGTGAAAAAACTTTGTGTTTACTTCTAAAATCTCGTGTTACTCCACTCGCTCGAGTAGTAAGGAAAAGTGTATAAAATTTTCAATATACACGATATTTTTTATAGAATGATATTAGCTCATAAAATATATCTTCCCTAACAATTTCAATGTTTCAATTTTTTTATCCAGAAGTAAAGCCTTATACTACATAGAGAAAAAATAACTTAGTCAATTTAATAAAAATCCTTAGGACGATAACCAAATCGTTTGGTAAAATACGGATCCCCTATCTGTGTGTTTGAAATTCTATCCATTGTGGCGACTCGTCACGCTACGGCGGCCTGCCGCCAGATGGCGTCGACCCTCTCAGCCCTCGACTCGCGGCTCACGGCCCGCGGCTCTCGGCTCTCGCTAATGGTCCGACGACGGGCAAGTCGCTATATAAGAACGCAACTGCCAGTCTCTCACGGAGGGCCACAGAGCGTCTAAGGCAGGAGTCGGCCTAGCCTTACTGACGAGTCCATAGGCCGACTCTGGGACGAAACGCTCTGCTGATTAGATGGCGACCATATCTTTTCGCCGCACCATTTATTTTATTTTGTTATGTTATTTATAAAGAAACGGTTTTGAAGAGAAAAGTGTTTGTCGTTTCCAGCGTAACGAAAAATGCAGCACCCCGTAGTGTTGCTTCATAAACGCTTACGCAAGAGTAAGGAGTGGGGCACTTGATATCTCCAGTGTAGACACCGAACGCCTCATTCCTGAGCGTTGCACTTTTCGTTGCGCTCTGATAAGTTATCGCCTTAATTTGCCCTACTGATGGTAAAGAGTTTCACTTCGAAAAGGTATAATATGACAGACCTATTCGTTGAACAATTTATGACATATCGCCACTCAAACTACAAGACTAAGTAAGAGTATGGGAGAGTTATTATAAATCCGGGGAACGTATTGTTAGTTGTACGCATCACAACTTAGTCCTGTAGTTTGAGCTGCAATATCTCACACAGTCCAACGAATGGACCTTTAACCTTATACCTTTTTTTGTTCACCTCAACGAGCTCTACAACTTCCATAAGATCGAAAATATGAAGTTCTATTTTTAAAAAATAAAGATGACTTTCATATCTCGTAAATAATTCATACAATAAATAATTTGATATTATTGGTAAAGCATGACAAAAAACAATTAGGACATTAATCATTATTTATAGTATAACATTTTTAACTCCTTTATAATATGTAATTTAATAACAAAATATTATACTTACTAAATAAATAATCTTTCTGACATTCTTTTTATACTTTAATTTCGCTTAGCTCTATCACGTACATCCGTCCTCTCTCTACGGCACTCAACCGAGTCTCCTGATAAATAATAACATTTATACAAAGAAGTATGTTTTTTTTCTTTATAATACCTAAGTATGTTAGAAAATAATAAAAATGTACAAAGAATTGAAATACCTATACTACAAATAATCGATAACAAAACACAAATTTTATAACTTCGTATGAAACGTAAATTTTAATTCTGCATTTCCTATTTTTTCTCAGTAAATATAATAAAAATTATACATGATTTTTTACAGTGGACGAGAGGCAGCTATTTGCTTCAATTCAACATTCAGTAGGGGAAGGTGGGGTAAGATGGGGTACTTAAAGTTCAATTGCTTCTAGAAAATTAATTTTCCCAGGAAATTGAATGAACAATTGCACTTCGTATTGTTCAATAAGTTGTTGACTATATTCGATATACAGAAGAGCGACTAAAAGTGATTATGAACATTAAAACGAATTATAATGAAAACATCTAAAAGTCCCCATCTTGCCCCACCTACGGGGCAAGATGGGGTACCATATATACGTATGGAACTAATTACGGAATACGCAAACGTGCGCCACATCGTTATTTTTCTCCTCTTCTCCAGCACAGGAGTAATGTGCTGGAGCTTCCGATATTCACTCAGGCTTTCTAAATGTGATGAACTTGAATTTCTTTTAAAAATCAACCACAACCATTCTTTTCCAGCTTCAGTTTTATCGAAGTTAAAAGGGTGTTCTTTGTTTTTTCGAATCACCAACTGATATGCTAACTTTTTCAAGTCAGAAGTAGAAAGACCAAAAAGTCGACCTTCCATAGACGCCCCCATCTTGCCCCGTATATATGTCCCCATCTTACCCCTACATGACATTTTGAGATTAAATGTGTTCAAATTGCTTACACTTTAAACAAAATTATATTAACTATACATGATATTAATCATAAAGAAGCAAATATTAAGCAAAGGCATGCAGTTTATATTAAAATGGCACTGTACTTACGATAACTGCACTGAAATCAGCTTCGAATAAAATAGCAATCTCTTAGGACATATAGCACGACATATATATTCTATGACAACATGAGAATAACTGGCCCTAGCGTCGCCAGACTTACAGCAAACACTAATAGGCGTATTCCGAAGCCATTTTTGAGGTAGTTCGAAAGTTGGCACCACTATTAACATAAATAATAACGGGTACCCCATCTTACCCCATGGCCCCATCTTGCCCCACCTTCCCCTACTCATAGAAACAATAAAATTCAACACGGGTAGTATACACATGCTACAACTCGATCGACTCGATTACTATTTATTCACCGCTTTAAAAAAACACTCCCTCGGTCGCCACTTCTCTACGTCTACTCGTATTTCCGCCTGTCGCTCGCGTTCATTTCTCTGAATGGATACGCGCGCATCTCGCTTAATCAGGGTATGTCCCGTGCAACGACACGCTACCCCGCGTACCTTTAAATACCCACCTGTGTGTGTGAGTTCGAGTAATAAGGGAAGGATCGGAGAGCATAGCGTGTCGGAACGCTGAAAGCTGTAGTACATACGTATACCGCGGTTCACTGGCACACAGGGAACGAGTAATAGGTAGCGGGGCTCCGAACGATGCGCGTACTCCGAGAGAAGCTCTCCGAGAGGTCCGTGTACTCCACGACGAGGGCTTTGTTACATTATTTATTCGTTTAATTAACTCCCCCATTTTCCAATAAACCTTCCACGGAATGTTCAGCGGTTTCTCGAACGAGCGTGACGTCGTGCGACATTCTCCCCACCCCCTCCCACCCTCCTCCACCCATCCATCGGTAGGTATATCCTGCCGTATTTTCATTCCCACCCTCCCTTTTTATCCCGCACCCCCTCCGCGGCCGTCCGTCTCGACGGGATTAGATTTACGCGCGCGCGCGCGCCCAGTGGTTAAGGGTTTTCATACGCGGAGGAGAAGGGACGGGAGGCGAAAGGGTCCGTTCTTCGGAATCGCTTTTCGGGAGTCGACCGAAAGAGCCAGTCGCGCGCGAGTCGAGAGGAACTCGTCGACGGCCCGTAAAGTCGGGGGTGAAGTTGGGCCACAGCGCCCCGCCATCCCTCAGCATAGCTGCGGTGCAACCGCCGCTGGTGGTGATTAACCCGAGGTAAACAACAGCCCCAATAACATGCTAATGCCATCGGGTTTCCTCAATCCCACGAAGGTGGTCCAGGATATCGAGGCGGCGTCGCAGGGTGAAATTGGTGACGGGGGTTGAAGCGATGCGCGTGATCTATTCAGACGAGCGAATGTGCATTATTACTCATCGAATAGATTTTCGGAGGGAATGACACGCGACTGTGCTCGGGTAGGCAATGAGGGGGGTGCCAAAAGAAGACTCGCGAAAGTGGATTTGTAGACGAGATTATCTCATCAGATCAACCTTTGTGCTGGCGACCGGGTATCCTTCACACTTAAATATTCTTCGGGATAATAAGATTTTCAGATAGAATTTCTGCGGTGATTCACCCTCAGAACACAATTGAATTCGGATCGGTGGTTAGAGATAATACGATATAAATATACATGGAAATGTGTGTAAGAAATAATTGCGAAAATTATACGTGTTATTGGGATCTGACATATGGGCGGAGTCTAATTAATATGGCGCCGACAAGGGTACATACATATTGTGATTACTGTGATTGTATTGTAGTAAATGACTTTTGTCTTCCAATTTTTGAATAAAAATGCTAATGACTATGGAAAATATCTGTGCTTGGGCACACAATAACTATTTTTTCACGTATCATTGCGTCCTGGTCATTAAAGAAGGGGGGTCGGAGTTAGGCCATGGTTTTCGAACACGTCGAAAATGGAGTGTTTTACGTATTGGTTTCGATGTTTATAACAAGAAAAGATACAAGTTTTTCTCGACAATAGAAAGTTGCTGGAATAAATTCCCTTCAAAATGATCTATTTTTCAAAAGAATCGGTCAGTTTTTACGCCCGGCATGGGCCAAACCATTTGAGGGGTCGGAGTTAGGCCAGTCTCCCCTACCATTTGTACCTAGGTACCTACTTATATATATATTTATACTTATTTCTAACATCCTATTTTAGATATTTATTAGAAAAAGAACGTAAAGTGTCGTATATATAACTGGTTAATTATTATTATCATTACTTGGAAGAAGATATATAAATATACAGCATATTTTGTTGCAAAAATACCTAAATATATAACAAAGGAATAACGTTTTTCATAAGATTACACGTTAAAAATGCTTCCAAAATGTACCTATACTATAAATAAAGGGTAATATATAGACCGATTATTTACTATGTACAATTTTTGAAACAGAACACTTGGGAAATTTTAAATGACTAAACCTTGATAAAGTCACTAGAGTGGAAATTTGCAAATTATAAGTTCGTTGCTCTTCCGGTAGCCACTGAGAAAAATTCTCCCTCCCCGCTTCTCAACGCCACAGTGGAAAAACTTCAACGAGACGTTATACGGCACAGATCGCTCATAATCACGATACGGCGAGGACATACGTCCGCGTGAAGTGTACATATACATACGTATCGCCGCTATAAAAGTTTCGGCTCGATCCATCACGCGAACCGGTAGTACGACTAACGCGGACAAATTAGGCGGTGCTATTTAATTAACGTCCTGTCGTTCGTCATTCCGACGATGAGCAACTGCGAGCGACTGATGCGAAGGTGTATCGGTGTATAACGGTGTGATGTGAGGTGCAAATACATGTAACCCTGTTTGTGTATCTACGCAAGATCTGAGAACCGCGTATATTGCAGCTCAACGATTGGCTTTATTTGATCGTGTGGAATCCAATAAACAGCAAATGGCCCTATTATAGGTATTATATACGAAATTGCGATATAAAAATTGTACTGTTGCAGAATATAAACGTTTCATATACCACCTGTGTTTATTGGAAAGAGTTCGTTCGAGAGTGCGTATAAAATTCGGAAGGCGATGTGATTTTTACTTTCATTTTGTGGTGTTTTTAGTTTTCTTGAGTTACATTAAATCTTTTGAATTTTTGATTAGGTAAATACTATTGCAAGATCATCTCTATACGCGATAAAAAGTTACTATAAATCTCAACACTATATGTATATTCATGTATTTCTGCAACAAAGCATAAATTTCCACTTTGTAATTTCACGTTTTCATCTTATACTTAATAACAGTTGTACAATATAGCATGCTTTTTACAATTGTAGAATTAGTCATTAAAACAGATTCAAAATCCCTTTACACCACTTTACACCTTTAACTACAGTTAACTTCGTTTTGTTCGATCGAACAAAAAATTTACAGGAAGAACACAATGTAACTCAATAATAGAACTACAAGTAGATGTAGGTATGTTAAACTGCAGACTTCTATACTCACCCATGATTAAACTCTACCAATTTGAAAATTAGGGGAATCATTTTGCCACGGTCTCCTCTATATGTAATTTGTTATTATGCACTTAATTTATTTCTAAAAAATAAAATATTGATTTCACCCTATCCTTGCTATACATGAGCTTATGTTACAACAGCTTCATCTTGTTACAAGTTTTATGCAATATTTGTACCTCAGTAGAACAACAATTAATGTCGAGCGAAGCAATAAATATGCGCTGGTATAGATGAGTTGAAATTCTAATAGAAATGTTTCGATTTTATTGAAAAGGTTGAATAGCAAGAAATGGCAACTTCCACTTTTAATTAAAATTAAAAATTATTCCTGGGTTATTTTCGAAAAATTCTGAAATATCTGTCAAGTAAAGCATTAAAAGTTAGAGTAATTCATACATTTTCACCATTTTGCTAATGCACGGAAAAGTTATAGCACCTAGAAGAGAGTCGAAAACGAAATGTTTCCTCGTAAATTACGTAAGATATGGCTCAAATTTAAATATTTTATAGATGCCGCAGCTTTCTTATGCATCAATAGCATGCATATTTCATATCTTTATAAAATGATGCAAGAAAAAATATTTTCAGATTGAAAGAAAATTTGCATTATTCTATTGTCGTTTGCTTTTACCAGAAACAGCTAAAACATGTAAACTAGAGTTGTAATTAATCTGTGCTAAAGTATTTTTAATGCTTCATTTGACATTCAGCTAAGAAAGTTACATGAAATTAGACTTCCCTGACCTATATTATCTTCCTACGTACGAGTATAATATTCAAAGTGTATATGAACATCAATATATTTATTACGTAAGAGAGAATGAGCATAATTGTAATAACTAGGGTACAATTGTTACACTAACCATAATTCGATAAAGGATCGACCCCAATTATTATCAATTTATAGAAGGCAGTCAGAATATATATGTACTGAAGGTTTATCAAGAGTTTTGACAGAATATGAAAATATTGTCTTGATGTGAATGAGAAAGAAATTAATAACCAGTAAATTTGAACTACCTTCATTATTTTTGGTATAGCTTCTACAATTGATAATTCATAAAAATTTGGCTGAATTTATTCAAATGTACATACATTCCGCTACAAATATCACTTATCATTTATTGATTAAAATTATCCGCGTCTCTGTTAACTGATCCGAAATAAAAAAAAAAGTTCGCCGGGGAATAATTGTAATACTGCTTACGGGAACAACTATGATGAACGAAATAAATGTGTTTAGTACAGAAAAAAATGGATAGAAGTCCTTCAGAGAACACACAAAAAAAGGCTACAAATTTTACCATTGTTCACCACCTGAGCGAAAGGCTGTCACAACTCTCCTTTTCAACATTGTAAAAACGTATTGCTAAAGTAACGTTGATATCTACAACGTATCAATACGCTACATTTTCATAAAAACATCGTGTTACTAATAGACACAATCATAACGCCGCGCAAGTAATCGTGTATCAATCTTCTCATTACAAATTAATAATAATTTAAAGTACTGAATGTCAGTTTTCCTATAGTCTAATATATCACGTACCTTAATGTACTGTTATTTTTGAGAAAGTATTATTTGTCACTCTGAGAAAAATAAAAAAGTAGGTATATAAATTGTTACAATTATAAAACCGTTGTCTCCTAGGTAACGAAATAATCGCGATTGAAGTATTAATAACGATACCTAATTCTGACGATCGCGATAGCCAGTTGTATCGCGACTGCAGGAAATCGTGTTACCTAGATTCTCGCTCTATAAATAGATAGTCATATAATACGATCGTAACACTACCTATCCCTTCCATCCTTCCTCCATCCCAGCCAATAATATTGGAAGCGCGCGCCTATGATCCAGACGGAGATACATACACACGTGTACCTATACATCATTCACGAGTATATTTCGAGCTCGTAATAGCGACGGTGCAGCGAACGAGGCCCGCGACGCGCTCGCTGCACTTTTGCCAGCACCCATTAAAACGCGTTCCAACGATGATTTCTCGTCCGATTGTGAGCACGCAACGGGCGCGAGAAATTCGGTCCCTTCCGTCGACCGCTGTACGTTAGCGCGGACGGTTCCGCGTTTTTGGCCCGGTAACACGGATCCTACGGAGAGCCCGGCGCTTGCCGTGGCGTATACGTACGTAGCTATATGATAAATAACCACGGTGAAGCGGAGCACGGCGTTAACGACCGAGGCAATTTAAGCGCGCCACCCTCGTCCCTCGTCGAAGCTCTGGTTTCGGGTCGAGAGAGGCACTATGCTATAGAGATGGAGAGCGAGAGAGGAGATGAAATGCGTATGTGTGTGCGCGAATTCGACGGAGGGAGGGAGAGTACGGATCACCGCACGCACGCCTCATTACGGCGTCTGTATCGGTCCAGTTGAGGCACTTTGCTCCCATGGCTCTTGCCTTCGGGATCTCGAATCTCTTTTGTTTGGAGAGAGACAGAGATGGGGGGGGGGGAGAAGTTGAGGAAGAGAGAGAAGGAGAAAGGGAAAAAAGGGTAGGGTGGGAAGAGAGAGGAGAGAGAAGAGAGGAAAAGAAAGAGAAAAGGAGTAAAGGGAAAAGAAGGGGCAGGGGGGAGAGAAAGGAAGAGGGAGAAAGAAAGAAAAGAGTGGGGGAAGAGGAGAGGAAAAAGAAAGGAAAAAGAGGAGAGAAGAGGGAGAAAGGAGAGAGAGGGAGATAGATAGAGAGAGGGAGATAGATAGAGAGAAAACGATCGTTCGCAGCATCCTAAATCCAGCGGATATTGGCGCGCAGGAAACGTTACACCATTTACCGTTGCCGCGCCTCCGTCCCCGAAGGATCTAGGTACTACGTACGAGTTACCGTAGAGCCATACATACGTCCCCGGAGCCTCCCTCCGACCCAGCCGTCATTCCCGCAGTAATTACACGACGTCCTGCCATCGCCACCCCCGTAACTGCGTTCTCGTTTATCCGCAAAGGAGCGTAACGCGCGCGGGTAAACAACTGCGTCTCCGGGACAAAAGAAGTTGCGGCGAGCTAACGAGACGAAACGGGTGGGTGGGGCGAAAGAGAGAGAAAGGTGGCTTTCCCTCTGGTTCCTTTAGCATCTTCTTACGACGTTATACTCTATGACGTTTCGGGTGGTAATGAACTCGATGACGAAGGACCGTGGAGGAGGAGCGCGACAAGATTAAAACGCGCTCGCGAGGCAGGTGCGGACTGCATTGTCGGACATCCGGTCCGCGACATTTTGTAATAACGCGAGCTTGCCGTGCGAGTGCTGTCGATGTTAAAGGACTTGAGGGTAGAGAGGGAGGGAGGCTCGCAAACGATGCGTGGACAAACCATATTTATGAGCTTTCGCCTGACGTGTGTTTCTGTGGTGGGGGTGGGGGTACGGTCGTCGTCGTCGTCGCCGTGGTGAGCTTAGACTTACGAGGTAAGTACAGTGAACAGCATGAACATTAGAAGTTGCCTCATTTTTTTCATAAAGCCTTCTGGAAGGCAGACCCCACACTCGTCCAATATCCCATAACTTCGGCAAATAGCAACGAATTTCAACATTTTTTTGCTCGAATTTGCAACGTCGAATTCGGACATAACCATTTTCTTTCGATGTACAAAGTAATCGTTCGATTGTTGAGGACTATGAACGGGACGAGGAGGGAATACTTTTTAAAAGCATAACAAATAATGAAAGATATTTCAAATTATACACAGTTTTAGTTACAATGTAGAGGAATTCCAGTAAAAAGATAACCAATGTATTAGGAGCTTTTCGGATACAGTGTTTTATATAATACAATCCGTCACTCCAGGAGCAGAGTCCTCGGAGAATACCTTTGTCGTTGGGAACCAATTGTGATCAGATTACCGCGCGGACCCTTGCGACGTCTGGTCAGAGATGCCGTTGGTCTGTACCGTGCGAGAGCAAAAAGTCAGCGCCACTCGCGTTCCACGCTGGACCGGGTTTTATTCGGCATGTCGCGTGATGCGACCCCAAGGCCTTTAACTTCCGCTTAGCCTGTACGCGAGGAGTGAATTGTAAACTCAAGAAATCAAAATAAGAAAGTTTGTCCCCTGGGAGCTGGACTCTCTGCTCGTATTTCGTTGATACCACATGACGCGAGAAATGTCGAGGCGAAGCATAAAATTGAGAGGTAATATATTAAAAACGAGGGTAAGCCCAACCTGCGGCAAGCTTTGATTGGTCCAGACAGCACAACGGCTTATATTAAGCTTGACATCTCGAAAACAAGTCAAATATTAACAGAAGTTATTATAGTAATGTAGAAGGATTGTAATTTCTTGTAATATTGATAACTTGGAATCAAGTTATTTTTGGGTTTTGCTACTTCTATTTTGGAAAATAGGAAAAGCTGTTAACTACAGACTACATATTCGGTTTGGCTGCAAGTGTTTCTGAAGAATGAAGTACGAGTATAATAAGCAGTGGTAGTGATACGTGAATATGGTACGTATGCAGAAGAAAGATTTTGCCTTACCATCATTTAATTATCTAAATTACTTCGAGGGTTGAGAATTACAAAAAAAAATTTCGATATATGTGTTGGAAATTTCTAAATACGATCTATTATACAGATTTAATTTAAATCCAGTCTTATTTAAGTTTGAACGCGATATTTAAAGACGCAGTATACTTCATCGTATCATATGATTATCTCTTTCCCACCCATTATTTGTCATAAATGTCTCTTCCTCTCTCTAAAGCATTAGTGACGCCAACGAAAAGCCTAAATGAAAACTGTCGTATCTTTGCCGATATTTATTTTCCTAATCATTTATTTATATAACGATATTGGATATTTATAATAATTATAAACTAAGCTGAAGAACATGAATACAACTTTCATGCGAGACGTGGATTCTGACATTTTTTCTGGTGAGCAGACGGTACGTTATTTATCGGACGAGTAAATAGCCGTCTATCCCCGGAGGATACGATTTTCCGTAAGCGTACAGTAAGAAACATCCAGACGACGATTTTAATTGAAAAAAATAAAAAAATCTATCACGAATGCACCGCGTCGTTACAGCGTCGCAGCGCCGTCTCCCCTACGGTACCCTCCGGAGAGACGTTACTCGTACATATTCCGTCTCGCCAAACCAGGAGGAAGAACTCGCGAGCGGAGCACGTCGGTTGTATTATCGTCGTCCGTATTGGGGCGTCGGTGCGCGAGTGGCGGAGTACGAGGACGATACAATTTGGAGCGTTGCAGCAGAGAGGCATGTGACAATACCGCTACTACGTGCCTCGTGCGCTCGACTGGGAATATATAGAGCTATCCCCCTCCCGAGACATTCGTGCGAAAGCACGAAGAGGTGAGTCGTTCGTTGCCAGGATTTCGTGCTCTCAGATTTGTCAGAGTCGTCAGATTTTTCGTCGACGCCTCCGCTCTGCCCTCTCTTATCTTCGCTGGAACAGCAAAAGAGAGAGAGGGGGAGAGAGGGGGGGGGGAGACCAGAGGAGCGTTTGCGATGGGAGTTTCGATGTACGGTAGCAAGTATCGACGGCGTCGACCTTGCATCTTCATTCGGCGGACCGCTCGGTCACGAAATTCGATCGAACCGCGTTGCAACGAGGCGCTGCGACGCGAGAATGGTGCGCGCGGGTTCGATAAGTCACGCGACCATAGCCCACAGCAGCGGTATGATCTACCGTCCGACTCCCTCGGGACGCTCCGCGTTCCCCTTCTGTTCACGCGCGTGTACCTACACGGACGTATGTATGCATGTGTGCGACGGTGTGACAACTCGAGGGCCACGAACCGCGGCCGTCGGCAAGAGGCGGTGATCTATTTCGTTACCTCGTTTCCTTCGCGTCGTGTGCGTGGACGCTCTCTAAATCTTATGTGTTTTCGAGAGGGGAATATCGATCGGCTCTGTATGTGTGTGTAGGGAAAACTAGGGCGAAACGAAATGTCCGGTGAAAGGACTTTATAGAATATCTTTCGGTTCAATGACAATGAAATCGTATTTCTGAAGTGTAATGGAAGAATCACTATGAAACTAATTTTAGGTTTAAATTTAACGAATTCAAAATTTGGTAATTTGTTTTTTTTTTTATGAAATACGACTATTCCATCCAAGAAGTAAATATGAGCACTTCGCCAAAGCATTTCTTTATGTTAGTAAAATGTTAAGAATGCAGATTTTATATGTATGGGGTGCATTTGTCGTGCACTCTATCTCACCCAAAAAGAATATTCATTTGAGAAATCTAAATAAACAAAAAAAAATCGTTGCGGTACGAAATATGATCAACTATGAAGTACTTTAGATTTGTTAAGTAAATAGTTTGTTTTTATAACTCCGCTCAGTTCGAAATTAAAAATCTGTCATAATTCTGAACATTGAAGCATGCGAAGAATTATTTTTATTAAGAAAAAAACCTAAAATAGATTTAATCGCTTGAATTTTCAAAATGGTTACTATAAAACATCTAAAAATAATCTGCTTTAGAGTTTATAAGAAATGTAGTTTTCTTAGAGATTCAAGACATCATCCACAATAATTTAATTTTAAGTTGAGAGGCCCGTGATTTTAAGAAAATTGGTGGAGCTCATCTCCTCTGCCTTACACAAAAATTGTAATAGCGATTTCAATGGTCACGCCCCAATTCTCACAGCAGATTGGTGATCACCCGGTATAGAATTGCAAGGTTGAATTAATTCAGCAATGTCTCGCTGACAGAGATGATATTGGAAACTTTTGAAGTGGCATATATAGAGACATATATATATATATATACCTAATACCTATATACCTAATACCAGGTATACCTAATATAGATGTCTAGTAGACGTATAATTCAAGACGTATTGTGAACATAGATATATAGATGTAAAATAGGTTTCTATTAGACGTATATCACGAGATATATTCATAAGATATAGAGATATATACGTAATATATAGATATCTGTTATACATATTAGGTGTACAACTTTGCTTCCGCCGTTTTCCTATAGATGGCTTTAGCGGTAAGTAGTGGTCGAAATGAATAGATCCTACACGTCATGCAATAAACTTAGGCATCTGTCAACATAAACCCATAGAAATATTGGTCGATTTATGTCTGCATCATAAAGTTATTCTCGATTGAAAATGTCAGTTTACGAGCCAAATTCTCGTCAATTGCGGGAGGTTTTAATTTTCTTCTTCAATATGAAGAAATCTGCGGCTGAGGCTCATCGAATTCTCTCAAATACTTATGGCGAGGCCGCGATTAGTGAAAGAACGTGTCGTGAGGGGTTTGAACGATTCAAGACCGCTATAGCGGTGGAAGAGAGGGTTTCGAAGATGCAGAATTGGAAGCATTACTTCACGAAGACTTGTGTCAAAGTTAAGAAGAATTGGCACGATCATTGGAAGTGACTCAACAAGCAATTTCAAAACGCCTCAAAGACATAGGATTGATTCAGGAGCAAAGAAATTGGGAAAAGCCTCGAATTTCGAGAAAAAAACTGCAGAAGCAAAGTTGTACACCTAATATATATTAAATCTAACCGAGATATAGATGTTCCATACAGTTGTATATAGATATCTATTATACGTATTATATAGGGGATTGAATTGATAGCCGCTATTTTTTTCATGTTTCTAAAACATTGTGTCGTAATAAAATGTGTGAATACCACAATCGAAGTATTTGCCTTCGAAAGCTATAACTTTTTCCTACTTTTCTGGCAGAAATTGAATTCCGCGACGAAAGAATTGTCTACTTTTTGAGCTAATCCGCTCAGCAAATAAATTTTTGATTTCTTGGTAATTATGGAAGTGTGAATCTTCCACGTCGTGTTGCATTGATCTAAATAAATGATAATCACTCGGGGCCAGGTCTGGAGAATACGCTGGGTGCGGGAGAACTTCCCATTCAAGCTCTATCAATGTTTCATTCACGGCTCAAGCAACATGACGCCGAGCGTTGTCGTAAAGAAGAATCACTTTTCGGCGATTTCATGCAATTGATGGCCTTTTTGCATCAAATTATCATTTAAACGCTCCAAATGTTGTCGATAACGTTCGGCAGTAATTGTTTCATTCGGTTCAACAGCTCATAATAAACGACACCTTCCATATCCCACCAAATTGAGAGCATTGTTTTGTGACCGTGGATGTTTCGTTTTGGTATCGACGTTGATGGTTGGCCCGGATCAACCCATGACTTTTTGCGTTTCGGGTTGTCGAAATAGATCCATTTCTCGTCAGCGGTTACGAGATACGCCATAAAAAACTTTTCTTTTTATGCTTTGCAAGCCAAAAAATCGAGGTGTTCAGACGATTAGCAATGGCATTTTCGGTCAATTCATATGGCAGCCACTTTCCTTCTTTTTAAATCTTTCCCATGGCATGATGACGTCATGAAATTGTACATTCGTATCGACTTCAAGCTGTTGTGCCAATTTTTTGAGCGTTTGAGTAGGGTTTTCTTCCAACAGAGCTTGTAGTCGTTCATCTCCGAACTTCTTTGTTTGACCTGGCTGTTGTTTGTCGTGTAATGTACCCCCATTGACTTTGTACATTTACCTCAGCGATATGACTTTCCTGTTTTTCTCAACTGTAATCGAATTAGTACATTTCACCGTGTGCATGATTGCAAACTGCACTCTCTACCGTCTATCCCAGCCTATATATACATACGATCCTTCGCGACAGAAGTTAGTTCTAAGCTAAACTCAGACCGAATCTCTGCATCGACGAACTACCAATAAAGAAAAGATATCGGCGAACTTGTGATTATTACAGTCGTGAACATCACAGTTTCCACTTTTGAAGCGACGAAACCAGTCTACATACTGTTTCTGATGGAGCAGGTTCAGCATAAGTTTGCACAAATAATTGATGAGCTGCAGCAGCACTTTTTTTTTAAATCACAGTAGTGTAGAAGTACACATCGAAAAAACAACTTGTCGCGTTCCATGTTCTCAGGTTATAGACATAGACTTATATTAGCCAAAAATGGCAGTTTAATGACTGAATCTTAATGAGAAATGACCATAATTTTGAGTGACACAAGAAGTGATATTAGTCGCTGCGCACGACATAAGTAGTTAGAGCCATCTACAGGAGAACAGCGGCTTTCAATGCAACCTCCTAATATATATATATTAGACATTCATGTGTTCCGTGTGGGCAGTATCCCCCCTACTCCAGCGAGTTACACAAGTATTGTAATTTTAATGGTTTAGGTATTCAATATTTACGTAAATGTTTTGTATTAACTTGTTATCACGTGCGCACTAAATTTCCCCCGCTATTTACGCTTCCCCTTACATCCGCATGGCACGCTCGAGCACCCTTCAAAACAAAACCTCATTCGGTTTATTTTGCTCGCTTCGAATCCGACGAAAATCTGGATAGAATCAGGTCTTCAAGACCTGCTTTCATCTAAAATTAAGACCTGATTTACCGTACGTTTTTGCGTATTCCGACAAAATCCAGATCTCTCAATGTAGAACTGGATTCGTTCTGACTCTTAATTCACATATCCAGACTTTATTTTTCGACTCGGGCATGTGTAACAGGAAACGATGGCAATAGGTATCTCAATCTTCAAACATATCTATGTTCCATAAAATCTGAGATCAGAACCTTCGTAGAAAATGGACCTGACATATTCTCTTTCGGATCGTCAAACAATCATTTTCCAGTAACATACGCTCCAACGGACCTCGAATTTTCGCAGAACTCTAATTCCTCTAATTCGCATCCCGGCGCGGTGAGTCAAAGTACGCGTGGAATCAGAGTCGCCGGATAGAAACTGAAAAAAGTAGAACGCGGCTCGGGAGGAACATGGAGCGCCGCGGCACTGTTGACTGACAAAAATTAATATCTCGCTGTATATCCGAGATAAGATATCTCGCCCCCGGAGATAACAGCGGTTTCGACGGCAACGGCGGAACCTGCTCTCCGCTCCTCGAACGTTTCAGTCTACGCCTTTTCGTAGACGCGGGGAAGACCCGTGAACCGCATAAATCGTTACACGGAAAAATAATAACGTTCGAGCGAGAGAAAGCATGCTTATGTGGCGTAACGAAATAATGAAGAAGGGCATCCTCGTCGTGTGCCAACCCTTCTTTTTCTCGCTCCCCCAAACCCCTCTGACTCCACCGCAGTGATACTTTAGAGGGTGGAGGGAGGAGAAGGAGGCGAGAGGACGAGTGAGAGAAAAAGGAAGAGAATGCTGAAATGCCGCGCGCGCTCTGAAGGAATGTCGCGCGTTGCGCCGTTCTTCCGGAAGGCGATTTTCGAGGCTTCGCTCGTGGATGAAAGAGAGGGGGGGGGGGGCGATATTTTTTTCAAATGTGTAGGTACGTGGAAGCAAGCGTCACGGTCGTGGGAAACGACCAGCGGGAGAGTCGAAGGCGCGGGAGACCATTACCGCCGACGCGCGCGCTCGGCAGTCGTCGAAGTCCATCCGCGCGTTATCGCTATTATTTTTTTGTCCGGGGAAAGATTGCCGAGCATTACAGCCACCCCGGCTATATGTTGCACAAAGGCGATAAAGCTCGCGGCCCCTTAGGAGCCATGGGAATATAATCGCGAAAAGGCGGTTTTCTAATGTACCCACGCGTAAATGGCACACCACCGGAGCTACGAGAAGAGGCCCGTGGAAAAGGGCGTGAAATAAAAGCGACGACGTCGAATAGTCGCGAGGGCATCCCGAAAGGGGTCCGCGGTAAGGAATACACCCGGGGAAATATAAAGGGCCGCTAAAACGTACGCGTATAGGTTCCACGTGACGTGTTGAAAAATCTGGTATCTACACATTTTGTGACCATTTTTACTGTAACTGTGACTCTATTGTAGTTATTACGATATGAGACAGCTGTCCCAAAACAGTGATACCTAAATGCAACTTTTTATTTTTCATGCAAACTTTTTTATTTGAGCTTTTACTTGGGCCTTATCAGTTACTATTTTTGTTGAGCTCCATTTCACTGAGGCCTTATTAACTACTGTTTTTGTCGCGAGGTCCTATTTTACTGCATATAAGGCGCGTTAGAGAAATAAGTTCCGAGTTCACTAACTGCTATTTTTGTTGACGCCTTCTTTCTATGAGGCCTCATTGACTATTATTTTTATTGTGGCTCTATTTCTATGAGGCCTTTTTAATTGATATTTTTGTTGAGACCTTATTTCACTGATGTATTAGTAACGACTATTTTGTTGAAAACCTGTTTCACTATCGCACCACAAGCATCAAGGAAATAAGTTCTTAGTTCACTGACTACTATTCTAGTTGAATAATTATTTCACTGGCACCTTACAAATGACTTTTTTTTTATTGAACATCTGATTCGCTATCGAATCATATGCGTTGGTTAAAGTCTTTTGTTTACTGATTCCTATTTTCATTGAGGCCCTATTTCTATGAGGCCTTATTTTACTAGGACCGTACTAGCGACTATTTTTGTTGAGGTCCTCTTTCACTATTGCACCATACGCGTTAGCAAAACACAAGTCTTCTGACTACTATTTTTGTTAATGCCTTATTTCACTATTATATCATAGGTGTAAGATAAAACCTTATTTTACGAAGTCCTTGGAATATATGATGCAATAGTGGAATAAAACTTGCACAAAAGTAGCAGTTAATAAAACAGTCGTCTAATTTCACTAATGCGCATGCCTCATGAATAGTAATAGTTACAACCATTAATATTTATATAGTTATACTGTAGTTAATGAGGCCTTATTTCACTACCGTATAAACAGTATGTCCATGAGCAAAGCATACAAAGAGACCCGTAGTTTTATGTTCATTACCGTAATACAAACATCGACTTCATTGGTGTTAATGCATATGTGAAGCATTTGACAGCATGTGTTATGGTACGTGAAAAATTTCACATGCGCAGTTTCAATCTAGAAAAAGTACTACGGTAGTCAACGTAAAACTACGGGTCCCTTTGTATAACCGTGCTCTTGGACATACTGTACAAGTAACCCTCCCAATAGTCTATACCCCATTCCTAGAAAAACCTCTCAATAATCCACTACTTTACCAAGCCTACCAACTTTTGCGCATCTTCAAGCACGCGATACTATAATCGCGCATACGCAGTATCATCAATTCGGTAAAGAAAAAGTAACGGGATATCAGAAGATATAGTATTTAGGGAAGAAATGGAATATTGAGGGGTAGCCAGATCCGACGATGTAGGCTATTGGGAGGGTTGACTGTAATGCCATAGTAAAGTAAAGCTTCGAGAGATATTTAGTTATTAATACGAACGTTAACTATAATTAAATACTATAACGTTTATAATAACTACATTATAGGGGACAGGCGGGCAAAACGGGGTAGGTGCCTAAAACGACCGTTATATCTAGCGCATGTGCGTTTTTAGTAAAGAAAGTTTTAATATCGCCAGAGAATAAATTCATCGTTAGTAGTAATAAGGCAATTTATTATCAAATAATATTATTACTAACTAAAAGTGGGTGGTTCCTAAAGACTTTGTTTGGAATTGTGTTAAAAAATAATTACTTATAATAAAATAAACACGACATAATCTAAAAGTCTGCATATCTGGGCAAAATGGAGTACCAGCTGGTACGGTAAAACTGGGCACCCCATTTTGCCGTAAATGGGTAAAAAGAAAGATAGCGCATGATCAAAGAGCGAATCACAGACAATCAAGAAATCTAAATTGACAAAAACTAAAAAAGTTGAATCAGATTCAGAAGGCGAAGATAGTGACACTGACTGCTTGTACTGCGGAGACTTTTATTCGAATTCCACAGAGAGATGGATAAGTTGTTCTTGGTGCCACAAATGGGCCCATAATTCATGTGCAGGTATAGACGACGAAGATGACGAAGCAATACTTGTTTGTGAACACTGTCAATAAGTTTTTCTCGGTTTATGTATATTACGACGGGCATAATGGGGCAAAAAAGTTGATTTATTTTCTCTTTTCTCTGTAGTATAAGACAAACGTTTACTTTTTTTAAAGTTAAAATATTATTAACAAATACCTAGTACTGTAACAATGATATTGCTTTATTTCCAGACTCGCAAAGTCTTAAGATTTTTAAAAAATTCTGCTTTAAATGTTAAGTACCCCGTTTTGCCCGCCTGTCCCCTACAGTCGTATATCAACAGAAATACAGTTGGTTTAAATTTCTCTCAATGTAAAAATAACACCACTTCTAGTCTGCAAAATTTCGCACTATTTACCGAAAACTGAATAAAAATTTGTCCGACACGCATCTCGGACAAGAGAAAAGGAAATCAACGGCTCCTAAATCTTCCACCGTAGGTAGGTACCGCTCTACGAAAAACATCGATATTTCCCCAGACGAAAAAACGTAGATCGATCAACTGGTTTCCACTGAAACGAACTTACTCCGGAATTCTACAGATGAGATCATTTTTCGGGAGACTAGAGGTGAGAAGGGGGCGACGAAAATCTAAAAGCGAGGCAGAGGACGTTTCACAGGCAGGTAACCGAAGACTCGACTCTTCGTTACAAGGATCACTTACGTGTTCTCCTTTTGCTCGCCGTTGCTCGGCTGAGACGGTGGCGGTGGCAGTGGCGCTTGGTGCTGGTGGTGATGATGATGCTGCTGTTGCTGCTGCTGCTTCGAGTAGGGATGCGGGTGCACCACGTTGTTGTTATGCATGTGCACTTTATTCGCGTTGCTGTCGGTCGGCGAACCCGGGGAGATCTTGCCCGCCAAAGCGTTCAGAGAGTGGATCATTTTCATAGGTGCCCTCTGGACGACCGCACCTCCGCGGTACCCGCTCTGCTGCGCGCTGGCTATCCCCGCGGAAGACAGGATTCCTGCCGTGGAGGGTTTGAAGGCGTCAACCCTCAAACGCTACTCGATATCAGGCGACGAACCGAATCACCGACGCTACGAACCCCTCGACTCCTGCCCCTTTCCTCTTCTCACCACGAATCGCCAATGGCGCTTCGCTCACGGTCGACTCCGCAACAGCCGCGCGACGCAGCACTCCCGACGACGACGCTACACGCTTCGAAGGGTCTCGACTGGTATATGGAGAGAAAAAAGAAACTGTTCGCCCGCGCGCCGTAAACTCCGTATCCCCCTATACGCGCGCGAGTCGGGAATCCGATGTCGTCGCGTGTCGCCAACTCCGACGATGCCGGGATTATCCACGAAACACAGAGGTGCGGCGCACTTCGACGTCTCCGGAGAAACTAGAACCACGCGTGTGTGTGCAGTCGCTCTTCGCCAGCCCGGCGAGAAATCTCGTCCGATAAGATTATCAGCGCCGGCGGAGGTTTGATCGATAGGGGGCCTTATCGGCGCGTTAATCTCTCCGCTCCTCTCCTCTCTTTCTCTCGCGCGCTCCCCACCCCCGTCGCGCTTCCCTTTACAGGATCCGCGGTGCACGGAGGGGCGGCCCGACCCCCTCGCGCTTCTCTCCCCCGATGACGGTCTCGCGGTCCCGCGAAGATGCGACGCGAGTGCGTACCGCAGACCTCCTCCCCCCCGCCACGGCTTTCCTCGACGAGTCAATTAAAAGTTCAAGCTTAATTAGAAACTCCGCGTGCGCGCGTGTGCGTGAGGAGTTTCCGTCGCGAGTTTCCTTTGTTCCTCCCTCCCGCTCCGCCACCCGCTCTCGACGAGGATTCGGGGATCGTCGAGCGACGCGGCAACGACGGAGGGAGAGCGAGTACGCGCGCTCGGCGGGCCGCACTGCCTTTCCTTCGGTTCACCAGGTGGCGCGCGCGCGCGCGGATTTTCGATAACGCAGTTAACCGGGATGGCTTTCTCTCTCTCTCTCTCTCTCTCCCTCGGTAATACGGCTTCCGGGAGCGTCGCTTTGCCGGGTGTCAAAGAGGGCGCGAATAATTTAGCCCGCGGAGGTGGGGCCCCTCCCCCTAGCCCCCTTTGGAAGGAGAGAACTCGCCTCTCGGGACGGGTCGCTGGCTTTTGTTCTCCGCGCTGCTCTTTTCTTGCCTCGCGCTCTTTCTTTCTCTCTCCTCTCTGTGGCCCCCCCCCCCCACTACGCTTCTCTCGACGCCTTGCTTCCTATCCGGTCGCGGGCGCGTCTTTTTGTCGCTCCTCTCTCTCTCTCTCTCTCTCTCTCGCTTTCTCTTCCGCGTCCCGCACTTAGCTCAAAAGCGTCAAATTAAAAACTCGAGTGCGAAACTGGCGACGATGCCGGCCGTCGACGCGATGCGATTAGCGAGAGATGTACGCCTTTCTCTCTCGCGCACTTTGTCTCAAAGGAGCCGAGTACCCACTAAGATACTCGACGCGGTACTCGTGACAGGCGATTGCGCCGTAATCCTGCGTCGACCGTACCGAGAAGGAATGCCGAACACACCGGTGGCACCTGAACTCTACGACTGAATCCGGAGCCCTCGGCCATCGTAGCACCAGATAAGCGTTATCGATGCGAGCCCCCTCCCGCCCCTGTCAGCCCTCATCCCCCCGCGGGCGGTTCGTCCCGCGTTTAAAATACGACGAATACCTCACGCACTCGCGCACTGCACTCTAAGCCCCCCACCCCGCCGCGCCCCACCACGGCCGACGCTCCAGCAACGCGTCCTCGGGAGGCACCGGCACTGTGTTAATTCCAGGGCCCATTCATCGTCCCCGGAGTGCCTCGGGTGCGCACGGTGTGGCCTCGTCGGTTATCTGGAAGGAACGACGCCATATTCGTATTACGTAAGAGACTGCAGGCCCCGACCTGGCGACTAGAAGGCCCCCCTTGTTCGTGGGGTTGGTCTTGGTCGCTCGCACATGCACGCGGGAGTCGTTCGCGCGCGTTTTATTGGGTTGAAGTCTCGGAGATCGTCTCGCGCGGTTCTACGGTACAGGGTTAATTCGAGGGGCTATTCACATTCGTAGGTAATCACGGTGTCACTCAATTTTGTAATCAAAGTGTAATCACACTGTGATCAATGAAGTTTTACATGATTTCAACGATTACTAACATATTGTAATCACTGATTACAATTTCGCTGTAATCATTGAAATCGCTTAGTAATCATGAAGTCACCTTCGAAGGTAGTGGTAATCAATGACTACCGAAATCAGTGTAACCACCGTGTCGTAATGTAATTGCTTGTAATCGATTACATTTTGTAATCAGAGTGTCACCCAAATTGAATGAATGGGGTAATTGATACAGTGATCGCGACGCAATTTGTTTGTAAATAGAGGATTTGGTGGCGTTGACTGCGTCAGCTCCGAGAGTATTTCATGCTCGTCTGTGCATACAGTCGGATTTCAATTGTTTCAGTCGTTCCTGCGCATGCGCGCGTAGTAGTCGACGCAATGTATAGTGAAAGAGGAAGAGGGGGAATGCAGAGGACTTGACATTTTATCTAGCAATACTGCTGTTACGAGAAGATGCGTAAAGACAGTGTGGGGGGAGCGTGCGCAACCTCAATAGGGAACTTGCACATCTTTTTTTACATCACAAATAGATTGAGCACGTAAAAAAAGTTGGGTCGTGCTTTTTATTATTTTTCTAACGCGAAATTAAGCCGTAAAAGATTAATAAAGTTTGCGATAAACTCCGCCCACTTCAAACAGCCGGTCGAGCGGCACGCCGCACCGTGACGTCACTAGCCGGTAACGGTTCGCTTGCGCTAGATATCTAGGGTTAAATATCTCCAAAACTATTTAGAAGTTATCGGGACATACTGCGGAAAAAAATTAGAGAATTTCAAGATGAAACAATTGGTTTTTATCTCATTTTGTTACAATGAATAGTTTTCGAGATATCGCATTTTGCACATAAATATGCGCCCTAGCGCCCGCGCGCCCTTGTAAACAAATGCCTCTAACTTCACTAAAAATTGATATTTTTCGATGATTTTTGTTTTGTTTTAAAGGTAATGAAATATTGCATTCATCAGAAACAAAATAAAATCGGACACTTGTAAAGAAAAGTGGACAACAAAGTTGATTTTCTTGGCACGTCTAGAAGGCGCGCAGGCGAACCGTTACCGGCTAGTGACGTCACGATCCAGTGCCGACCATAACGCGGCGTTTCACTGGGGAGGCGTGGCCATGCTACTTTTAAAGTAATGTTTTTGGGGTAGAAGTTTTTTTATCAAGTTTTTACTATTGGTACTGTGTTTTGAATAACTTTAACTATTATGTTTGCTGTGTTTCATGCATAATACAATTTTATGCAAGTTCCCTATTCTGATAGTAGAGCAGCAATATCATCTTGCATTCACTGTCTAAGGTCGAGGTTTGACTGTAGCTATCTTACGACGTTCTGACGAACGAGCAGCGCTCGCATGATAGGTACTATTAAGATAGTACCTACTGTATGTGACGAAAATGAATTACCGAGATACCACTTTTAAGAGTCCTTGGACCTCTTAGAGAACTCTGACTTATAGACGTTGGAGCGAGCTTTTCTCCAATTGCAAGATTTCTGTACAATTCCACATTCTTCCAACCAATATTTACGTCAAATTATTACTAGGGTCACCTAGGGTTAATGTGACGTAAAAATACACAAATTTGACTTTAAAATAAAAAAATATATATATTTGTTTTTAATTGAACGGTTTCAAATTTTTAGTGAAGAATTTCTGGTCAATTGCCATAACCATTGCACAGTGGGTAGGCGTGTCGCGTGTTTAAAATTTATTTTACATTATGTTTTATTTAAGTGGGTTAGGTGTCACACTATCCCTTCATTATGGGGTTACTGTGACTAAGGTTAGGGATAGTGTGACAAACAGCTATTTTTGCTATTTAAATTTCTTATTTACAACACCAATGTTTTTATTAAATGTATATTTTATTGAAAATTTTTTCTTATTTTTACAAAACTCATTAGTAACATCTAACATTCAAAAACATCAACCTTTCCATTAAAAGTGTATCGAATTCTTTCACCATCAAGGGATAATATAAGATCCAACAATATTCCTATAATCTGAGACATTCTAATAAATGACCTGTCTTTTTCATTAACAACAAAACTATTTTTATCCGTATCAACACTTTTCAATCCTACCACTTCTATTTCATCTTTAGTGTTATCAAAGTTTTCAATTACACACACATACTTAAAAACAGTTGTACCAGGCTTTCCGCCCATAAAAGTTACAACTATAACAGAGCCTTGCTTAATATTTTCCTCGTTTCCGGTTTCAATGTCGCAGTTTCATCTAACAATTCCTCTTCTGTTTCGTCACTTTCTTCTAAAGATATATCTTCTATCTCCTCATCACTATCTGATTCATCTTTCTTTGACTTTTTCTTGACCGTTTTTGGACAGCTTTTCTGTTTTCCTTTAAAGGACTCAGCCTTTTTTGTCTTTAAAGAACTAATGTATGTATTCTCCTTTTGTTATTATTTCTGCGGCATCATGTGTCACACTATACCTATGTTCCACTGTCACAGAAGCCCCACAATGTAAAAACCTGTGGGGTTACTGTGACATACCTAAAAAATAATAGTTAAAGACAGTTAGGGCGTTTAAAATAGGTTTAAATGTTTGAAATGAGTGATGCATTACCATGCACAGAAAAATTCATAATTGTATAGGAATAATTTTGAAGAAATCCGACCCTAGGTGACCCTATATCTGATTTTTTCTTCCGCTTTTTCTCTGCAATTATTTACTTTCGCGTGGTAAAAACTTTCTTCTTGAAATCTACGTACATTCTATATTTCCCAAAATAGAAATAAACTCGTAATATCCCCATTATAATACAATATCAATAGGAAACAAACACGGCAGCTGTCATGTATCGCGTCATCATCTACTAGTAATCTTATTATTTTTCAATCTCGTCATCGCTGCATGACAATTATGATTTCAAAAAATAATTTGGATATATTTATACAAAGGGAATCTTAGCATATGTCTATACGAGTATATTAATGGCTGCTTGATCGAAGAAGCCATACCTTTACAACAGTTTTACAAAACAGAAAGGAATAACGGATCAAAAATGATTGATTTTCGCTTTAATTACAAGAAGAGAGCGAAAAAAATTGTAGTTTTTTTAAGTTCTCAAATATGGTTCCAAATTAGGCAGAAGAAAACACTAGCTGTATGTTTATGTACCCAAGGACTCTTAAAGAAGTCAATTTCCGTTGAAATGTATTTTAAACTCTAAAACAACCATCATTTCCCCTAGATTTTATATCCATTCTCATTTCCAGATAAAAAATATTTCACTTATGTATGAACCACAGTTTTTACACAGAACTCTATTTGTGAAGATTCGGCAGATGCCCATCTTGAAGTAGGTACTTCCACAGCATTTTTTTCTAGATACTATAACGGAGTGCGAAAACAACGTGTGTACTCACTTCGTTAATCTCACTTCAATATTTTTCTCACACTTCACGTTGAATCATTTGAAAGATATAGCCGTTCAATGTACAACAGAGTAATTTACGTTGCGTGCGTCTAACTTCCCATTACCAGTCGGAACGGTTATACAAATTGCTTTTGCACTTTCGATGGCAATATCTCACGAACTGTTCAACGGACGAGCATTTCATCTGATACTCCGAAGATACGGTACCATGAGAATATTAGGAAACTATTCATCAGCAACTGTAGAAGCAAGCATTAGGAATAAATAAATTATATTTCTAAGTTTTTAATTTTGTTCCACACTAAGATGAGAAAATGACATTTATTCTGTACGTATTAGTTGGTGATTTCATTGATCTCGTTAAAACCAAATTGTCGAGGAACTCTCGCAATTTCTTCTTAATATTACAAAAGCTCAATATACGTCACATATGACTCACGGCATACGTCAACCCTGCAATCCAATTCATCTTAGACCCTATATACCATATCACTGTTGACACGGCAGCCATCACGCCTTCCATCATTTTTCCAAGGTTGGAAATATGCTACAATGCTGACACGTACCATATGGCATGACACGGGGAATGTATATTGGGTATTTATAATATTAAGAAAAGAGACCGTGAGAATTCGTTTACAATTTTATGTACCTACCTATATATGAAAGGAAAATCTTTTCATAGCTTATAAACTATATAATATTCCTCAGTACATCGAGCAATTAATAACTATAGATTGTGCATTAAATTTAATGAGCAGATGCTAGAATATTAAAACATTAAATTGAATTTAAGGATCAAAGTTTTGAAAATAAAATGTATGGACATTTGATTGAGTTTGATAATTTTGATATATTTGCTCATTAAATTATTAACTCCTCCACATACAGGTGCATATCTGAAAATTAGACAAAATAATTTCTGGCCACGTACTATAAATTTATGTACTCGTATTTACTGAGTAACCATTTTAATGAAAGTTTCCAGTTTGTTCTTAATCACCCTGTATGTCACCATTAAATCGATTTGGCTGACTATAGAACCAGTGGCCAGCCACTGGTATGACTACGCTATTTGTTCTTCGAAGAGCAAATATTAGCGATCACCGAAAAACGAAAAATACAGGAAATACGAACAACTTTCCATTCCTACATGGTCTACAATTTCAGAGTTATAGCAAACCGGGAACATTATCGCTTTAGCTATTAACTTTTTCTTCGTACACATCATCTGCTTTATTATTAACTATTCCTTCCCGCACTCTACGTATGGCAATACACCACGTAGTACCTACAGAGAAGAAAAGAGTGAATACAAGTATTATTTCCACGCTTTAAACGAGGTCGTCCGTTATAAAGTAAGCGACTCTTATTATTACTCGGTCTATGTCTATAACGGCAGAGGTCAACTCGGGGTTGCCCTCGATCTCGGGGCGGGAAGGAAAGCTTAAAAGAGGAGAAAATTGTAACGTGTCCAATTATTGGTTTTCCCGGCAGACAGCTAATGCAATTAGGCTACCGCGAATTGAATCGTCCATTAAAAAAAAAGACAACGTATAAAGAACCGATCGATGCTCAACTGGTTAATTCCATTCGGCTCCTATCTCTCTAACGCGATAAGATCCGAAGCCGCGCGCTCGCTTTCGCGAACGCTACACGAGTATCGGCTGGTCTAGACTTGTACTATGTAGTCCCCTCCGCGCTGGAAACTTCTCGCGACGACGCAATTGAAAGGGACGAGCGTTCCGACGCTCGAGTCTCTCCGATGAAAGCTTTCAAACTCCTTCGAGTCGGATATTCGAATAGCGGTGGCGCGTGGACTTTAATCCGGCAACGTATACACGTCTAAATGTGCGCGTCCCGTTGAACTTTCTTCATGCCAGCTAAACAGCCGTCTCTGCCCTCCCGCGAGCGGGATTATGTAGGATTCATACGATGACGTATATTCGAACCCATCTCCGAACATACTCGGGCGCCGCGGGGCACGACGGGCTTTCTTCCAACTGAAAACACGTGACGCGCCTCCTCTCTTTCTCTGACGGCGTCCCTACGGCTGAATTCACTCTGCGTGCGATATGCTGTTTACACTGAACCCTAATAAAGTGAATATCTCAGTCTTAACCATATCTCAATTCCTAATTAAATCCTCAAATATCTCTGTTAATTTATCGTCGATTATTTACACGAATATCTTTATTATCCCTTGTTATTTAGATAAATATTTTTTTTAACGAGGGCATATCAATATTATACTTTTATTGATAGAACTAAATTTATACGTGGTTAGATATTGGGATACTTACCTTACGGCTACGAGACTACGGACTGGGATCTGCAACAAGCGAATATAACGTAGACGATTTTATGGAAGTATAGATGATGAGCGTCATCATTGATTAGTCGTGGTGGGTAAAAGAGGTTAAGCGGAATCGACAACTACCAGTGATGAAACTCTTAAACTGTGAGATAGGTATATCTGATTCTAACGAGAACTAGAGTAAAACCTGGTAAGAATCAGACGTATCTACCTCAGTTTAGGAGTTTCATTATTACAATTGTCGATCCTACTTAAACTCTCCTACCCACCATGACTAATCAATGATTAACAACGCTTATCGTCTATATTTCCATAAAATCGTATACACTATATTTGTTATGTTGTAGGTCTCATTCCGGGTCCCAGATGAAGTAATAATTTTAGGGTGGAATGCCGGATTATCCGAAGGCTATCAGTCATTTTTGTTAGCAAAAACGGAAAACAAATGTTTTGTTCTGAAATAAAGGTACAGTGGGGATCCAAGAATTTGGGCACCGTCGGGACTGCCCAAATTTCTAAACCCGCACTCGGAGGCGTGACTCATGAATAATAGGCATCTGCTCGTATGCTTTCAGTGCACGCAGAAATCCTTGTAATAGAAGTATTGGATTTCATTACTTCTTAGTAATAAATATTGTAAAAAATGAATTCATATGTGTTCCAAGCGGCAGAGTTGGCTTACGTAAACATAAACAGTGAAGTCATAGGTGAGAGAACTGGGAGCTCTTTATACGCTTTGTCGATTGGTGACTTGGTTCATTGGGTTTATTGAAATCGAGTCTTCAGTCTCCTCTAGAGTAGAATACAGACGTCACTTCCTTTCGCGACCATTTGAATAAAGAATAGAATTAAAGTCATTTTTAAACCACTGCGTTTTACTTTCATCTGTTCTCCCATTTCCAACAAGAAGTGTGCATGTTGCAGTGGGCCGCTTCAATTACACAGGTTTACAAAAAAAAAAAAAAAAGTCCAGACTATTTGACCGGACCATGGTATTCCGAGGTATTTTTGCGTCCTGAATCCGATCCCGAGGTCATCTGAGCCCCATCACGTCAGAAAAACGAGATTTGCAACGAGGAGGTTGCCACTGCAGACGCACAAATTTTTGACTCATGTTCTGCATGCTGTTTCATAGGGCCGATTGTACACGAACAATCGGCTTTACAGAAGGGTCTTTATTGTTCGGATACAAGCAATGTTCCCAAGAAGTCCCCTAACATGGTGCGAAATTTCAGACGAATGGGTTGAGCAGTTCTCGAGATATGGAAGTTTTCCGTCAAGTTTCTGCGTCTTGGCAGGGAGCTTAAACTCGTGAGTTGGTAAGATTCCTTCGTCAACTTACAGCAAATTTGTGCCGTCCAATTGTGTGTTGGTTGTAATGTCTTTGAAAAGGGCAAGAGCCCGTGAAATAAATAAATAAGACAATGGGACTGCCCTGAGCAGCACCCAGAGCATGACTCCAAGGTTCTAAGGCCATTAGGGTCAGTGCTGGGTCCACTGTCAATATGTCACAGTGAACGGATCGCCGGAATTGGATGCCTTGACAGGGAGATCGTAATCCGCGAGATACAACGATCATGGCAACATTTTATCCACTGGGGTGGTTCTGTGATAGTCCCGGTCGAGATTTAGGACTCCATTCCAATGTTTGGAAGGTATTCAAGACCTAAACAGCTACCCTCCAACTCAACAGGTCGCTTGAGAAATTGTCCCGGGTCCAGTTCCAAAAAATGGTCATTTTAACCTCTAAATGACCTTGAAATCTCGTTTTTCCGACGTGATGGGGCTCAGATGACCTCGGGATCGGATTCAGGACGCAAAAATACCTCGGAATACCATGGTCCGGTCATATAGTCCGGACTTTTTTTTTTTTGTAAACCTGTTATTGTGTCCCTCATTTGTGAATGCCGACAGAGTAACCGGAGAAAAAGCACAAAAGTAGGGAATGCCTAAATTCTGAAAGTCTAAAGTCCCCACCGTATTTAGTATCAATGTACCAACTAACATTGATATCAGGGACTACACGTAGTTATTCACTTATAAATTAATATTTTATTTCATGTCTGTACTTCAAACGAGCTTTCTTTGTGAAGTATTGTCTTCTTCATGTAGTTTTGTCTATACGAAAATATCCAAATGGACCCATCCGTTGCGTCATCGCACGGCGAAACTTGAATCTTGACCAACATTTCATCCAACGTCGTACGACGGAAAGCTCAGCTTTCCGACAGGCCGCTGGCCGTCATACGACGGGTACCGGACTCAGTGTGAATCCAACATACGTTCGGAACTCCGCATAGCGAACGCGCGCGTCATTTGTTTCGGGGACAAGCAACGCGTGTAAATGGAAGGTACCGTTATTGCATGGCTAAGCGTATACCACTTGTTTGCCTACACAGAACAACCGTTCGCAACTCGACAAAGAGGCATTGTTAAGCAGAATCCATCCAGCTAGCCGGCACTATTTACTCGGCCTAACTCGACGTTATACAAACGACAATTTAGCCGAGCAGCGAGCGTAGCTCGAATTCGTTCTTAGATCAAATACGCGCGTGACGACGCACCGCGAAGGATTCCGCATAGGCTATGCGTGAGTAGAGAGAGAGAGAGAGAGAGAGTGAGTGAGTATCCATACTCGAGTTATTGTAGAACGCAGGCTCTGGTAACGAATAAGCCGTCGACGACGAGACCCGAGCTTATCCTCCCCCTCCCTTATCTAATGTAAGTATGTATACGTAGCCGGGTGTGTATATCTCGCGATACAACCGTCTATACATGCGCGTGCAGATGTGCGAGCGGATTCCCACATCCGTACCGTCAACGCGGCAAGCTCATAGCTCGTCCGCGTTTCTATAATAGTTCTAAGGCAATGTTTATCCGAGTTCAACGTTTGGCGAGACACTCGCCGGAATATTCTCCGCGGCACAGTCGTCGGTCGGTAATTAGTTTCCACCTTGGCTCCTCGTACTTTGCCTCGGTAATTAGTTTCTACTTCGCTTCCTTAGAATTCGCCCGACGAGAAATCGGAGCCGGGATACGCGCGCACCGATAGTGATTCTCGCGTATTTTTGTTCAATCGTCATACAGCGCTAGGCGATGCAGGAGGATTGCCATTGTCGGATGTTTTTGAACATTGCAGAAGAGCGGTGCTCGACAGAATGCCAACGGTACGTAATGTCGAGCAGTGGTATATAATGATGACTGTATATATCATTATTATTATTTTACACTGTCTTGGTAAAAAAAAAATGTATTTCCAAGAGGATAATTCTATCATTTACAGAAATATTCAATATTTGCATAAAAAATATACGTATTTTTAAACACAATGCGCAATCTGTACGCATAATCGATATCACACGGAAGAGAAAATTTCCGAGAAAAACAATTAATCACAAAGTTAAAAGTGCATTTCGCTCTATAAGATTGTGACGTCATCGAAAAGCTAGAGAGGCGCACGTATAACAAGCAATGAGTGCATATCACTTTCCAGCTTAAATAAGGCCGAAAATGAAAAAAGAAAAAATATGGGGTAAAAAATTGATTGTCCAAATTTCTCAAATCAGCAATAAAAACAATTAGTGGGAATACCGAATTGTGTAGTAAATACAGAGACAAGAAAGCACGTTTATTTACGAGGGTAGTCCCAGAAGTACCTGACCTAAGAAAGAAAACAAACAAAATTCGGAGAAAAATATCTCTATTTCTCAACACAGTCTCCTTTTTCAGCTTGATACATTTTTCCCACCGATGTTCAATAGCTTCGATACCCTGTTTATAGTGAGAATCGTCGAGCTCCTCAAAATAGCCATCAACTGCTGACTTCACCTCTTCATTGTAGGCAAATCTTTTACCACCGAACCATTTTTTTCAAATTTGGAAAAAGAAAATAATCCGCGGCGACTAAATCTAGCAAATAGGGTGCATGACGAATCAATTCAAACTTGAGCTTATCGATTTTGGCCATTGCGATAACGGATGTTATCACTGAGAGCGTTCACAACTGATGGCTGCCAAACAAATACTAAACAACGTAGCGTCTTCAAACTTGAAACGTAAGCTTTATAAGGTGGGTACTTTCTAATATAGTAATTTTTTTCAAACAACTACCGCCATCTATACGTTAGGTAAGTACTTCTGGGACTAAGTACACTCGTAAAATATTTAGAAACAGAAGAAGGGCAGTAAATAACTGCTTGGAAGATCTGTTATTCCTGTTATGGTAATATTCAAACTTTTATATTTTCTTTGCATGAGAAACTGCATTTTCGTCATTACAGACAACCTCCCAATAGTTCACATCATTGGATCTAACCACTTCCTAATAGTCCTTTCCCCTTCTGAACACTTCTGCTGACTTTACGTTAATTTCGCTTGATTACCGAATTAGCGTTACTGCGCATATGTGGTTATGGTATTGCGCGCAAACAGATTGAAGATACGACAATTTTATTCAATTACATTCAAAATTATGTCTATGTATATGTTACAAATAATAATCCTGCAGGGATACCTCCCCTGTTTGGCTTCCTCAGGGGTGCAGAGCGTTAATACAAAGTTGAAAATCAATCGCGGCATTTTGATTCATTTATAAAAAATGCAATCTTAATAATTAAAATAACGATAAGTAAGATTGAAAGACGAGAACGAAGGTGCTTAAAGGTTTACTGAAGAGAATGATTAAAGCCTCGGTGTCATATTTCTTATTGTTATGAAAAGTTGCACAAGGGAAATTGAAGCAATTCAAATTATTCAGTTTAATTTTATTTGGTTTAATTTTCAAAAAGTACAGTAGAAAGAAGATATACCAAATGATTTAAAATATATCTACGCTACGGTAAAATGACTAATTTTCTGGGACCTTATTAACCTTGAAAACTACCCAGATAGGCTTGTGTGATCATTACGACGTTCATACAAACTACAATTTTTGATTGTTCTAAAGTTTACGTTCATTTTGCCGCATGAACTTGAAAAAATAACTAATCTTAAATAAAATGTTAAATTTACATTTTAATGTGATTTAAATTAATCGCTGTATTTATTGTAGAAACATAATATATTTACAAAAAATTGTGCTTCTATCGAACACATGTTTAGCATTTCATTTGTGATATTTTGAAATCATTCAATGTCACATATATACTTCTTTAATAATTACTCATAAAGCGCATAACTTTAATGCATTTGATGAACTAATATTATCGAATGTTGCTGTACAATTTACTTACACTTGTCTGTTTGGGTGGGCAAAAGAAGAAAAAAACAGATGACTAATCTGCTCGCGCACGAATAGCTGAACGTTATCCCTATAACACTTCTGGACATGCATGGCTACATACAATGTACCTTCAACTGCCTTGTCGAACTAGGTAATGTATCATACCGTAGCGTACGAGTATGTTCCTGCACTATTCTAAAGATGTAATTTAAATAAACTTATTTTCAATATCCTAGTATCCCCACTTAAAAAATTGTCAATTTTAACCGAATGCTTACGGCTACACTGTAACTTAAAAACATTAATCATTTGACACAAGAGAAGTGCGTTACTTAAGTAGGATCAATACATGATAATTATCATCAAGAATTAAAAATAACTTTCAAAATACATCACTTTTTGATATCATCATTAGATTATTTTAACCAGCATTACAAATAGTAAGTAACTGAAAAATTTGTCGTTTTTATATAATTCTTACGTAACTTCGTTTATTATTATTCATTCAATAACGATAAGGATGCAGAAAAGCCTTCTCGGTTTTTCACATCGACGATCAGAGTTGTTAAGAGGAAATCGAACAGTAAGGTGTCCCTTGTACTAGGCGTGTCCGTAAAATAAGGTCTCCAATTTTTTTTCACATAGAAAACATGTTTATTGGCAATGAATGAGTGGCGTTGGTGGAAAGGCTGGACTTTCAGCTATTTTTCGACGTAATCACCGTTGCGATCGATACACTTCTGCATGCGCTGTGGCATTTTTCGTATACCCTTGTCATAGAACTCTCCCGCCACGTTGGGCAGTTAGCGCTGACAGTTCTATGACGAGGGTGTACGAAAAATGCCACAGCGCATGCAAAAGTGTATCGATCGCAACGGTAATTACGTCGAAAAATAGCTGAAAGTCAAGCCTTTCCACCGATGTAACATTCATTGCGAATAAACGTGTTTTCTATGTAACAAAAAAGCGCCCAACGTGGCAAGAGATTCTATGACAAGGGTATACGAAAAATGCCACAGCGCATGCAAAAGTGTATCGATCGCAACGGTGATTACGTCGAAAAATAACTGAAAGTCCAGCCTTTCCACCGATGTAACATTCATTGAAAATAAACGTGTTTTCTATGTGAAAAAAAAAAATTGGAGACCTTATTTTACGGACACGCCTCGTATGCTTAGTGGTTTGTATTATACGATGATTGTAACTGTGACCGGAGAATTTCGTATCGTATCGACGCACGGTGGTCAGTTTCCTTGAATTAGGGGAGGAAAACATTCTTAATGGCTTATTCAACTTAAACCAAATTCGGTATAGGGGGTTTTTCGGGTCGCTGATCACGAATCTGAAGTCAGATTTCAAAAATTCAAGATGGCGGATCCAATATGGCGAACGAGATTTTCGAAAATTTTGAATTTTTACAAATATAACTTCATATTCGTAATCAGCGACCGAAGAAGCCCCCTGTACCAAATTTGGCACGAATCCGTCAATTTTCGAAAATCTCGTTCGCCATATTGGATCCGGCATCTTGAATTTTTTAAATCCGACCTCAGATTCGTGATAAGCGACCCAAAAAAACCTCCCATACCGAATTTGGTTTAAGTCTATTAACTGCTTGAAAATCATGACCTCTGGCTGGTTTTTTGAGATTAAAAAGAAATGTGAAGTGATGGCCAAGTTTTGACAGCGGATACCTTCATAAACAGCTTCCTCCGAGTAATTACTGTAACCCCTGAAGGTCTTACAAAAGAAAAAATGCAAAAAGTACAAAACATTAAATATTCAAAGAAATCGTTTTGTCAACTCGGGGGGTATTACTTAAAATTCTTTTCCTTAAAAAGTGGAGAAAAGTGGAGACCAATTAAGCCTGATTACAAAACTACACAGGCTTGTCTTCCTTACACATATTTTATTTTACCCGGGAAATGCTGGGAAATACAATAAAACGCCTGGACTTTCAATAGCATTGTAATACGTTATCACTATGCTAATAAATTAGTTTTAAAAATACATCTAAGTCATAAAAATCGATGAAAGTGTTATACCCGACTATTTTCCGATCCCTTCCGAGTACCAAACAACAATTACTTTTGACTCGTGCCTTCCTTCACATATTTGATTTATGACCGCACAGATATGTACAATTCCCCACTGTGCCACGTGGCGACGGCCTATTTGTACACTATCGGTGAATTTACTTTCTTCCTGAGAGTAGCCTGAGTACTTCGCCATCTAGCGAGCTCCCGGACAAGCAGACATTTACAAGATTTAACCTACTTATCACTATAGAACAAAATAAGTTATTTCCTAAAAACAATAAGAACTTTAATCAAGTTGACATTTAAAAAAAGTACTTATAAAAATAACATTTGACCCTGTACTGTTAAGAAGACAAAAATTCTAAAACCGAAAACGTCAAATTAATATAAACATAAATGCGTTATATTAAAATGACACAAAGATTTATATCGATCTCAGCATTAAACTGCCGATATTTCCTCAGACTAATTTCGAACAGCGTAGATATTCAATATACGTCTAAAAATGTAACAGTAATATATCACGCACGCGACGCGATGAATCGAAATGCTCTACTGTAAAAAATAAAATTTTCTCACGATCTTCAATACCGAAAACGAATCTCTATTACCTCGCCGCCTTTTACCTCGTCCCCTCCGAATAGAATTAATTGAAACTCGCAGAATTCGCACGGGCGACTCTCGACGAGCACTGAACTTTCCTTCCACCCTTTTGACTCCGCGACAACGTGCGAAAATTCAGGGTATCGGGTCGCTTTGAATTTCATAGGATCAATATGCCGTAGACACCTATACATATGGGTACCTATACCCATAAAGTCAACGGCGATATATTTTATCGTCGACGCGCGATATATCGGCACGTCTCTCTGTGCAAAGGCTGCAGTCTCCTTGCGCGCTCCCGACTTTTAAACGGCGCTGGAAGAGGAGGTAGACGAGGTGCGCGCCCGCACGAGTGAACAAGCGAAGTGCTCCCGTGTGGCGCAGCGTGCTACCGCAAGTCAGGAGGGGGGAGGTCGCGCGAGACTTACGAGCCGAGGGTTATCGTCGCCATCCGTTACCTGCGAAGGGAATGTATGGCTGTACACCGCGATACAGCCTCGATCTCACACCTACGTTGGCGTGTGGACGGTCTCCCCTCTCTTAACGCGCTTGGACGGTCGCAACTGAGAGTTGAGTGACGCGAGCGGATCAAGATCCATGACTATCCGAACCACGTTATTTCGGGAGGCGCTCGCGCGCGGCGCAATTTATAGGCTCGAGCCGTCCCAGCTGTTGCCGCTGTTGCGGGGGCACGCAGCTGCGTAAGTACGCGTTTGGCTAGGCGCTGTGAGCGGACAGGTTTCGAAGGGGTTGACGGGGAGCGACAGAACGGAAGAACGGGGCGGTCTCTCCCCCTAAACTCGAGCTTTATCCCACTTTCGATCTGACTGTCGTAGCGAATCTGCCGATGCGCGCAATTAACCACGCCGAAACGCATTCTACTGATGGGTGCGGGCCGCGTAGCTGCCGCATCGTCGGCGAACGGCATAAATAGTAAATATCGCTCGCTTAAAGTGCGAGACGTCGAAACGCGCGACATGTCAAGGGAAATAACGGCGTCGATAAATGGTTTTAAGGTGATGATATAAGGCTCGTTAAATAAATACACATACATGAAAGCATTAACCGGTTGTAGCGGTAGTTGACCACCACTGATATTCGTTCACGTTGTATTTATCTAATAAAGCATTAACAATTATAAACGCTAGTCTTCGGATGTAATTTGGAGTGCGCTTTAGCCAATAACACTTAACTTGTAGTTTAAATATCATTAATCTTGAAAATATCCCACAGCAAAAATTTAGCCGCATGAGGACGCCACGTACGCATCCCGCGACATCTCTGTGTATACTTGTGTACAACGGACGCGCGCGCCGCGCCGCGGGCGCTTTAGAAGCGAGTAGAGTCGCATGTCCGGGGAGTGGGAGTGGCTAACCTCGCCGGCAATAATGACTGATCGGCGAAAATTAGAAACGACGTATCGCTAATAGCGGTTTTCCATATCGTGCGACGGTAATGGTATAGCGTAGCTGAGGACTATTAAAGCCGCGTAAATAAATAATAGGCTACTCGTGACGTTTTCGATTCATCGCGCGGCAACGCGTCCTCGAGTCGCGGCGCCGCTCACGAGCAATTACGCGCAGAGGGCTACGGAATTTCACCCCAGCAGGGAATGGAGCTGTTTTAGTAATGAAATCGATCGAGGGGGGCTTAATGGACGTTCGCGGTAAGGTTTCGAAAAAATTGTTATTTTATTCCCCAGACCCCTTTCTGCGGGTGTTAGTGAAGGGATGCGAGTTCAGTAATCGCGATAAACGCTAACGTTATACGTACAGGTACTACATTATTCAAATTCTTTGTAAATTTACTATACGTTTTCTATGTATAAAAAAAAGTATTATAAAATTAGAAGTTAGATGCATCAGTAAAATTATTAAAATTATTAAAATCATTGGTACTACATTATTAAAATTCTTTGTAAATGTACTCTTTATGCATATGTGCCCACGCATGGACAAAATGATTTGACGCCAGTTATTTGTAATTTGTGACATGGAAAATATTGAAAAAGCATGTCCATCCAAATGGACGCGATGACCGAAAGGGTTAAAGTGTCACTCACTCCTTTTACGCTCAGCACAGTAATAGAAAGAGAAATTAAAATTACCCCCATATCCATCCTTCCCACAATCCTGCTAGGATTAATCAAAGAACCGACATGCAACAACTGCAAAACGCCATCCATGAGAAGCACCCCCGGCAATTCGATGACATGAATTGTTAACAAATTTATACTTTAACAATTCGACCCCCTAATTTTCCGTGCATTTCGATCTGAACGCACGCCAACGTAAACCATCTCTCTCTCCCTCTATCTACTCGCTTTAAAGAGAATCCCGCGCGTACCTATCGGCTATTTCCAACTCAGTCTCGAACCCCGACGTAGCGAGAAAATAATTGGACGTTTCGAAAACTCGAGAGCCAAATAGCGAGAGAGCGCCCCGATGAAACTGCCGCGAGCAAAAACAGAAGGGAAACGCCTGGAGAGCTTCGTTAAAAAGTTAGCGACCGCGCGCGAGGATTCGGACGGAAGCTGCAGGTTTGCACTGCCGCCTCGCATCCTACGGTAGTCACGGCACATGTGCTTATTGGAAAAGAGTGGGGAGAGTGAAGTCGGAAGGGGAGGGGAGCACACCTCTCGCATAAAGCGAGTAATGAAAATAGGGAGGGAGAGCGCGATTTTATCGAGCAGCGTGGAGTGATATCTCCCCGTGCTCGCTCGACGTGGAAGAAGAATAGGAAGAATCTCTTTCGTATTTTCCTTTCGCGCGGCCGCGTCGCCGCGACGCCCTTCCACGCGGACGGGAGAAAGGCGAAGCTGCAATGCGAGACCGGGGCGACTCTCTCGGCCTGAAGCAACGTCGAAACGAACCCATCCGCAACTCAAGCCCCCGGTAATGGCGTCGGACTGGAATCGTATTTAACTTTAAATTAAATTCCGCGAGGTGCAAGAAATATTGCCGATAACGCGGAAGAAGTTGCGAGGCGAGCCCTTTCCTCACCCGGGTGGCGGACCACGCTTATTATGAAATTCCTCCTTATAGCGGTTTATACGGCAGAACGCCACGACTTGATTTTCGAATGAGATCGAAAGTAAGTAGACGGATGGTTGGACCGTAGGGAGAGGGAGGAGGGTATCGAAATTCTGAGAAGGAAGATTCCTCGGAAAGATCAAACGAAGGGTGAAAGGACGCATCGTAGGTAAAGGAAAATTATATATCTGTGATTCTTGCTTGAGAAAGTAATTTTCCTAACTTTGTTACTGATTTTCGATAAAATAAATGCTCGCTGAATACATTTTCTCGTTTCCGTATTAATATTCCATAAAAAGTTCATTTCATTCAATTATTTCCTGCCTTTCGTTTTGCGCGCAATTACCCGATGCGCGAGAAATTTTTCTCTCTTTTGCATTCTTCCCTCTTTGCAAGATACAACATCAGCTAATGAAAAATTGTTCGATATGAGGATGCGTAATGATGAAAGAATATTTGGAGCTTCTATTGCCATATTGATTCCAATTCGAAAAATCACGCTCCATGGGAATGTATCACACTCAAGTGCGCACAATTCGCACACTCTCCCCTACCGTAAGTGAATTTCTTATCGAGAGGATTTTAGTCTTCTTACAAGCGAAATTCTATTATGGTCGTAAGTTGAGAAGAATTTCCTCTTGTCACAGATAGATTCCGCTTACGGTAACACGCCCTTTTCTGAGCGCGTGGTGAAAAATACATGCTGTGTCTAGAGATGTACGTTTACTATTACACTAGTAATAATAACGTATAAATGTAATAACAGATAAAGATAAAATGTGCGTGTGATGATGACGATGATAATAATACCAGTATAACAAGGGGGATGGAAGGCAGTGATTTTCCAAGAAGGGTCGTGCGAAAAACGCGCGATATTAATATCCAGAGAAAAGAGAAACGGACGCGCAAGTCTCGCGAGGGTGCGAGAGTGTAGCGCGACAGAGAGGAGCGGGGAAGAGACAGCCTCTCACGCGCGGCGAGAGGAATCCCGAAATCAAGGGAGAGAGGCGACTGATAAATAACGAAAATGTGTCCCCCCGGGTTCCCGAGGGATTTTCACGAGAGACGGTAAACAGACGGATAGTGGACGCGGGCGCACGCAACGGCTACGTTGCTGGATCTTCAATCACAAGATTGCTCAATTATTTTCCCACCCACTCCCCGCAACTCACTCTCTCTATCCATCTCACTCCGTCCGGTCTCCCCTTCCCATCTGTCGCTCGCGCCTTTCTCCTTCTCCGCTCGCCTCTCGACGAAACACCCGACTATATGTATACGGCTACGTATAGCCGCGAGTACCCGCAGGCCACGGCAGAAGTCACTTAGTTGGCGATGAGCGAAACTTTAGCGATTTCTCGAGGCAGACCGCGGAAATAAGCGAGGCGCTGCGCGAAGGAAAAGCGGATATCCGGAAGTTATCGCGAATTGCCTCGGGGACGAGTCACGAGGGCGGACGATAGAAAAAAGAAACGGAGAAAAGAGGCGCGTGTGGAAGGAGAGGGAGAAGAAGTTCCTCGTTACAGTAGACGGGCAGGCGGGCAGGCGGGCGGAGTGCCACGGAGCGATGCTCCGGCACACCGGTCGAGTTCTACGTCGCCCTTTTTAAAACGAAGAGTCGGAAGGGCGAACGCAGAGCCATAAATGCAAATTTTCGCGTACGCGCGCCCACCTCTCATTTCTTTTCCGTCTTTCCGACTCCTGCTGCCAGCACCTTACCCCCCCTCCAGCGATGAGATACAAGTTACTTATACGTAGGTATAGGTCTAGAACGAGCTTGGCGCGCCGCGCGAACGTCTCGCCGCCTTCCTTACCGCTCGTAACGATCAGCGGGAAAAACTAACTGAATAATAATTGCCTTCTTGTTCTCGCCGCTTGAATGAGTCCGCCGTACGCAGCTGGCGGAACCTCGGGTGCAAGTTCGTCCCGGCGAACTCCGCATAATTTTTCAGATATGTATAACTATCCACTTCGATGGATCATCTGCTCTTCTATATGCCGCGTCTCTTCCTCTTTTCCGTTTTAGCCGCGTCTCCTCGTATACGAAGTAACGGGAAGGAAGGAGATGCGGCTAAAATGTAAAAGGGAGACTACCATCATAGTGGAACGCGAGGAACGACGCGACTGTTCCGCGAGAGAAAGTGTTCGGTCAGTTCTGCCCGTCGTTGCGGGTGATAACGACAGGGGTGGGCGAGGAGAGTAGACGGGGATTGTTGAAAATGTCGAGAATTCGTTCCAACTTTGCATAAAGGTCTCGATTTCATTTCGATGCGACCGTACTCCGGTGCGATAAGGACCAATTTTCTTCAGGAGCACCCAGCCGTATCTGTCCGCAGATTGTATTTATGAGGCGTTCCGTGTGAGCTCACAGCCGCCTCTAAAATAATATTATTCGCAAGAATATGAGAAATTGTAAACTTACACATATTAAAGTACCTACCAGATATAGTTACCTACACCCCGACGACTATGATTATTTTTCAAGTTTTCGTTAGGACCTGTTCTTTTTATACAGTACTTAAGGCTCTAAAAATTGTAGAATTTCTCCGACTTTTAAAGGCAATATTATTTGAGAAGTGGCTGAGTTCCTAGACTAGATTATTTTTCAAGTTTTCATCAAGACCTGTTATTTTTATACAGTACTTAATATGTACTCTACAAATTGTAAAATTTTTCCGACTTTTAAGGACAATATTATTTGAGAAGTGGTAAAGTTCCTAGACTTACAATTAGTATCGCGCAATAGGCAGCTTACTTTTGTACTTTGAATGGCAATATCTTGCAAATGGGGGGTTCAACGCGGATAAGTATTTTACCTTAGACTTCTTTTACTAGTTCCAATGTGTTTTCTAACTTTCGTACGGATTAATATATCGAACTTCTTTTAAAGAAAAGAAGGTGGTCTTGATATTTCATATACAAAGAGCTCCATCAAAAGCGTTGAATGCATTATGTGCACCTGGACACCAAGCAACTTTTGTTTGGAAATGTTCTTCTAAAATGCATTCCGCGGAAACAATAAAAATACCTCCCTTAACCTCTTCTGGCGTGCAAAAACTGCGTACTTATGAAGAGAGAATGAAAATAATTCAGTTATTTGTTTTCAAAAGGAGGTAAGTATCAATTTAGGAAATATTCTTATATTGGAAGTATTATAGATATTTTTTTAGAGTTGTATGCAATTGGATAATAATGAGAAATGTTGGGATCACTAGATTTTGTACAGGATAAAATTAAATAAACGCTTTGAAATTAAAGTATATAAAAATAATTAGTTACATTTAATACCTTAACCATTTAAGTGACAGAAGACTAGGACACATTTTAAAACATATTATGTAAACTCTTTTTATGTATATAATATTTCTTGCCGTGAAAAAATTGTTTTCATATTTTTTAAAATTATAGATAAGTACTTATTTGTATTATTTTTTCATATGTATTAGAATTTACATTTATCTTGTGCAGTATTAGTTTCCCATTAAAACATGAGCTAAGAAACTTACAATTAGGCCTGGTGGGAAACTATTCTCCCAGTACAACTTAAAGAGTTAACTGAAAATTCTTCATATCATGTAATTTATTCCCAAAATGGAATAAAAAGTACACATACCTATGACTGAATGGTAAAGTTATTGATTCTGCATATTCAAATGTCGTTAATGAGTCCTCCGACAACTAATCGACCTACATATACGCCACATTACGCCCTTGTAGCATTGTAAAAGCCAAAAAGACTTATAAAGAATTTGTTTTCGAAACAGACAGAAATACGTAAAAAAAAAAACACCCGAAAATGGTCGAATAACAAATTTGAAAAACTAAAGGCAAAAGGACATATTGGATATGGTTGATACGCCCTTTTAGCATTAGTTTTCGAGATTTTTAAGAAACTTTATGTCAAAAGGGTGTATCGACTATATCCTATGCTCCCTTTTGCTTTTAATTTTCCAAATATTTGTTTTCCACTTTATTTATTCATATTTATAGTTTAAGCGAATAGAAAAATTTTGTGTACGACCTTTTGGCATTAGTGATGCGATATAGCTATATAAATTTACCATGCACAATTCTATCAACGTTAATAGAACACTTGTGAATGTTCATATACTCGAAAAATATTCATAAAAGATTCATAGAATATTCCCTACCGCATGGGATAATGCCTCATTTGAGGTCGTAACAGCCCATTTCAAAAGTAAGGGAGAGGCATATAAAACTGATGGAATATCAAGATAAAGGGGGTTTAGATACTCTGTTTCTCCACGAGGACGTACACACTTGGTGAAAAGTAGATTCATTAGGAGGGTTTTCCTTGTGTGTTTCATTTTACCTATAATAATTCAATAGTGAGTTTCTCACGTACTTTGCTAGACATTCAACAAAGGCTTCCGTATTAATTATTACGAGAAACTACCGGTTTATTTCTAGTGACAAGAAAGATAGCAAACTTTTTATCTAAAGCAGATACTAGATACAGTGTGAAACCTCTCTAAAATAGACACTCAAAATAGAACTGCTACGTTACAGAGAGAAGGCGTCTAGAGACGCGGATAGTAAATGCTAGAAATCCACGTACATTTCGTATTTGCTGCACGAAGCTAGCGCCGAGCATTGGGCTCGTGCATGGGTACTGTTATACTCGTATGCTCTAGTGGCGAAAAAATTGAAGTTAAAATCGTGTACATTTTCTGTGTAGCATATACGGAGAGCTCACGTTTTGTGAAAATTATCGCGAAATACACGTGAAAATTGCATTTGCTGTTATGACGAAATCAAGACAATCTTTCTGTACATTAAGTTATACAAATCGTCTCCAAAAGCATGAAATTCGAGTTTATAAATAAAATTTTATTCCTTCCCATATATCGTAGTGTAACGACAGTCAATTCACCAGACCGAGTACTTTTAATTATATCTTTTCGTGTTTTTAGTCGCATAGGTGTTTGCCTTTTGTTCTGACTGTATCACGAAGGAAATGTTTATTTATCGAAAAGAATCGTCACGCCATCACACACCCGACCACGCACGAGCCCAATAGAAGTGTGCATCAACGGTGGATCGTTTTAAATTCCCCCCCCCCCCCCTAGTGGCGAGGAACTGGAGTGGGGCAGGAAAGTAAGGGGCGACTACTTCAAGGAGAGGCGACTTAAGAGAGGTTTCACTGTAGACGTATTGATTCGCATAATTATTTGATGGTAAAAAATGGACAAAACTGCTTCCTCCCAAACGTTATACCCGCTATGCAGAGGTGAGTACCCGAGAGAATAATTATCGCGATGGGACTAATGGCGCGAGTCGGTGCGACTCGTCGATCCCCTGCAATTCCGTCCGCCTAGCGAGTCTCTTCCGTTCGATTAATTAGCCACGTTAATCCTTGGCGATTAATACCGTCTGGGACGAACGGACGGGAGGAAAATTGCTAACGACGGAACCACGAATCCCGTGCGCTCGATTCGATACTCGCGGATTATCCATCCTGCGGGGGAATCCATCGGTTCTCGATTAGACCATGTAACGACGGGTACGAAAAATTTAGTTATCGTCTTTTACGTTTCGTGCACTAATTTCGAAGTGCGGCGCGGAATGCGAATGCAATTACTGTAAGAAATTAATGCATTTATTGGAAAATTACTACGTGGAATGTAGAATAATTAGCGTTCCATTTTGCAGAAAGTAATGAATACCGCATTAAGCAACGAAGAAAGAGAATTGTGAGGATGCTATAGTTAAGTCCTTCCGATCCATTGTAACTATAATACTGATAATGATATTTCCCGTTGTTTTCTAATTCATATAATCATATTGAAAGGATCAAATTGAACACTGAGATTTTCAACTTCGGAGAAACATAATTTTACCAATGAACACCAGATTTATCGTGTATACTTACATTTTGCCAATTATATTCCTTTCATTTTTGTTAAGATCGTTAATCGCCGTCCAAATATAGTAGTCATATTATTCCTTCACTTTCCGATGACATTTCTACAAAGACAATAACGCGATTGACTAAAGTAACATAGCCAGTAATTTCACGTTCATCGAAAGCATTGTCCCATTGATAAAATAATGTTTTCCGAGTTCAAAATATTTAGATTCTGATTTACAAAAATGTATTAAGAGTATGACTAGATAGCGTATTTTCTACCGGGTAGAGACAATGTGTGGCCTAACGCGTCCAATAGCGAATTGCCTGTCTCATTTCTCTCTGCATTGGACACATTTCTCTTCATGGGCGGTATTTCTTCGCCGTCCTCGGCTATACTCGACTGACAATAAAGGAAGCCCAGGACCGTTGCACCACCCGTAAGGAGAAAGAAGGAGGTTGGATAAAGAAGGGAATGAAGGGGAGCAACCCGCAATAGTTGCAAAGACTACACACCATTCCCCTACGTGGTAGAAAATACGCTCTGTACAGTTTGGCAAATGACAAAAAATATAATCGAAACATCGCCGCCTTATTGTATACAATGTTCATATATTGAATTGCATTGGAAAGACTTAATTAACGTGCTTAAGGTTTAAATTTAAATTAGTTTTTTAACGAATCAGCATCTTACAATTTAATCTTGCAAGAAGCGCTCTATCTTTTATTCCGAAAAAAAGAAATCTACGAGGGAGCAGTCTGGATCTGAAAAGTTTCGAACAGACACAATAACATACGTTTTTTCTCGAGATACTGGTGGAAAATAGCGCAGCGCGCGGGGGATCGTGAATTTGCCCGAAGCTACAGACATATACGTTTACGCAGGTCATATGCCTGCACATTCGTGGTACATAAGGGGTAAATAACTCATGTCGCGCCCGAGTCTTTTTTCGCAGAAAGTCTAACGCAGTTTAGCTCTGTCTATTTTCCTGTGCTCGTGGTTGCATAAACGAGTTGTATGCACGTGTACTCAATTTTCATCCGCTATAAAACAGAGTTTTTCCACTTTGCCTTGTAAATAAATAGATGCGCTCTACGCTGATAATGAGTGAGTCATTTGGTTTCCACTTGCCTAAAGTGTATATACGGAGCATTCTACACCACTTAAACACTAAGAAAATTAATATATATCCAAAAAAATATAATAATCAAGTTACACGTTTACAATAATTCTACCATATCACACACTAATTCTTTCATGAATCACGAAGTAATCGTATCTTTTTATTTTTATTTTTAAAATTGAGAGCCAGCTCTATTGATAGTAGGTACCTTTTTGTCTTCATGGTCGATAAGTAAGAAGAGAATGTTGTGCAAAGTTACATCATAGAACTCCCAGTCGTTTGAGAGATTCAGCGTCTTTAAAAAAAGAGATTGCTCTATTTCTCAAATGCTTAGGAGTTCCGTGATGTAACTGTGGAAAATTTTCTTTTTATTTGTTGAATATAAACAAAAAAGTTACCGCAGCTTATGAGATTTCACCTCCATGAACTGTTTCCCATTCAGAAGTCAACATTGTTCCATGTAATTATAGCAAACTAAAAATCAATTATCAATTTTAGTGATATTTTTATAAAGTAATAGAATAATGTTTAATAGCAATCACTGAAATTAATGACCCACTATCGAAATAAGCAACAACTACTCGATGTTAGGCACTTGTATTTCTATATTTAGGACTATGATTTATTACCGTGAAGGAGCAGCGAAAGTACAATTTATTACCCGCGACTACCGGGAAAGGTGCCATCACTTAACAACCGAGAAAAAATAAAAACGGCGGGTCCAACGGGCGTGATACATGTGCCGTACACTTGGGTACAACGTGACCGTTGGTCACTTTGCTCCTCATTCGAAAAGATTTTTTTTTATAGATACCATGTCGTTTTCGTCTCCTTCGACGTCTTCTGATGAAGAAGATATCGTATTTAATTCGAATTTGCAAAAATGGTGCATGTTTGAGAGGAATGAAAACATTCATACACATAATGTTAATAAAAAACGAAGTTTTCATGGAGAGTTCCATCATATTACTGACTTATTGTTGACCCGTCCGGTAATTGCTTTTCGAGAAAAGTGCGAAACCGTGGTATTCGCGACCTATGTTCGCCGAAATACGCCGATTTGCCGATGGCGGATTAACGCTGTAGTTAGATGGTAAAATCAGATATGTGTCAATTTTCTTCATTTTTCAAGAGAACCATTTAAAATTGATTAATCTATCATAAAACATTTGCAAACAATTTATGATAAGTTAATCAATTTTAAATGACTCTCCTGAAAAATGAAGAAAATTGAAATATCTGATTTTGCCATCTAACTACTGAACTATGGATATGGATGACGCTATTAAACAATACGAAGCGATACTCAGCAATGTGTGTGTGTTTAATGTGTCTCTTATGACGTCTAGGGAAAAATTGTCTATATCGTACCACTGTTGATATTTTATTAACAGAGTGCTCAGCTATCTCTATTTCATAAAATATCAGTGGTGATACGATTTAGGTACCTAGTGGAATGATACAGGCAACTTTTCCTTAATCGTTTCGAGTATACGGATACTGTTATACTTCAGTGAGTATGTATGGCAGTATATAATATGTGGAAAAAAATGTCCCCCGAAAAGAAGTACCGATCCACAAAGCAGATCATCAATCACACACGCGCACTAAAGTACCAATCAAAGTAAACTAAAGAACAATTGAATACCACGCTGAGAAAACAATATCATGACAAGTAATGGATATAGATAGTTATACCATTAGTAGTACAATAGACTCTCGATTATCCGAGGTAATCGGGACCGAGGGTACCTCGGTTAAAAATAAAACTCGGATAATCCGATGTTATTTTAAATTGGTACATTTTTTTTAATGTTAAAGGTAATGTTAAAGGTTAAAGGTACATTATACAGTTTTATATTTACTTACATATGTATTTCATCTTACAAAGAAGTCTCTGGTGGATTTTTGAGTTAATTTTGTGCCTCTCTTGGAAGCGGCGATGTTGCGCCAACGTTGGAGAAGCAGTAGATCATGCGGCGAAGTCAGGAGAGAGCCCTCGGTTAATCCGGAGCCTCTCGGATAACCGCGAGTCTACTGTATAAGGTTTATATACAAGTGTAGTTAATGAAAACGAGTAACAGTTAAGATAAATCCATTAATATGTAGGTAATGAATCCTAGGTGCATTCGCCAATGCGTGATATGGTAACTGTTACTTGACCCATTATACAATCAATCGCCTTGTCGATTTCAAGCAACACAATTTCTAACCTTTGATGTATCATTAACTACTAATGTTTTGTTCTCGTAGTGCACTTCATTTAACATCCCATTTCCAGCTCACGTTACGCGCACCACAATTAGGTACCGCGAATCGCGTGGAGTCACTTTCGAAGCGCGAATCAAACGACGCAACTAATTGTGAAATGTCAACGCCTAATCGGCTCCCGGCAAATTACGAGCTCGAATAGCTACGACGCGCCTATTCGCGCAAATACGCAGTGGCCACGTCACAATAGAGAGATTGCAGGGCATCGGGGTCCGCCAGCACTACGTTGACGGCTGGCAAAGATGAAAGAACGTCATCGCGGTGAGCTCCGCACTCACCGAGAACCGTCCGCGAGGATTTACATTTTCGAGGCACATACTCGTTCGGTTCTTTGTCTCGCGGGGAACGAATAGCGATCAATAGGCCAGTTCATATTATATAGCGCATATATAGCGCTGCGAGCGAAAACTCCATCATGAGGGAAACATTATGGAATAAAACGAAACTGCCGATTTTATCGAGCAACAGCGAGCTCTGTTTTATATCGCTCGTGATATGTAAAATTTCGCTTTAACAATCTGCCGTACGGCGTATTTTTTGAATGACATACTGATCCTTTACGCGTGTTTTCATATACGTATATGTGAAAAGTGGATATACGTTCCTCGCCGCGTTAAATCTGTTATCTCTTCAAATTGAACCGAGCAGATCACGATACTTTTTTCATTTCGAACACATTTTTTTTTAATATCTCGACATAGGGAAAAGTTAGCTATATCGGTCCACACTGTCCAAATCGTACCATCATTGGTATTTTATAGGTTCGTTCCAACAAGCATTTTAGGACAGTTCTAGAACCGTCCTGGACCTAGTTAAGAATTATTTAATGCGCATGCGCCAGTCAGATGCGTTCTAGAACTGAATTCACGGGATGTGTTGGAACACAGGATCGCACACAGCACAGGGAGGCTTGTCCACCTTTTGTATACATTTTGCGGAAAATCACGGGTTATCCTAAGCGGATGTGTGAGTTCAACTAATTGTTGAAACGTAAAAAACATTAGAGTTTTCAAGGGCTTATCATGCACAAACATTCAAAAAAGCAGAAAAAGAAAGATGAGTCCAAAAAGAGTACAAGAGAGTGCATACATTTTTTCCTTCTATAACTTGGAGGGGAGTGATTTTTTCGGATTTTTTATTTTCAATTATCATTTACCTAAAAAGTTATCACAACTTTTATATCATGGCCATTAACTCATTGTGGAGTTATTATGTTTTTTCATTTTTTCTCGAAACTATCTTTATGCATTTGTACTGTTCTCGGACTCACCGATTCAAATAGAGCGCGTCTCGCGCCTTACTACGCGTGGGCTAGAAAATCGTCCCAACTCAGAACTAGGGACTGGAATTACCGTTCTAGAACCGTTCTGTTACAGTTCGCAGTTTAGTTGGAACGCTCTTTGGAATCGTTCCAGAACCAGTTCTGTGTTTGTTGGAACGGCTAAGCCAGACTGCGCACACTCCGCCGAGTTCAGAACCAGTTCTCATGTTAGTTGGAACGAACCTTATGATACAGCTACACACTGTTTGATAGAAAATCAGTGGTGATCAAAAGCTTCGATAGAGGCTCGCGCCAAGGACTAAAAACGCGTAGCGCCAGGCGCGAGGCTCACAGAGATGCAGATACGCAACAGGATGCAATACGCATTCCGTCATGTGACGCTACTACATGCGCATGGATCTCTCCATTGTCTCGAATACTGGAATGAAAATTCATTTTTTTAAATCCGGTACTTATATATATTATTGAACAATGCGACTTGATAAATTATCAAGAGCTTTGATATTATTTAAACACAATAAACGTATGTAAATATCCCGGAAACGGTAAGAGACACGGCTAAACAGAGAACATTTTTGGGCTTCCTAAAGAAAGAATCAAACTTTTAGTCGCTATGATGTTCTTGTACATCACGAACCGATAATTATTTAAACGATTAACACAATTGCAAATATCTCGGAAATGGTGACAAAGACGATGAAATGGACAAAAATGTTTAACCATTCATACGAGCTCGAATATTCAGCTACGATGGTATTACGATAATTCGTTTAAACAATAAATATTTGCAAATATCTCGAAAACTGTGGGTACGACGAAATGGAGGAAATATTGGAGGTACTTCAGGGAAGGTTTTGAAACAATATATAGATGGTCGAAAGTCTAACTGTGACGGTATTATTGAAGAATACGAATTAATAATTTATTTAAATAATGAAATGATGCAAACATCTCGAAAGCAGTGATAAATATGGCTAAATGAGTGAAATTCAGACAATATATGCCGGGCATATTGAGTTGTTACGTAGAAGTATGAATATGAAGAAGTCAATCCATAAGCCGTGAACGAATTTCAAAAAACTAATGATATCCCCAAAAATATAGCAAAAATGTAAAAAATATGCCAAGGGCTATGCGAAGCATCTTACAAAATGTATCCACTATAAAAGTTGTGTTGGCAAAGATTCTAACAAAAACGACACACCGTGTTTAGTCCCACACAAAAAGTATTGGTATCCAAATGTAGTGCCAAATACCTACATACTTACCAAGCATTTCTCGGGATGGGCGAGATAGATGTGAGAGTGTGAGCAAAAAATTCGATTAATCCTTCAACCTCCCCTATGTTGTCCATTTCGTAAATCAGTTGGTATAATCAAACGTAATAAATGTGACCGAGATCGAAATGACAAATGACTATACCAAAGCAGGCCACCTATGTTCAAAATGTTACTTGGCGAGCCCATGCCTGAACAAATTATTATTATTGTTTGTGTATGCTCTGGCTGGGGTACTTTTGAACTCTAAGAATTAATATAGATAGACAGATATATTTATATCACCCCAGCGGCCATGAATAAATGGGCTTGGTTAGGTGTCCTAATACAACATTTTCTCTCAAAACACTCACACTTCGTACATCACACTCCGTACCTTTGTATTATTTTTCTCCTTCTCTTTCCTTGCTTTTTCCATCTCTTTTAACCACTCTACCTCTTCCACGGTTCCTGAACTGAACGATATTTGACTCACCCCCACTTCTCCTGATTTTAAGCCTCCGCAATTTATCACTAGATGTTCTAGGGACCCAACTTTCTCTCCGCATAATACACAATAAGAATTAATATAATGTTATTCGATAATATATGGAGTGTATATTATATAACATAGTACTCTACTACTCTACAATTTCTTCTGCGACGGGCCAGCCGAGGACCATTACGAACATTGGTGACCTTTTTACATTTTTGATGTATCTTGGGGGTACGATTATCTACTTCCCAATTATGTAAATCGTAGGTAATACCATCGATTTTCTGTGAAACAGAATAATCTGCTATCTCTGTTTCGTAAAATATCAGTAGTAGTACGACATAAGCAATTTTGTCCTATATTATTTAAGAGCCCGTCGAGTAAAGAATTGAACGTGAACTTCATATCACATAAATAACGTATGTTATTAAAACCTGGTGTATACGTCGTACGCCTTCCTTTATATGTCATACACGTATAATTTTAGTTTGAAAACTTTGTAGGGAAAACTACAAATAACGGAAATCAACGAAGATTATAGTTTGACATCCGGTATACTGCGTCGAGTGAAAATAATTACATTTTCGAGTCTCAGTGACCTCAGTGAAAAACGATGGTACAAAAACAAAAAATACAGTACTTTAAAAATAAGAGACCGTGAATCGGGGTAGCATAAGTAGAATAAAAAAAATTTCGACGCTATAGCGTCTTAAATGCGGTTAAAATCAACGTTTATGATCCATCCTAACCATTTTTCACGGAGATCTGTCGTGATGGGCAAAATCTGGAAACACGATCGATTTCCACGATTAAAAATACGTCCGGAAATCGTTGATTTCTTTCGATGGCTAAAATCGTGTTGTACTGTGCAATTATAATCAAATTCTTCTCTCACAATCGGTATAGCGTGGATAAAGCAAGCGCGTGCGCTTGCGCCTCAATTGTTTCGACTATTTGTCGAAGTCGTATTATTTAATGCGAAACTCTCTATATATACGTATCCTGTAGAGTATCGAGAACGAACGTGCGCGTGCTGTACAAAGCCAAGCAAACCGCGCATCGTACGGATGCATTACCGTGATTGCTACGGCAGGAAATGCTAATTCACTAATGTGTTACTGTATAGCCATAGATATAGCAGTATCCCCCATGCACTCTGTGTACCGAGAGAAATTTCGGTTTATACGTCCGTGCGACAACGGCGTGATGTGGTTTCGATAGATCGACGATCGCGAGGAGGTTTCCCTCGGTCGCTCGCGGTCTGATTACCCATGATTCGATGAAGCAAAGCTCTATCATGGTTCGCCGCAAGTAAATTTTGCGGTGGTTTTGGGTGTCGTTCGTCGTGAAGGATAATAAACTGCGTGTGTTGGGATTTGGCGAACGACTACGAAATGAGGAGCTTCCTTCTTGAGAACATACTGAGAAAACAATATAACACAAGCGTTGTGGTGTAATATAACAGACATGCAACTTACATGTGTAACTGACGTAATGTAATTTTTTACTCTCTTTCATGTTATATATCTACTATACTGAATGGAAATAACTGACGCTATATTGCTTGTAATTCCCATGTTATATAACTGTTATGAATTGTGTTACTGAGAACCTGTCGCAACCAAGAGCAACATTTTTGACGGGTGAAAGCAATTAGTTGCTTCACGATGATATTTTGTTGATATAGGTATTTGAGAATAAATTACAACGTTTTGAAAAAACAAGTTCCTTAAATTTACATATAGATTGGATCTCATCCACTCGCTTGTAAAAGGTATAAGAATACGAGCAAGAATACTGCCGTAATACAGGATACTTCATTGACGGCGTACCTAACGTACATCCTCCCTATCCTTTACCGATGTTTTGTCCGTGTACTTGGAAAGTGCGATGGAGAGAGAGAGAGGATTCGTATTTTTATTTTCCACAAAATGCTACATTTATACGCAAGAGTAAAAACTGCAATTGACAAATACGTCTTCACATGGGCTCTGATTGCTTTGATTATCGTTCGCTTTTTTTTCAATATTAGGCACGGTTTCGAAAAATGGAAGAATCATTAGAAAAAGGGAAGTACTGGGGTGATAACCCTCTCTGCTATTACTACTGCAATCACCGAAAAAAGATGCAAAGTTTGACAGCTTTTTATTTTCGAATCATTACTCATCTTTTAATAAATCTGAAGTTTTTCAATATTTGAGTATTGTAAACAACATCAGACGAGCCGGCCCAAAACTGTCGCGGAACGCTCGCGCATGCGTCTCAGCTGATTCGTGTAGTGACATGGTCTATTCAATGACTGACACAACTGGGACAACAGATATAACTTAATCGATGTTGTCCCAAAATCCGACGCGGCTCGCGACCTCGCCAACGGCCATGTCGAAGCACATTCAACTCGGTAAATTAAACATAAATACCGGAGTATTTAAATCGACTGAACGAGGAAGGACGCGAGTCCGTCAATCAGTTATCCATGCTTGGAATGGAAATCACAACTGGCAGCTGTTACGTTGAGACCGATTTGCATAAATACGACGACTAACTAGATTTCAGTTGAATTTCAGTTTTAAGCGGCGCCAGACATAATATGTTTATCATCATAGAAAACAGGAAACAAGTCATGGTTTGCTAATTTATAATTTGAATTAAAAATTCGTAGCTTCTCTCACGTTTTTTTTTTTTTCAGAACTTTAAAATTCGAAAACTTTTTCGCCTTGTTTTACCCAGTCAAATATTCCTAATTCGCGATATTCATCAAGTCAAAGCTGCTTTAATTTTCTTAATTTTTATGTCAATTTAACAGAAGTCATTTGTTACAAGTGTAAATTGTAAGTGATGTATCGAATTTAGATTACGCCATGTACGATTAAGGTAACAAATTTACGCAAAATTTAATTTACTGAATCACCTAGCGTGTAAAATTTACTTATTATTAATTTCATAATTCAGTAGGACTCATAAAGCACACATAATTGCTGTACACCAAAATCTAGGTTTTCGTGTGCAAAATTGCTGCAAAATGTACAACATATGTCTGGCTGGGTATTTATCGGTTATAATGAAAATGTGACATACAAACGTAAAGATCTTTACCGCCACCGCGACGGAAGAAAGCAGCTACGGAAAGACGATGAAGCTCGAGAGATGTCAATAAGCAAAAGTTCGTTTTGACGCCGTCACGCAGGAGATTACGCAAAATATAACCGAGCATCCCGGTCTCTTTAATGGATATGCATAATGGCGGAACCGCAAATGAGTTAATTACGAAACAATGAAATAGTTAGCGCCGCTGATTCGAGTTCCCCGCTGTGCGGCTAGTGCCAACTGGCGCTAACTTAGTGCCGTTGTTTCGTCGAGTTACCCGGCTAACTTCGCGGCAATCTGTTCCATCCTCTCGCCCGCACCGTCTCCTTCCTTCCTTCCTTCCTTCCTTCCAGCTCTCCCCGAGCGCGAGCTTCTTCACCGTCGCCTCGTTTCCATGTTCCTCCATCGAGGACGAGGTAACGACTCACCGGAGAAAAGTCATTATAATCGTGCGCGCAGCGACGAGAAACTCGAGACCAACGCTTCTCGGCGTTCGCGAGTTTCTATCAAGGCACAGGAATTAATTACCGTGTTAAACGTCGATACCCCGAAATGGCTCGAAAATCCAAACGCCATCTATGTACCAGGCACTGATTTCATGAACTAAATCGTCAATAATAATTATAGTAACCCGTTATTCCGTACTCCTGTAGCCCCTTTTAGAACTCCTCCCGCCCACCTGCTAGCCGTTTCAGAAATGTAGCCCAAAAAATTCGTTTTTAAGAACCCCAAAGAATGAATTTGCTGAAATAAAAGAAATCTTTAATAAGTAAAAAAAAGCACTTAGTTACATTTATTTTCAATGCGAGGTGCTATTCAACATTCATGAAGAATGATCAGAGCGTCGACGTCAACGTCAGTCACAATTAGTCAGTGTCTCCAATCCACTACACGAGCTATTTGCACCTTCCTCCCTTAGCTATACGTCATGTACACCCAGCGTCAATGATTCTGATCGACCCGCTTTGGGTGACGGCACTTCAATTGAATCGACCGTAGACGAACGGTACGAGCGGACCTTCTTGTTTTGCCATGAAGCACCAGTCACATTAATTTAGCCATTATGACAAAACACTAACAAGGAGAGGCTCAGGTCTGCGGGTCACCGATTTGACAAAGTCTCTTCTTATTTATAGAGCACCACTAGTGGGGTACACCAGCACAACCCTGGGGAGACAACATGGCGGGAAATTGATTCATTGCGTTTTGTATTATAGAATCATGATAAAATTAAAATTTTATTGGAAAAAATAAAAATAAAAAAAAAAAGTTCAAGAGAAGAGCCTCGATTAACCGCTCGGCCACGCAGACTATCGAAAAATGCACTATTGGGAGTTGTAGAAATACTACAAGCTCAATTTTAGGGATGATTTTCTCCCTTATTTTTGAGTGTTGCGCCCTAAGATTGTGGTGGTGTACGCCACTAGTGATGCTCTATGAATAAGAAGAGACTCGGTCAAATCGGTGACCCGCAAACCTGAGTCTCTCCTTGTAAGATTCACTCGAATCTTTTAGTTATGGTCGACTTGACAGAAGTACCGTCACCCAAAGCGGGTTGATCAGAATCATTGACGCTGGGTGTACTCTACGCATGGGCACGTACCGACCTACCCTCTACGTACCGGCCACTTATTTCGTGAACTAATAAAGCAGTGTCAAAGCCCTCATCTGCAGTTCCTTCACCCTGGTTCCACCGTAACGATAGTGCCAAATAGGCGTCGTGCAGATGACTATCCACGCCGCCGCGCGTCGCCACTGTGCTGTTCTCGAATCACGTACGTGTCTTAAGAGGCCGACATACCAGGCCCACTAGTTTCTCCTGCGGGGCAGCGGTGAGACGAGGTAATGTCAAAACGCTAGAAGGGGGTGGAGCTACGCGAGGTTAGCGATGTTGCCGAATGCATGCAGTGTGGATACGGTCCGGTTAGGTTAGGTCTTACGCCGGCCTCAGTGGCGAGAGCATGGCTCGCTCCCGTTTAGACCGGGATACCGCGTCGCGCGCGCGTTCCAAGTGTCTCCGGGATTGGCGTACGTCATGTCACCAATGCTTCGATAGCGCAACGGTTAAGTTGCCGGGCTGGGGGTCTCGATGTCGCGGGTTCAATTCTTGTTCGGATTTTTTTTTTATTAACTTTTTTCATTCGATTACAACCTTTTCTTGTTATAGAAAGTGGTTTACATTATCGAATAAAATAAGAGTTTCAATTTTTTTCATAGTTTTACGTTATTTTCTTCCTCGTTGAGGTGAACCAATATTATTAGAAAGAACAGTTGGAAGCATCGTTGCATTTTTTATTCTTACATTTCGTCATGGGAATTTTTGGCTGCCGAAGATTTTATACACGATTTTTTGGATAATAATTGTCGAAAAAACATTTGAAGCACACCGTATTTTGACACCATGAACATTTGACGAATGGAACTTTGCCACACGCACATTTACACTTTAAAAGCGTTATGGGAAAGCAAATTTCATTGACATTTTCGAAAAACGGCCTGATTGGCAATAATATTGGTTCACCTCAACGAGGAAGAAAAAATAACGTAAAACTATAAAAACAATTGAAACTTTTATTTTATTCGATAATGTAACCCACTTTCTATAACAAGAAGGGATTGTATAATCGAATGAAAAAAGTTAATAAAAAAAAAAACCCGACAAGACTTGAACCCGCGACATCGAGACTCCCAGCCCGGCAACTTAACCGTTGCGCTATCGAAGCATTGGTAACATTATGCACGCCAATCCCGAAGACACTTGGAACACGCGCGCGACGCTATTCCAAGAAGTTTTCAAGACAAAATCGATTTGACATCTGCCGGGGTCCCCTTGTGAGATACGCCCTTACGTGATAAGACCGACGATATTCTGCTATTCGTGGCGGAGACAAATCTGACAACCCCGCAGTCCGTACGTAGTGAAGACGCTAGATGGAAGCATTACTCGGCTGATAAAAGTAGACGAGTAATAGGTTTGAAATAAAGGTTTTCTGCAATGGGCTTTCAGAAATCTTTCGTGCAAAAGGTGGTAGTACCTTGTACAAGGTTTATTTTAGGGTCCCATAGAAGAATTCATTTCAATACTTTGATTGTTTCCGCGTTTACAACTTGCAAAATATAGGTATATTTGTGAGGTCGCCGATGGATTACAACAAAGAAATTTATTTATTTTTTTCTATAGGGCCCTAGATTTATGTTTTTTAAGTGTGGTGGCGAAAAGTACAAAAGGTTCTTATGCACCATGTTGGAATTATCGCTTTACAGCCGCGACAACTTTTCGGGCGTTTCCAGACGGGGTGTGTCGGCCTCTTAAGATGGGATTTCGTTGTGACGGTCACCCGTTACGGCTAGCCGTAGCATTTAAGAGAAAAGAGGACCAAACCAAATGTTTATGAGTGTGTACGCATACACACCACTGGTGCCGCCTATTGTACGAGTTAACACGTCACAAGTAGATTTCTCTTTCAGTTTTTAAGTTTTGCTCACATTATCAGTGCCTAAATGATTGTTAATAGTGAAGAATTTACTTCTCCATGCGTATTAGTAACGTGAATATGTGTGGTTTCAGAGGAACAAATGATTATTTGCGTGAGGCCATTCAAGGCCATATAACCTTGCTCCCGCATTCCCCAATAAACTCACAGCGGGGTATTATTTACTGATGTATACAATGCAAAAATAACTTATTTATCGCAATAATATCTACTTTCAACTTTTTAAGCGTATGCCCATAACAGCAGAGCATTGCAACGAGATAAATAGATGGCATTAGCAGTGTATACATGTGCACTTGTATATAATTACTCCTCCGCCCTCTTAACCGTCACATCTAATCGTAACGGTTTGATATTTTCATGTGAACCTAGAGCGAGTGGCCACGTTTCTCTAGTCGGGGCGCCAGTGCATTAGTGTCCACCAATTAGCGTCAAGTACAAGTTGCGAGAAATGTAAGGCACTTTATCATCTTGCGTTTGCATGACTAATGCACGTTTATTGCGAAAATACGTAGACGATGATAACAGACTGATGAAATTGAACGACTGTCGCTTTTGAACAGTTTAAACATGCACATCGCCATCGCAATTGTACTAAAATATGTGAAATAATTACAGTGGGTACAAGAACCATTGTACTGTCATAAGTTTGTAGATAATTTCATGAATAACTTCTCAAAGTGAAGATATTAGATGTGCACAACTTTGCTTCCGCCGTTTTGTTTTTTCCCCGAAATTCGAGGCTTTATTGTAAAAACTGGTTAAATTGATGTATTTGAGGCGTTTTGAAATTATTTGTTGAGTCACTCCCAATGTGATCGTGCCAATTCTTCTTGACTTTGACACGAGTCTTCATCAAGTAATGCCTCTAATTCTGAATCTTCGAAAACCTTCTCTTCCACCGCTATACCGGTCTTCAACATGAAAATCACCGTTCCGGAAACGTGGAAACCACTCACGATACGTTCTTTCGCTAATAGCAGCCTCACCATAAATACTTGAAAACATTCAATGAGCCTCAGCCGCAGATTCCTTCATATTGAAGCAGAACATTTGAACCTCCCGCAAATGACGAGAATTTGGCCCGTAAACTGACATTTTCAATCGAGAATGACTTTATGATGCAGACATAGATCGACTAATGTTTTCATGGGGTTATGTTGACAGATGCCCAAGAGTGACCTCTACGATCTATTTATTTCGACCACCACCTACCGGCTAGAGCCATCTATAGGAAAACGGCGGAAGCAAAATTGTACACCTAATATTAATGTTTCATTATTATTTTGCTATAGTGAATTTTTGGGTAAATATACCCGTGCAAACGTATTTGGCACGAAACTCTACGGAGTTTCTTAATCATGGCAGTGCGCGATGGATGAACGCTGTTATTAGCCGCGACGGCTGACCGTCGCAACAAAATCCCACATTTACACGAAGCATTTTCTACTTTCTCTATCTTCCCTCTGCTCATCTCTACGCGTACAGCCTCTAGACGGATACAAAAATACGGTCTACGCCTCGTACGGCATTCGGGGCACGGATTGAGCGGGTTTGAAATATTTGATATTCCGTACAAGAGGAGATATAGGAGAGAGGACGCGCGTGAAAAAAGGAAGGAGCTCGTGTCTTCCGGAAATTAGGAAAATGTAAGGCATACGGCACGTGCCGAATCGCAACCCGCTTTGTCGTTTATGAAAATATACCTTGATATTCGCAAACGTTGCGGCGCTTGCGAAACCAGCCTGCGTATCGAGGGGGCGTGACCATGAGATATGGGACGCGACGGTGTCGAGCGGCTGTAGCGATAATCTACGAATTTATAATATATAGTCCGCTCGTAGAGATAAGGCGCCCAGTGTAGCTGCTGCAATGCGCGGCAAAACGCCCCTGACAGTAAACACCCTTGCCATGCTGTCAATAGTTTATGTTTACGTTTAAACCGCGGGCGCTTTGGGACCGTTATTTATCGCGGACGCATTCATCTCACGAAACTCGATCTGAGTCGATCAAACTTCCCTCCTGCGTAATCGGCATGCTATTTCCTTGCCGTTGAAATCCCTCGACCTCTCGTACGTCATTCCCCTCGCTACTGTTATCTGGTACGGGGCAAAAATGTGAGACTTTAACTTTTCGCGCCGCTTAAAGAGTCGTATATCAAGGTTCATTCTGAATTGAATTTTTTAAATCACATATTCTCACCCCCCTCTCTATCCCTCCCTCTCCCCCTCCCTATATCACTGCTTCCTTCCCTCGCTCTACCCCTCTCTCCTTTCTTCTCTGTATCTCTTCCTCGCTGCCTCTCTCTCCCTCTCTCTTTAATTCGCGTTTTATACAGAGGACGTGGTAAGGATACTGTCCATAAGAGACGTTTGAATACGAGCGAGAAATAACGGGGTGGCATGAAACTATTATTTCGTTCATATTGCTACAAAATAGGGTGCGCGTAATTCTTTCACCTTTCATCTAAAAAATTCATTATTTTTTTCACTTCTTTTACACTCTCTAAGTATAACCAATATATATATGTCCTATTTCCATTTTTCGCTTTTCTTATTATAAATCCATTTGTTTTATTTCAAATTGTAGACGCAAAAATAAGTAGAGAATAAGAGAAAACTGTTGAGACACGATCTAGAATCTATGGTATCATATTCCAAAAACGTCGTTCTTTCGAAATGAAAAATAATGGAAACAATAAACTTTCCGATCAGGCTTGTCTAAAGAGAAGGAGGATTTACGAATGGACAAATACGCGCGCGTAACGACGCACGAATACTATGGTGAAAGTGGCAATAAATTATTGCACTTTACGGGCTCGTAATAATTGAATCGATGGCTGCGCAAAAGCGATAAAACGGTTTTCAGTTGACCCCTAAGATATATTCATTGAAATAATGTGTACATATAGGTATATGCAAATATGCACAGACAGACCAACCTATACGCTGTGTGCGTTAGACGTCGCGACATCTGTTGTTATAAATGTGGCGAATTTCTTAGCTAGATAATAATACGTCTACTGTATATGGCAAAGGAGTGAAAATTGAAGAATAATTGTCGATTTTAGTGCAATATAATTAATTTTTGAAGGCAATACTTTGTGATGTAAGAATATTTATCGATTCGGCTGGAAAAGGGTAAGTTCGATATTCAATTGTTTGTGTATTTAGCATAATACTAAAAATTTAGAGATTATGAAAACGTAAACATTGGATTGCGAAATTGATATAATTAAAAATTTTAATCATAAAGTTTTATTACATTCATTTGAGAAGGAATGAAGACGATTTAGAATAATTTATTTTATAAATTTGGAAAAAGGAAATCTGAAAAGTAGCTAAGTAAAGTTCCGCAATTCTCCGATTCGCGCACACGATCGTTCTCTATCTCCCCCACTAGTCTGCCGCACACGGCGTAAGTATACACCGTACTGAAACAGATTAGTCCTTTCAAAGTTAGATTTGTGAGATATTGGTACCTACTCAAGGTACAAGATTAAGTTATAATATTCCACCACTAAGGAAAGTACGAGCATTCTGTGCTTAAAATACTAAAGCAATGGTATATTTTCATCTAAACAACATGGCTTTTGTACACTAAAACCACATACCATTATTTAAATATTTTTATAAATAAAATATGCTTAAAAATCGACGTCATGTTGTATAAAAAACAGAAGAAGCAGGCACCAAAGTACCAAGTCTTTCTTTCCAGCGGTTACATAATAATCTTATTACCTAGTTATTTCGTTGGCTGAGGCTGGATTAGGTTAAGTTAGCTTTGATTACTCATTTTATCATTGTTTTCCTGCTAAAAAGTACAGCTTCATGAATGTAACGCGAATAGTCGCGTGGGGTGTAAGCCATCATTCCAAACACTTTAACACAGGTATTATGATGACTACAATGCAGATATGCATACCAAAACAAGTAAATCAGCTTTCTAAAATAATTTTCGAGGGGTACTGAAGGCAGCAGTGCTTAAACAAATTTTATCTGGCTTCGGCAATTGAAAGAAGTTGCCTGGGGTATAGGGTACACCCCATGCGCCTATCAGAGGGTTAAACAGAGCCTGGGGCATCTATCCCGCTTTTACCCTACATAATACGAAGGATAAGTAACGGATTCTTAATATAATTCTTCGTCAACTGAAGTATCAACACACGCCTACATACGAGTACAGAGCTGTGGGCAGCCCTTCAAGTATCTTGCCTCATCCCTCCAATTTCTCAATCTGTCCTTCGAACGTTAAGGCAGGCAGCTACACACGTAACTGTATACTTGACAAGTGTATGCTTGTACAAGTTTTTTGTGCATGCTTACTTTAAAGCCAGTTACACGTGTAACTGCATACTTGACAAGTATGCTTGTACAAGTTTGTTGTGCATGCATGCTAGAGCAAAAGAAACGTAGCATGTGGTGTAAACAGTGGTTGATGAAAAATAATACCGATTCACATATAAACCTTTTCTTACTCAAAAACGTTGCTAACTCTCGGACTACAATGAATGATGTAGAAAAGTATACGTTCGAAATGCCGCTCTACAAATTCAGGTTTGCCCAAATCTGTCGTGACCATACACACATTCATGTACACTTGCGCCAGCCCAGCTTCTACAAGTCACAGTATAGAAATTCAAACATTTTTTCATGTGACTTGTACAGACAAAGACTTGTGCAAGTTTTTCCATACACACCTTCATGTATAATTGCACAAAAAACTTGTACAAGCATACTTGTCAAGTATTCAGTTACGTGCGTAGCTGCCTTCACGTCGAGTCGTCGTGCCTACACATGGTCGAATTTCTCAGACGATGATCTCCAAGCGCGCCCCTCCCAGGACCACTGCATACTCGTTACCACTTTCTCCCGGTTGAAAGACAAGCGATAGAGCGAGTCGAGCTGCGACCAAATAAACTCGCGTCTGCGTTTACACTTTGGATTACGTAATAGCGCGGAGCCAGTGTCGAGTAGACACCCTCACCCTCGCTTCTACACTGCTCATCACCTATAATAGATATTACACTCAACGGCGGGGAACGTCTATCGGTCCCCCGAACGCCGGCTTTATATTATACACGACCCAATTCCGGTCCGGAACTGGAGAGAGGACTTCGCGCTCGTCCTTTGGCTATGGCCGATCCCCTTCCTCCCGACTCGAAGAAATCGCTCCGGGGCACCATCCGGGGGTGTGGGAGAACGGGACGATGCGACGCGAGAGAGGGTATGGATGAGAATCCCCATCGGCTTCGCGAACGGAACGTTATAACCGTCATAAATTTGCAGTTTGCGAAACTGGAGAGAGGCTGGTGAGCTCGGACGATTCCCCTTCGATATAAGCTTCGGCAGAAATGGATTCCGGAATCGAAGAAAGAGAGCAAGGGGACGAGCGGTGGAAAAGAACTGTGAGATAGTGAGACGAGATGCTCCGGAAAAGAAGGGGGGGGGGGAGCTGTGACGGCGGGACAGTAAAGAGCGAGTTGAGTAGGGTCCAGCTACTTGTAGAAAAGAGAAGGAGGGAGTACAAGAGAAGAGAGAGAGAGAGAGACTGGATCACCGACCACCGATGTTACGTACACATCGGCATTTGCAATTCATACCGCGTATCGCGAAGGCATGACAGGGCGACTATGTTGCCCCACTCCCCTTTTGCACTGTGTAATGTACCAACATATACACCCACAGGCGGTATATCCGTTGAGAGGTTGGTATAGATGTAGAGACAATACCGTCTCGAATGACGTGCGGCCTTTCTTAGACCTGTCGATAACACGCGTTGGTCTCGAAGAAAAGTTCGGAAAAAGCTCGCGCGCCAGTCCATGCGCGTTTAAACCTTGAGGTGCTTTAAGAAAGTTGGCAAGCGGTGGAAAAGGGGCGCATTGATTGACGCGGTTCAATTATTCTTCGGCGAAGGAGACGTCGGTTACGCGCAAAACCCGGTTAGTTCCGAGATGCGTCACGAGATCTTGCGAAAAAATGTAAGCCATCGAAAAATGTAGGTACCTTTTTTTACGTTACAGTCCGACCTCCCGTAAAATGTCACTATTCGGGATAAATACGACCGGTGCCAGAAAAAAGGCATGTATCTTTGACCGACTATCGTTATAGAATATTGTAGCTCATTGCCATGCAAAGAAAAGTCGTAAGTCATATCGATGGCAACAAGGACTTACGATGTTTCCTCGTACAGCAAAAAGTTACGATTCTCAATGACAATGGAAAAATACGTGCTTTATTCTGGTACCGGTCAAATAGTTATTTGTTATGACAATTCTGTTATGAATGGGGGATACGCGTAAGGCTATGGTCGATCAATAAATTGATGGGATCATCGGGGGATCTATTTTACGAATTTTCAATTCCCATTTTCAAATAAGGTGCATTCGGGTAATATGGCCCGCGTTCCAACATATTGCCAATAAAAGTATTATTTAATTACTAAAACAACTGACTTTTTGTACATATCTTTATTAAGAAATACTAAAAATAAAAATGCACCCTCTGATGTAACGTTTCTCGTAACCCAAAAACAAAAACACCTATTTTTAAAAAGATGTAATATGGGCCATATTTCCGTCATTAAGGATAATATGGCCCGGTAAGAAGTAGCAGGGCGGAAATATGGCCCAAGTTTATGATGAGCAATTTGGACACACAAATGCTTCATCATCATCCGCGGTGAGTCCGACACAGTCTTCGTGAACCCATCTACGACAAGCTGCACATTGCCGCATATCTTCAATCCAAAATTTTTATTTAGAACGGAAATAAGACTTGGTCGAAAATTGGCCCATGTAAGTACACAACAACTGGACCATATTTCCGCCCCGTGCATTTTGCGAATTTGGGGTTATGTATCGAAAATAGACAAAAAATTTTATTATTATATGGTAAAATGCTATCTAAAACTACAATGTTCTAAGCTGTATATGTACTTACCGGTCTTGCCTAATAAACACCGAAACAAACGCACTTCAAGAATACAATATTTTATAAGAAATACCGTCGAAAAATGAATTCACGTCTATCTCGTGGTTTAACTAAACAACTGTTAGTGAAGTTAGCAGGAAGTTATCAACACTTTAATAGAGAATACTAATTTTCAGCCACTGCTTGACAGATGGCGCAACATGTCCAAGAAAAACAGAGTGGGCCATATTTTCGTCCGGGCCATATTACCCGAATGTACCTTATCTACGAATACATTACTCATTCAGTATCTAATATTCCAAGGGAATTAAAATCAAGTGGTGTAAAAAGATTATTTCATCTGGATTGAGTCATTAATGCTGCATTTTGAATACGTGGTACTATATTTTTAAAATTCACAACACAACTGCATAATGATTTCCTGCTTTTATGTAAAATTAGCAAGTCGTAGGCTTTATTTTGCGCGTTCTATGTCTAATTTGATATTAAGAATTGCATCATGGGCATCACATGCAGCGTTAATAACTCAGCCTGTATATCATGGTATTACAAACTCTATGCTCAAAAGGCATTTCTTACATTCCTCTCCCCTCTTTTTCCTCCCTAGCGAAGGGCACACGCTCACGCGTGTATGCTTAATCATACATAAGCCAGTCCCACTTGGGTATTTGTAACAGGAAGTGAAGGATATCCTTTAGTCGTAATGTGCAATAAAGCTTTGATACTATGGAACTCCTTACTTTCACGCCCCTACTCAGGTCCCTCGCAACCACTTCTACATTTGGCGCTAGCCTTATGCGAGAACGCTATTCAATACAGTGGTGCCTCTATAACTCGCGGCCCTATAATATCATTACTACTAAATATATTTGTTAACCAATTTCTAAAATAAGTAAATGCCAAACTAGAATATAATTATTAAAATATTTTTTAGTAATTTCTAATACTATTTTAATGAACGTACTAAATAAATAATCGTTTGTGATGAGAAATCTAAATGCTGTGAAAATTATATACTAGTTTACGAACTAGAATTCACTGAAAAAAATTAAAAAATTTAAAGAAATTATTTTGTTTCATAGGTAACTTTCGCACCTACCTGTTACCTGTTTGTGTTCTTAAAAATTTGATAATAATAATGTTATACTTTTGAACGAAAGTTTTTTTTTCAGAAATTTGAGATTCTTTTAACCAAAAAACGATAAAAATTATATTTATTTTATTCGAAACAGAGGTTATGTTTGACCAGAGCTGCGCGCAACTTATTCTCTGTCTAAAAATCGCGCTGTCTCTTTCTTTTGCCACGCCTCCATTGAGGTGAGTGGGGGCTGAACCGATGCTTCTCTAACTCAGCATTCTGCGAATCTACAGCCCCTAGACGCGAGAGTAATACAGGCACCACCGTATCAAGTGTACGCGTATCCCCGACATTTACTAACCACACCTCAAGATGCAGCCTGTCTCGTATGGTAGTCCTTCTATAAATTTGTACTATATATTCATTATTCATTATAGTTTGTATTATAATGAATGGCATAATAATTCTAAATAACAGAATGTACACGAAACGATATCGAGAAATTAAAATGAAAATAGGAATGATATCACGGGTGGTTCGACTGTAGAGCCTATCTTGAGAGAAATGGGGTTCGATTTCCAAGCAGTTATCGGTATAAAATATGGCAATAAGTGGGCCCGAATTCGAGGGCTTTCGGGGTTCGATAATCGAACCCCATTTCTTTCGGTGTTATACCCACTTATCTCAGAACCACGAAGTAGGTAATTGTACGAACTTAGAATTTGACTTTAAAGTGTTATTAATTGAGAGGGAAAAAGAAAGAAAAAAGTATCGTATCATCTCTGCTACATATCGCGTACCATTTGCCATGATCGGGCCGACCGATCCTATCAGAATGCACATGATGCAGACGGCAGCGATTATCATGACGCACACATGCGCGTTCACAGGTTGACGACTAGTGTAAGACAAGTGTTACGGTTATGCTTCCCATATGTATGAATATACGATGATAGTGAGAGTGGGGTATATATATATATATAGGAAACCCGTGGCTCCATTGATTTCGATGGTCGGAAGCAATCCTGTGCTGAACTCAGGCCGTCGCTAATGGAGCACAGAATGCAGATTACTACTCTCGTCTAGCTTATCTTTAGTATAATTCAACATATTAATATTGTACTAAATGCACGCAACTCAGGAATAGCTATGAAGTGAAAAGAGTTACACGAATTAATTTCAAGTAACATGATGTCCGAAGAAGTATTCTCCTTTCAAATATATTCTATTAGGAGGTTGCATTGAAAGCCGCAGTTCTTCTGTAAATGGCTTGAACTACTTATGTGTCGTACACAGCGACTAATACTTCTGGTATCATTCAAAATTATGGACATTTCTCATTAATATTCAGTCATTAAACTGCCATTTTTGGTTAATATAAGTATATCCATCGGTCACAAAACAACCACAGTCACAAAATAATACTTTCAATCTGGTGGGATATGGAAGGTATCGTTTATTATGGGCTGTTGAAACCGAATGAAACAATTACTACCGAGCGTTATAAACAACAATTGGAGCGTTTAAATGATAATATGATGCAAAAACGACCATCAATTGCATAAAATCACCGAAAAGTGATTCTTCTTCACGACAATGCTCGGCCTCATGTTGCTTGAGCCGTGAAAGAAACATTGACGGAGCCTGAATGGGAGTTCTCCCGCATCCAGCGTATTCTCCAGACCTGGCCCCGAGTGATTACCATTTATTTAGATCGATGGAACATGACTTGAAAGATACACACTTCCATAATTACCAAGAAGTCAAAAATTGGGTTGCTGAGAGAATTAACTCAAAAAGCAGATAATTCTTTCGTCGCGGAATTAAACTTCTGCCAGAAAAGTGGAAAAAAGTGATAGAGCTCTCTCTTCTGAAGGCAAATACTTCGATTGAGGTATTCACACATTTGATTACGACATAATGTTTTAGAAACAAGAAAAAAACAGCGGCTTTCAATGCAACTCCTTAATATACACAGGTGGCGTCTAATCGCGTGGCTAGTAAATAATATAAATACGCGTACACACTTCATATTGGATAATATTGATGTGTGGATTTTGAAACTGAACAAATTTAGATTCAAAAATATGAATCCTGGTCAATAAAAAGAAATTGTGCAGAGTTATGATTCAAAAGAAATCGTTTCAAGTACTAACTCAATTTTTTCTTCAATTTATACAGATTCACAATTATACTCATTAATAAAGAAAAAACATTTCTCAAATAGCACTTTTAAAAAGTGATCTAACATAATAGAAAATTAATTGCTACTATAGTTTAAATGATAAGTTTACATAGAAGAACAAACTGAGGGAAAACTGCGCACAAAATACGAGTTTGAATGGGTGAATTCGAGTGAGTCTGTTACATATCGTATAGACTTTACTCGCAGAACCCCCCGTGGAGACACCTCGAACAAACTTCAGTGGCATCCCAAAGTGGGGGAAATTTTCGGCTCTCCGCGAAGCGGAACGACCCTTCGTAGAAGGGCCCCGCGAAGAAATCCCACTGTATCTCGATTTTCCGCAGTCGAGATTCTCCATGCACTTTCAAAGTAGTGCGGCTGACTTATTTATTGTCGCTTTGAAACGACTTTCTTACCTCGTACAATTGGCAAACTTTCGTCTTTATGCATTATAATAGATCGTAAATAAGGTCCATTAGCGAGTCTGAACGAAGCGGATAAGTTTTGTTACCCGAGTTTCGGACGCGTAACATTTTATAGGCGGAGATCATATTTCATTATCGGGGTGAAGAAAAGTTCTTTTACTCGATACTCTTTTCAATTGGACGAGTTTATGATAACCCCCTTTTGTTAAAAAATATATACCATAATTTACCCCAGAAGAGAATATTTAAATAGAGTCAATCCTTCCAATAGTTCAAGACTTCAAAGCCCAACATTTTCGCCCCTCCTTGATATGTAGCCCTAACTGTAGCCTAAAAAAACGTAAGAATGAGAAATTGATAAACGGAACATGGAATAACTGATACTTTGAATAAAACCAATATTATGTAAGCATACACCCTAATAACATCCCAAAATAGGTAGGAATAAAAGATTGATAAGCGGAACACGAAAAAAACCGGTACTTTCAATAAGACCAATTTCCTCAATTCAATCTCTACAAAAATAATCCCTAGGGGGAGCTCCCCTAGCGCAGGATGGTACCTAATACCGAACACTCTAGCAATATCTTTCAAAATAAGGGTAAGGAAACGAACGTACGTATCGTCGGCGAAAATCGCAAAATGTGTAACTCCATATAGGAAAATTTTTCAGGAGGCAGTAAAAACAGTTCTTATGGCAGGGGAGTTACATACTATTCTATATAGCAAGTAATAGCGATTTTAATTAGAATTGGGACATACACATTTGTCACAGTGTAGTTGAAGTCCCTATCAACTAAATGGAGCCATAATCGAAAATTAGCCTTACATTGGAGTTACACATTTTGCGATTTTCGCCGACGATATGCACGTTGATACCTCATAAATAATTACACAGTTCTAGATACGGAGTGCCAATTGCTAGTGTCGTTATGTTCGTCAAGGGGAACCTTTTCTTTATCTCTTATCCCAGAAACTGATATACGCGCTTAAGGGGGGGGGGGGGGGGGGGGGGGGAATTATTTTCACGAATTTTTTTAGAGCTATTGTTGAAGTAGATATATTCTAATGTTTCGCATGTTATAAAGCATCATTCGAACATTTTGTAATTTTTTTTGTAGAAAAATATTGAAAAATAAGCCGGTTACGAAGCATTTTCGAGGACGCCTCTTAGAAAAGATGATTTGCGGTGGACACTATATTTCAGCGCAGAATTATCTCAAATCAAAAAATGAAAGCAATTTAGTTAAAACAGATGTTTTTCTAGACCCCTACGTTTTTCTTTAATTTGTTTTTCCATTTTTATGTTTTACTATAAGACCCCCCCCCCCCCCCACCCCTTAACGGACTGCGTTATAACTTCGATAGATTTGCAAGTAAATGCTGTTTTATTGTTCTTTGTTAACAAAACGATAAGTCTTCTTTCGTTTTTCATATTTATGGTATCATTTGAAGTACTAATTTGATTTAAAAAATCGCTTTAACCCTTTTAGTGCCGGACGACGATATATCGTCGTTCGCTCAGGACCGATATTGGTTATTTTATTAAAAATGATTGAAAATGTAATACTTATACTTCATACTACGTGACCTACATAAAACTATAATCAATCGATGGTTATTGTTATGTGCAAATATTGTTTGTAGAAGAGGAACTTATTTATTCGTTTTTCATCATGTTTATAATAATATTTATGTTATTCGTATGATTTTCAATATATATTGAAATACAATTGACATTACATTATTCTCTCTTTCTTCTGTAATACGCTGCATTTTTAATTGTTTAAATATCATTCTTAGTTTGGTTTTTATGAGCTTTTTCCTAATCTTAGTAAATTCGCCAAATTCGTCTGGTTATCTTCGCATAAACACACGGTTTTCGCTCAGCACTAAAAGGGTTAAAACAACGTCACAGGGCTGATATTACAATGTCAGGTTAAACCGAAGGTTACAGGTTACCGCTGGTTTTGGTATATTTCGTGTCACACGAACATATACCAAAAACAGCGGTAACCTGTAACCTTCGGTTTAAACTGACATTGTAATATCGGCCCATAGTGTCCCTTGGGGTCCGGACGGCAGGTTATCTCCTAGTAAGTACCTACTAACAATAAGTAAATTATATTCAAATTATTTCTCTCTAAATGCAAATATTCTGTTGAAAAATAGTAGCAAGAATTCTTGAGAGCTATTATGTCAACTGCTTCGACAAAAAGAAGCAGCCAGTTTAACTTTGTGCATGGAAGAAGACTAGATTCGATGCCGTGCCTGTCGGGAAGGGGCACACGAGGACTAGGCTGACGTCTCAAAGTGTTCTGATAATTATAATTATAATATATGTCATAAATTTTGAATTTGTCCAGTGTTTAATACAATTGTTTTGATATGTCCGGTACTAGATGTCAGTTTTTCAAACACTGAAGAATGAAGTGTACGTTTATTATCATTTATGTGTGCAGTCAAAAGAAATTAAAAAATGTGTATGGGATTCATTAACTTTGTATGCAATAGGTATATACTCGTAGTATATACTTCCATATAGAAAATAATAACCGTTGAGAAACCAATTATTCTTTATTTGTCAAATAATAACCTTAAATGTCCATCACTAGGGGAACTCCCCCTATATAGAAAACGTGAGTTATGCACACCTTCGTACTTACAAACTGTAGACGCTTTACCAAGCCCAAGGCAAAATTCGGAATATCCCCCTCAACGTCTTAACCGACATTCTAATATCGACGCCAAGTTACCCTCGAAGCGTGAGATGTGTTGGCATGTATGTATAACGCGTACTCTATACCTTGCGGTGGCGGGGGATTATGCAGACTCGTGTTGGAACATGTGTTCGTTATATCGCTCCGACGGAGTTAGCAACTCTTGGCTAAGGCTTCGCCGCTCTATATAGGTATTTGCAGCTCCTATACGTCTATACGGTAAATATTTCATGCAGCTGCAAGGGGATTAAGTGGTTTAAGTAGATTAAGGAGAGCGTGGGAGAGGGGAGTGCCTTCCCGGATGATATTTTTATCTCGTCGCGCACGAGCGTTTCTCCATCATCGACCGTTCATCTTCCTGCGCAAGTTCCGTCCGACGGTATACCTACGCATCGTCGAGTTGAGGAGAAATAGCGACTGTACGGCGAGCTGACAACAAACGGCGCGAATCCCGAATACAACTCGAATCCGTATTGTACAATATTCGTATCTACCCGAAGAAAAAACAACTATGGCAACTATTTGTGTGGCAACTACAATTCGAGTTTAACTATCAGCACTAATTTCTTAGAATTATCGGGATAACTCAAAGAAGTAATTGTGATGACTACAAGAAGTAGTGCTGATTACCAAATGGAATTTGATAACCAGCATTAAGTTTTTTATAATGTCATGATAATTCAAAAATAGTTGTCACAATTAGATATTAATAAACTAATTCTGATTATCAAACTGAAATTTAGTAATTAGCATTAGTTTTGTATGGTTCACGCGGTAATTAAAAAAAAAACTTTGTGGTGACTACAAGAATTAGTGCTGATTACCAAGTGGAATTTGATAATCAGCATTAGTTTTTACAGTTCTCGCTGCAGTTAAAGGAAAATATTGGGTTGGTAAAAAAGTCTTGCAACAATTTTTTTTTTCAACTGTGTATTATTTCTAATAAAGATGTTCGGGAATATTCCAGGAAAGGTATAAATTACGAGCGCTTATAGCGGGTACGCAGTAGTAGGCAATATGGATCAAGGTGCGCTTCGAGCAATTGCTTATTATGAATTCTTACAAGGGCATTCTGCCAGAGCAGCAGCCGACAATAGGTATATGCAGAGTTTTTAAGACTATTATCGTATTGTATTTATTTAGAGCTCTTAAAAATACTTTACGTGGTAATATTTTTCATGTGATGAGGGGGACCTCAAAAATACACTCCAAGAATTTTTTACCTCCAAATCTCAAAAGTTCTGGTTGAAATTCATTGAGAGTTTGCCTGAACGTTGGGCAAGAGTTATAGAGCTTAACAATGATTATATCGTAGATTAAGCTTGTTTCAATAAAATCTTACGATAATGCTAAGCATTACGAATTGGAATTTGATAATCAGCATTCATTTTGTTCATAGTTGTTGCGATGGTTTTCAAAAATAGGAAGAAAATAAGAAAACTATAACTAATGCTGATTCTCAGACTCGAATAGTTATTACTAAAGTAGCTGTCACGATCATATTCAATTCTCTCAGTGCATAATTAAAGGACGCGCGGATACTGCCGTGGCACGTACACAACACGCCACCCGCGAATGACTCCACTAATAGAAATATGTAATACCGCTTGTTAAAGGTGCGCAGGTGCTCGGCAGTGACCACAATGCAGTCGGTAGACATAATAACCAAGTATAGGTGGAATGTCAGGCGAACGACGCCAGGGAGCCAGTTTATTGCACGTTTAATAATTCAACGTTCGACCACCACACGTAAGCCTCCATCTCGCAATGGGGCTATACACAGTTGAACCTCTACACTTTCAATTATCCCCACTCCTATAGCATGCAGTAGGGAGCTTACAGTCAGACGTGTGTCTCAGGCTTCAAATCTAACAATAGTGCCAGCATAGAGGAAAAGGTGTGCAAAAGCAGTATGAGCGGAGTTCGCGGAGCCTCGATATTGTCAGCGTGTTATTGTGCTACTTTCTTGCACGCAGCCCAGAAGATCGAGGTTCGACTGTGTAAAATATAGTCGATTCTTCCTAATATCACGCGCTCAGAACTCGCGTTCCTACCGGAATTATTTATTTAATTATCGCGTTACACGCGACTATTGTTCCATTTTTCAATAAATGCTAGGAGGAAGTAGTAATGTCTGTCGAGACTGCGAAGACTGCGTTCACATCTATGTGGAGTTCGTGAACGCTCCGCCCGTTATTATGGGGGGAGGATGCTCTCTAACCTCACACTTTGTATAATTGCGGACTACCAGAGCTCTTAGAAGGTGCGAAATTAGAGAGAGTCGACTGTACATACCTATAGATCTCGGAATACTTATGCCTACCGTCGTCAACAGTTCTGAACACGACGACACTTACAGCTACAGTATCGATCGTGACTACCAAGAACCTGCTTCAATTTTTCAAGATCTATTGTAGGTAGTAACTTCCCCTCTTTATCAGTAATCGATCAGAGACTGAAAATATCGCAGTACGCGTAGGGAATCGAGTAGTTTCAGCCATCGAAGGAAATGCCATTCCTTCCTCCAACGACATGTCGGCAATAACTATCATCGCGGCACGGAATTTTATGTGCCCTAAAATGGATGCGTGAATTTGTACGACTGGCGCACTACGAATCAAAAATCACGAATCGTGTACAGTCTAGCTTTAGCGTCGCCGTACATACAGGGACATTCACTGGACCTGCAACATAGCAAATATAACATCTACGATTTGTAGAATTATATACGAGTACGATGAGCGTCATCGTTGATTTGTCGTAGTGGATAGAAGAATTTAAGCAGGATCTCGAGAACTGTAATGATGAAACTCTTAACCTGAGGTAGACAGGGGGAGTTCCCCTAGTAACGGCACTTAAGATTATTATTGGATAAATAATTGAATAATTGATTTCTTAGCGGTCATTATTTTCTATATAGAACCATGCTATATACTGCATACAAAATGAGTGAGTTCCATCAATTAAAAAATTTGTTTCAACTTGATAAACGACAATAAACACACTTAATTTGTCAGTTCAAAAACTGATATACAGTACCGGACACATCAAAACAATTGCGCTAACACTGGACAAATTGAAAATTTAAGACATCTATTTTAATTATAATTGGATAACGTTTATTGATAGGGAACCAAGCGCCAATTGCCTATTTGGCGCTTGGTTCCCTATCAATAAACGTTATCCAATTATCAAAACACTCTGAAGCGTCAGTTTAGCCATCGTGTGCCCCCTCTCGATAGGCGTGGCACCGAATCTAGTCTTCTTCCGTATCCTTCAAGCACACAACGCACAAAATCAAACTGGCTACTTCTTTTTATCAAAACAGTTGATACAATGGCTCTCAAGAATGCTTTTCACTATTTCTCAACGGAATATTTGCAAATAGAGAGAAATAATTTAAATAATAATTTATTTAGTACCTACTAGGAGATAACCTGCCGTCAAAATCCCAGGGGATACTATGAGGTTGATTCAAAGTAAATTTTCTATCAAACCAGTACTTCAAATGGCACCATAAATATGAAAAACAAAACAAGATTTATCGTTTTGTTAACAAAGGACGATAAAACAGCATTTACTTATGAAGCTATCGAAATTATAACGCAATCTGTTAAGTGCGTAGGGTAAAGTTCCCCATATTGAACCACTTTTCAGAAAACTGCCTGTAATTTCGTCAAAAAAATCCTAGACGTTTCTAACGTTACTGAAGTACAGTTTTGCGAACCTATTCCCGGAATGTATATTTCGATATCTGAAATACTTTAACGAAAAAGCAATGGAATTCGGGGTGCCGCAAACGGTCCAATATGGGGCAATGGTTTCCAAATTTGAACCCCTGGTTTCCAAAATTGAACCTACCATCTTAACTTGTATAATATAGCTAGTATAAATATAACCAATAGCCCAAATAAAATAGAGAGAACCTCTATTTTTAAGGTAGTACTATCGCTCGACTCACCACCTAATTGGGGCACCGAGGGGTATAAGAAAATGTTCATTTCGGCAGGAAAAAGTTTCTAAAATTTGCTCATTGAAGCTTCGTTTGAATGTTTTTCGTAACCCTTTGCGAGACAAAAACATAAATAAATTTTGTAGTAAAAAATATTTCATATTTTCTTCATGCACCACAACCGTACAGATTCGTACAGCCTTGTCTTAATACATTCCCGTTTCGTATATACGGATACACGCACACTAGTATTGTAAGGTCCGCATCGAAAACGTGGCAACACCGCTTCAACTGTATACTGATAGGGTTGTTGTGTTTGGTTATGTGTTTTTACTGAATAAGTCACGCGCGCTGTTGCCACATTCTCTCCGCTCAATTTTCCCCCTCCTACGTGATTGATAGTGTCATTATATTTTACTTTTTTACTCAATAACACTAAACGGTGGATCTTGCCCATTTTTTAATATATTTTTTATGAATATAGAACTATGTGTCTGAATTTTTAAAATAAATCGGTGGATGTTTTAGCTTCAAAATACTTCAAAGCATGCCGATTTACGTGAGGTTAAATAGGAGAAATGCACATCTTTAAAATTTAATATCTTTATTTTCCGACGGTAGATCGCTTTTTTTTTCACTAACAAAAAGGTTTTATTTTGTCGAGATCTACGTCTGAAAAAAATTTCAGAATTTCCGTAGATTTCCCCCATTCACCAAGTACAGCTACTGTCTACTGGCTAGCCCAGCAACTCGCACTGTGTAAACTCCCCTTTACTGACGAGGCATACCTACATTGAATCATGTCTATTGAACCTCAGTTCAAATTAGGCAACAGTTTGTGGTTCAAATTGGGAAAACCGCTTAAAAATTTACATTCTAACCTTAAAATCCTAAACGTAAAATTTTAAATATTGTTAGTGATGGTGCAAAACATGCTCCAAAGAAGGACCTTTCTAGTAGTACTTTCAAACATGTTCTTACCTTTAACAGAAAATCAGTATTTCCTTAGGCAGGTGCATACGATAATGCACTATAACTATACATAAATTTAAACTGCGCGGTAAAACACTAGCATGATCGGTACTGCGGCGTAAACATTTGAACTTAGATTTCATTCACATATACTTTCAATAGATTACCATAGATAGACCCCAGCGTTTTAAGATATTAGGAATATTGACGAGGTTCAATTTAGAAGGAACTTTACCCTATATCTCAATATCTGGGACAAGAGATAAAAAAAAGATTCCCCTTCACGAACATAATGATACTAGTAACTGACACTTCGCACCTAGAACTGTTTAATTATGAGGTACCAACGTGTATATGTACTTTTGTTTTGTTGCGCTTATTTTGAAAGATATTGCTAGAGAGAGAGTGTCCGGTACTAGGTACCGTCCGGCACTAGGGAAACTCCCCTGAATGTTGATTTTAATAAGAACTAGAGAGTGAAATATGGTGAGAATCAAATGCACCTACCTGACTGAAGAGTTTCATTATTAGCAATTGCTAGTCCTGCTTAACCTCTCCTACCCACCACAATAAATCAACGATAATGCTCATCATCTATAGTTCCACAAACCTTATATTTTATATTTGCTATGTTGCAGGTCCAGTGAATAACCTTGTAGAAGCTGATGCTATCGACGTTCGTGTGTACCGCAGCGGAAGGCCCTTTAGTGGAAGGTTGCCGGCAAAGGTTGCGTTTATGCGGGTTAAATTATCAATGAACCATCGCCGTTGGTACTTTCGCGCAGTGTACAACGTCCAAGGAAAAGCTCCTTTCACGAACGCCTCTGTACTTATTTTATCTTTGCTCTCCACTCTCGACGAAACTGTAGCCCATCAGTCCTATATTTACATACAATATTGTCCGCAATAATTGAATACCCTGAGTATGCATGTACTGCATTTGTCTACCTATGCTATGCAAATCTGATATTAAGGATACTTACAGTGCCTCATACAGAAGATATAATATCTCCAATATATTATCTTCTACGTAGTTAAACATTTTGTACTGAATTAACCAAAAATTAAGTATTCCAGAAAATCCTCCAAAAAATGTGCATTAATTATTGATAAAAAAATATCTGTATTAGAAATCGGCACGATGTTTGTGCTGATAACTGAACCGAAAAAAAGCACATTACACGCGTTAAATCACAATTATACGTAAAAAGAATTCAAATAAAACAAATCTGAGTATATCCCTTTTATCATATGCTGATACTAATTTTAAAAAACGGAACATCTTTTTCGTAACCATCCCGGCCAAATACAAGGACACGATAAGGAAACTACACACAGGACATCAATACTGGGCAAGTTCGAAGAGGACAAAGCGATTTGTAACAAAACAACTCTCGCTGAAACATCTCCTATGGGCAGTACCCACGCCGTGTCTCTGCATACCCGCGTAAAAAAAAAAGTATGGCTAAAGTATGGCGGAAATTTGGGAAAAGTTGAACCAAGACTGGGACAAGATCGATAGCATACCAGTATGCATATCTATCGGCAGAAAGAATTGAGATGAAAGCCCCGAAGTAAGGTAGACATGAAATATAACCGCCGCAAAAAAAAAAACGAACAAAAGACCGTTCTAAAGAAAGACGCTTGACAAAGTAGTTGTCGCGCGGCAGCTGTACAAAGAGCGCGACATTCGCGACAATACACCGCGCTCATCTTTTCTATAAAGTAATAAACAACTTTCGTCGCGTCGGACGACGGCTCGATATATGTACTTTACAACTACGTACGGACGTAAGAAGCATCCGACGTGTTACGCTTGACGTACACACGTACGCGTTATGGGAAAATGCGGAGATGTGTGTGCCACCTCTCGAACGATACGAAGTATTTTATTACCGAGCGCTAGATAATGCTAAATGCGTTCTACTTTTGCAGCGGCGCTCTCCGCGTATAGGTGCATCGCACACGTACCCGCGTCTGGCACTTTCGACGATGCGCCGTGTGCGCTCGATAGCGTCACGGACAGTCGCCGAGGGACACGTATGCGCTAGTATAGTTCGAACGAGAACGCGACGCATGCGTCGCGGGAGGGGGGAGGCTATACACCAGAAACGTCACGACCCATGCTAGATGGTTTCCGTGTCATCTGTTTACCGCCCTGTATTGCCGACGCTGCTATGCCGAGTTAGTCCCGGCATAAATCCGCGCAAACTTCTCGCTCTCCGTTCCGCGCTACGTCGTATATTCGTTCGCGCTGACTACGTGCGAAAAGCTTCCCACTCGATCGGCTCTACCCGCGAGCGAGAAACGTTTGCGTTGCGCGACGATATTCTTACCCTCCCATCAAACAAGATTTCTACGCGTTAGTATATATCGGGCAAATGATGCCATTTCGAAAAACCCTGAAACTTGAGGTCGTTGATTTTTCTTATTTTCTTTTCCCTCGTACGCCGAGAGAAAAGTATGGTAAATTTGACTAAACCCCCGGCGGTTGCGGGTTAGGTAATACAGATTTAATTAGTTGGACTAATAATTGACTCGAATGGACTGCAGCCTGTTAATCGTTACAACCAGATTTATTAGACGGAGACACTAATTCTGTATTCCCCCACCCGTAAACGCAGATTTAATTGAATACGCCATTTTTCATTAAGACATAAAATACCATCAATTATACATTTTTATTGCAAATCGTTCAATCAATAAACATTATCGGGGTTATGATTAACGGCAACACTTTAGAGTCTTCGTCGGTTAATGCCTAGGCAACTATTAGTTATGAGAAAATGATGCTCACATGAAATATTCATTTTGAATGCATCTTTCGGGGAAAAGTATATCGAAACTTTTTGCAATGCTAAGGCCGTCTGCACACGGAGCGTATCGTCATAGACGCGTACAAGATTCGTCCTGCAGCGATGATTCCTATTCGATGCACGGGGCATTTACAGTCTTCTAGACGTATAGGAATCGTCGCTGCAGGACGAATCTTGTACGCGTCTATGACGATACGCTTCGTGTGCAGACGGCCTAAAAGATAAAATTACATGGCATCAAACAAAAAATATGTGTTTAATCAAGAATGTCATTTTTTATTTCAGTCTGACCTTTTCGTACAATTCTACATGAAATCACAAGATTTTTAAGCGTAAGCTGTGGCCAAAACATACATGTTATTTATTATTAACCCTTCCTTACTCACGTGAGTTTTTGAAACATAAGAGCTCACCTGGGGTGTACCCTACACCCCAGTTAAAAATTAACGTTTTCTTAGTGAAGAATTGAAATTTTTTTAATTCCTTTTTTTTTATTTTAAAGCTTGAGATATGGCCTAATGATCTCAATATTTAAAAAGAAATAAATTTCATAATTTTCTAATTGAAAATAAAACTCGAAGTCGACTTGGTACATGAGGTCTCGGTTTTCAGACGCTCAGATCTCCCTGCCGATTTTTATTAAAAAATAGTATAAATAATAGACTGAGGATAGTTATCATACTCTCGTTTTATTCACGAAGGACAAATTAACAAATTGGAACAAGTTTTATAGAAAAATATTAAATATTAAGTTAATTACAGGTTGTTAAAAATCACTTTTTAACACTGCAGCGCTCTGTCGGATAAACAAATCGGTTTTGTCTTGCGCTTTTGGTGCCAAATTCTTTAATGAAATGTTCTCCAAAGGTACCAACCTCGAAAAAAAAACTCTAAGCGTGGCATGCAAAAAAAGGAGGCTGGGGTGTCGCTTACACCCCACGTGAGCAACGAAGGGTTAACAATTTTAAAGGAAGAATATGTATTTTTTGAAAATGTAAAATCAAAAATGATCCACACTCAATTAAATTGTTCCATTTACTTATTTTTATTTTATATTGGTGATATTGAGGGAAAGGAAGTCAAAAAGAGTGGACAGTTATGTATATCTTTCTTCCCCTTTTTCCTGTCTATCTTTTTCTCTGTAAATCGTTCTCTTTCTCTCTCTCTCTCTCTCTCTCCCTCTCTCTCTCCCATCTTCTCAGATTATAATATTTCTATATCAACGAACGAGAGGTATTTCGTAGATTCCGGCGTCTCATTATTCCACGCAATTATCGTTCAAGCTTACACGGGAATCAACGGGAACGATTCTCCATCGTAAGCTTCATTGCGACGATCTCTGCTGCTCTCATCGAAAACGGCGCACTCTACCGACGACCCGGGAACGGCTTTCCGCGGAAAGTCAAGTACGCGCGTCATTCAATCGAGCACCGCTGCTCCGCTTTTGATTCGTCGGAACGAGTCTCTTCGCGTCCCGACTCGGATTGCGTCCCATGGTGCACCGCGAGAGGATTCGTCGGTGTCCGATTACGCGGGAGTCGAAGCGCGACGTTCGCATGAATTATGCAAGGTCCATTAATCGCGGGTTACGTGGGTATACGTGTCGACGCTACTGTTGGAATTGGAAATGTTTGCACCGGAAAGAAAAAGAAGTATCGTGTGATTTAATGCGAAGCTGCTTGATCGTGCATAGAGACATTTTTAGCAATAGTAAAGGACTGGAAATAATTATGTCTTTTCTTTAACTTTTAAGAGACCTTGGACACGTTGGCCACTCAATTCCGCTGATAAGATTTTCTGACTTTTCCAGGTTTCCCTGAATTAAATTACCAATTTTCTCTCCCTGATTTTCTAATATGCGAGGGATTAAGAAGCAATTGAAATGCCACGATAATATAGTTCATATTATATACAAAAAAAATACTTACGTGTTTGTCCTAATCGGAATATTTCACATTTTGTAATGATAATCGGGTGAGGGATAAAATTGACATCCCTTCTCTACAAATTCTGAAATTTTTCAACTGTATCGAACGATTCCTTCGCATTTAAATCTTAATTCACTTCTGAGACAGCATTTCTGATCCTGCCTATACATTTGAACATTAGAGGAAAGTCGCCTATCATGGGGAGGTATCCTTATTTAGGGAGATCCCAAATGTTATATTAGGAGGTACTGTTATCTATCGGCACCAAACAGAACCTGGAGAGCTTTATCGGCTGCATATATTCCAGTAGTAAAGTTTCAATTCATCATTTACATGGCCGCGTTTGTGCAGGTTATTGCAAAGTGAACTTTTAAAAAGTTTTACCATCCCATTAAATTCTTTTGATTACTGTGACAAGGCAAATAATTTGTGTAAATGACATATAACACTGTAGGCTTTATATAGTCATATATTCCATAGTGATCATATCATCTCCCCATATAACCGTAGGTTTTATGTAGTCATATTTTCCGTAGTGATCATATCATCTCCCCATATTAGGCACCAGAGGGTTCCTAATTTGGAGAGGCACCATTTTTCTTGAGGCGCCTATTCTATAGACATACAGCATAATTCTGACAATATTTGTTTGTATTATAAATGTACATGAGTAAGAGATTGTACAAACTCACGCTCGTTGATTTTCAAGTATTTTAACATATATTTATTTAAGCAAGTAAAAAACAGCCCCATATTAGGCGACTTTCCTCTACTTCTTATTGAAAAATCTTGACACATAAAAAAAATTATCTTCCACCTAGATCTCGGAAGTTGTCTCAAATCTAAGAAAACTCGCTTGAAAGTCAAAACTATATTTCATCTCGTGATAACTAATATTGCACATATTTTCTGATTGGGAAATATACAAAAGAAATTCTAAGTGAAACTCTAACATCGCTGCGCCCTTAAACTTTGTGGTCGCTTCCTCTTTAATTCGCATCGTGTTACCGCTTCAGGAATACGAGTACATCAAACGCTGTTTACAATGTACGACACCGCGGTCGATTTCTCTCAACAAAGAAAGCGACCCCGAAACACGGCGCGTTCAGACCGCCGAGCAGTCGTTCGATAGCGAAAGTGCAAGTTCTCCACCCCCTTCTCCCTACGCCGGACAATAGCGTTCTCAAACGCATAAAACGATTAGATTAATGCGAGGGTAACGCGAGGAGAGGTGTACGTGCGCGGAGGCGCTTTCCGTTTCCCTGAATTGCAACTCGAAATTATAGAGCGCGCGGTGCCGGTTGTTTGCACGCGTCGTTACCGTCTAGACCGGAGAAGGAAGGCAGGGAGGGAAATACGGGTGGGGAAGACGCGTGGGGAGTTGGAGAGCGAGATCGGCAGATTTGCCAGCTGGAAATTTTTACCTTTCCCTCCCTAATGATTACGCGCGACGTGTCGGCGATGGCGTTTATTCGCTTGAATCGAGCGTGACTCCTCTCGACGGTGCGACGATGTAAAAATATCAGGCGCGTATAAAACTTTTAACCTTACCCGCGGCCTCTCCGCCCCCCCCCCAACCCCCCCACCCCACCAACTCTCCTCAGGCGCGAATCTTCGAAAGTCGATGCGCGCTCACCGCGCTCGCGTATCGGGAAGCAGTTTGCCTAATGAAATTTTTATCCCCTGTCCGAGATATTCTCTTCCGCACGGGCGACGTCGCGGTCGTCGCATTACCATCTAAAACCACTTACACGTTCCGTTGTTACCCACCTCCCGCCCTCTCTTTCTTCGCCCTCCGTGCGCCACTCTGCAGCGAGTGCAGCGATAACAAAAAAAAAGAGGGAGCTATACGGACAATAATAAGGGTAAAAGGACGCCGGCGAACGCGTCGAGATTGTTATACGCTTGGAAATGCACTGATAGAAGCTTTAATGTGAAATGCTGATGAGAGTTTTACTATTTATTGTAAAGCAATTATAGTAATTTTCTCATTAACCTTTTGCTGTCTCCGCGGGTTCAGTTGATCCAGGTTTTAATTTTGAAGCTGATTGTACTTCCTTTTTTTTTATAAGCCAGCTAGACCCTCGTCGAATCTAGGAATACAAACTTTTTTCAAAACTCGGACTACAAACTCTCTTCAAACTTTAGAAAAAACCTTTTTTTGAAACGCGCACTATAGAACTATTTATTTCTTTAGAGTACCATATTTTATATAAGAATAGCCTTTATATTTTATGAAAAAAATTTTTCAAAATAAAAAGTTATGAGTTTTCTAATGAAAAAGCTCTGTTCTCACGCACTTACAGTTTCACGGCTATTTTGAATATGTTACCATTTCATTTTGTATGTAAACACGGTGATTCCATATTCTACAATGTTCAAAAAATATTCCATAATTTGACGGTCTCAATTGGATGGATATCGTTCATACGACTATTATTTAAAAATCGTTTGGGTCCATTTGACCCATATGTGACCATCGCGAAACTGTAGATAGGTATGACCGAGAAGAGAGTTAAAACAACTTGGTAAGAATTACTATCAAACTATAATTAATTAGTAGCTATGCAAACAGTAGACCTCATCTAATAATTACTATATCTGTGAGGTTGACTGGGGACGCGAGTTTGAAAGTGTGGGATATATGAGGTATTTTTTTCTTTTTCAATCACTTTCTAATCTTTATCGATTATATGAGGGGGTCAGTGGAAAAGTGGTACAAGTCACAATTTGGATTATTTGAGTTAACTGCAAAAATGCATATAGTTAAAGTAAATATCTGTTTCGAAAAAATATGGTGTAAGTGTACAATGGTATGGTTGCCACTTATACCACTTTTTTTTCTAAACAGATATTTACTTTAACTATGCATTTTTGCAGTTAACTCAAATAATCCAAATTGTGATTTGTACCACTTTTCCACTGACCCCCTCATATCCGTAAAGTAGCAAAAATGTGGGAGACGCATGTGCCGGTAAAAAACTCGGGGCCTATAGATTTGGAATAGAAAAAGGTTAGTTTGAACAAATCACAACCTCTTGAATTTGCCATAATGTTTATCTCACAAACTACAGGATTTATGTAAAAAAAAGTCGAGACATTTCGAAATCGAGAGAATTTTGGGAAAAATATAAGTTATCATCTAAAAAGCTATTCTTATTTTACTTCCGCTCTTAAGCCCCTTCAATCCTTCTGGTTACGACCCCCAACGAACTGACGGTTCGCCAAAGGGGTTAATGGTATAGGTATACCAAGTTTCATCAAGATCCGTAAGAACGTTGAAAAGTTACCGCTAGATAAATAGAAGAACACACAACCCCCCTGTAGAAATTTTTATTCGCGCCCGGCAAATAACTGTCCACATTTTCCACAATTCTAGCCAGGCACTGTCCAGTTAAATTAGATCGTTTTTATCGAGACGCGTAACCCCCTCAAACTATAGATACAGTTACTGGATATGTCAACTGTTTAGTTACTAGATGGGCTAGCTATGCAGTTATTAGATAGGCGAGCTATCTATAGTCACAAACTCGTTTAACTCTTCAGGGCCAACTTTTTGAAAACGGAAAAAGTATATACATCGCCATTTATTGTAAATTTTTAAAACAATTACAATAAAAAATGTCTTTTCCCGGAGGAACAATGCTCCACACCAATTGTATTTCGTGATACGACAAATATCGATTTCATGATATAGATCAACGTTCATTGAGGTGTGTATGCGATGCTGTCTATTTACGTGTGGTCTATTTTTTTTACTACATATTTGTCATATATTTAAATGAGTTAGTAAATGTTATAAGTGCCAGTGGATTTATTGTTATAATATTTAAAGAAATACGAAATAATATTTGAGTGCTCGGATATCTGTTTGGGTTTAACTGTGCCCGGCTATTAATATTTTTACCTCACTAGCGCGTGAGTATAGAATCACGTTACATCAACTATTCCAGGCATGAGCGATTCTTCTCGTCGTATACGTTAATAGACAACCGCGCGCATGCTAGGAAGACAGAGCCGGATGTAACTGACCGACGCCGACGGGCGCCTGCCGTCAGCCGCCCGCCATACATGATTAACGTCGCCCACCCCTCCATGAACTTTGGCCTATACAATATTCGTTCCATCTTTATCGCATCACGAAACACTATCAATATTTATGATAAATCTCTAGACGCTTAATTCGAGTACATAAGCCAAATGTGACTAGAACACGAAGTTTTTGAAAAAGATTTAACTGAAAAAAAATACAGCCCTCATTTTTTAACCCTCATACAGTCCTCGGATCGAAAGTGACCCATAGCGTTCAATGTCGATGAATTGTGATTGTGCATTTAGAGATAACTTTCTACAATAAAAACAAATTTCTGCGATTGAAACAAGCGTTTAATTAATCAATTTTTACGGCCGCGAGAAACTACATACTAAAGACCTTCGGGTCATATATGACACATACTAGTTTGAAATGCATATTTTACTGGTAGATTTCATTTTGTGAAGAGTGTGCCAACATTAAAATCTACCTTTTGAATGACCGTCTTAATGAAATAAAGGCTCCTGTATGTCTGCGTAAAATATTTCCATTTTTAAGTCTCTGAGCGCTTTCCAATCACCGTCAAATCAAAAGGCGCATGCTACGTAGAAACGATAACGGGTTCGTCCGCGCTCCGCTCGGCTCTATACAAAAGACTACCATTAAGTTTAAGTTTGAGTAATATTAAGAGTTACCTAATAGTTTAACAGTACATTTAATAATAATAATTTTGTTTTGTTCAGCAATTGTATACCTCTCTACATTTAAATCTCCCTCGTTTAACCTACAAAATAAAACAATAATATTAAGTATTAAAAATAAACAAGTTATAACTGTTTTAAATGCATCAGTTTGTTTGCCCCACCCTGTATAATGCTTATTTAACTAGTGGACAAAACGTTACATATCAACGTTTATTACCGCATACGCGCAATGGATTTAATCTCATTAAAAAAGGCCAAATAAGAAAAAAACGATTTCGCGTATCACGCAGCCTTCATAATACCATAAAACTCTTATCCCACAAAATTCATCATACAACCAAAAACAGACGAGTTATTCAATTGATACTTTTTCTCAATGGTCCACCCTATACATTATCGATCGAACCAAAAGCATCATCGTAACCTTATCCAATCATTCGTATAAACAAAAATCGAGTCCCTCGACCAAACTTTATCTACTACTTCCGTTGCAGCGAGTTTTGGTACTGGGTTAACAATCCGTATACTTACATCGCCGCGACTCATCTGCACGGCTGTGTATTTGTTCCGCACATCCGCGCAATGTCGTATAATATAAGCGCGCCAAGCGGGAACGGGGGATAGCGGGAAAGAAAATCCGCAGCCTCTCTCTCTCGCGCGCGGCAATCGCAGCAGCTATCTGCTCGTCCGGAGCAGCGTAAGCAGTTTTGCGTGGGAAGCCGAGTGGTCGGTTTCTGTACGTCTGCAGAAACAGCCTGAGGCGTCCGAAGCAACTTTCAAGCAGGATGCACCCTCCCCCCTCCCCTTCAACGACTATCGGACGTTTCTTTATTATTTTCGTTTTCGTCGACTATCAAGTGTTCTTCAAAACAATTCCATCGTAAATAAGAATGAAACATATTCGCGAGAGTGTCTATATTTCTGCGTATTTTTCTTGCAAATATTGCAAAAAGAATTTCAAGACGCTTCGTGCAACTCATTGCATGGAGCAGGAGACTACAGAGTTCGCGTCCGAATACGTGAATGTACCTACGTACCGTCAGAAATCTGGAGAATATCAAATGCATTGATATGCTTCGGTGGAAAGCAATCGAGTTCGATATTGCCCAGATTTCTGGCCGTACGTAGATTCGCATACCAAACGCGGATACCGCATTCTCTTATCGCGAAACACAGTCAGCTCCGTGCAATAAATTGAAATTGATCGTTCGAAGCGTTCCACGTGGCGGAAAGAAGTTCGAATTCGTAACAACTACCACAGAAGTCCAAGACAGGCGAAAGTATCGGCAACTATCTAACTACCCCAGTCGCGTTGAACAGTATTTCATAAATGAATTATTTATCTTCGAACAACTTTAGGCAAAATTGCTTCATATCATCGCGTAAATGATAACGCAGCTAAAACTGAAGCGCATTATTTTACTCTAGAAATATCGCTAAAACCTTCTCTGTGATATATTACGTAATTACAAAAAAACATTTGAATCAGATACGTAGCTTTCAAGTGATTAATGAATAAACGCAATATCGCTCAGAAAAATCCTTCAATTCGTTTATTTAAAAAAATTATTGAGTAGGTAACGAAAATAAAATGTCACATTTTAGAAATAATCTTTAGGCTTGTCCCTATATATCCGCTGATAAGTCTGTCAATTTCCCCAATTTATTCATCGTAGCTACCTACTACATAATTTTAAAAAAATCATGTTAATCAAATACGTAGTTTTTAAGTGACTGATGAATAAATATAATGGTTTAGAAGAAAAATACATAATGTATATATATAAATGCAAGTACCTATACAGAAATATAGATTTTTACGAAGGACTATTATCTGATACGATATAATAGTGGCCTGTTTATACTGGCCACTTATAGTGGGATTTTATCCAGAGGCGGGGTTCGTAAATGGTAGAGACACGTGTATATAGAGTTAATATAAGACTCGTGTTGATACACGAGGTTTAGCAGAAAAATAAAGAGCGGCAGTACAGATAGGCCTTACTGTGATTTCTTTATCTCGTTTCAGTATAATGATCGCTAAGAAGAGAGAGAGTCACCCTTTTAAGAATCTTTATATTAAAGCAGCTCAGCAGTGTATTTATATATATTTCAATTAGTTTCATAAATGCAATGCCTACATTTTTGTGTAGTGCAATCGTATTGTGAATTCACAAACATTTCTGACGGTGTTCCTTTGCTATTCTTCAATGCGTTTTCGTCTCTTTCAACCGCGCGAGCACGCATTTAAGCACGTATACGCAGAATATTTATTCATTACTTCCTCTTTCACAACTCTTTGTTATTGTTGACTTCGAGAGAATTTATTCACGCGAAACTTACGACGGCCTCGCGCATTTTTGTAAACATTTCTCCGTTGATGAACCGCGCCATCGGAATCGCAATCGTTATTGTCTTCTCCCTCTCGCTCTCCTGCCGTGGATATTTCTTTAGTCGGATACTTTGTTATCGCGCTCACTGGTTTTACGAGCTCCGCCGCCGCGTTTACACACGGAAGTCCGGATTTCGAGACGGAGTCGGGCACGTTCGAAGGGCGGCTTCCGTATCGCGCGCGAATCGTTCGCTCGTAATTATTTAACGAAGGAGTTACGATAATGACAGCTGACGCGGGGCTATACAGAGTAACGTAAACGACGTAAAACTCGCGCCGTGCATCGCGGTATCGTCTGGAAAAGAGGTCTGAGAACGAATAATAATGGCGAACGGCTATAAAGTTCGTACTTCTTTTAGTTATAACATCTTCGATGAACAGTTTAGTACGACGTTTTCTCGCAAAAAAAAAACACGCGCCAGTGAGAGTTCTGATAATCCAGTCAGGCATCCTTCATTCACGGCATACGTTAAGTTAAAGCTGTTTTAAATTTTCTTTATTTTTTCGTCAAATTAAGAGAAATCCCTCGTTACAGGTGTAAATTGCAAATGATATCTACATCAAATTTAGATCATGGTATGATCTAAATTTGACGCTGTAAACAAATGAACGCAAAATTTAACTTATAAGTCACACCGAGTCACAGTAATACATAATAATAAGTCGAAACTTATTATTTCCGAAACATAATTTCATAATTCAATTACATAAATAGCAGTGCCAAGGGGAGAGTAATAAGACATACATAGTTGCTGCATGCCGTGATCTAGGTTTTCGTAAAACGGCTGCAAAAGTTACATCGTATATCCGACTTAAAAATCACCGGTAAGTTTTAGAATTTCGTCATTTCGGCGAATTTCAAAAGTAGAGCTACGAAGCCGTTAAGAAAGAGAAAAACGTTGCATTTTTTTGAAACTACAAAGCTTTGTGGCAGCGGATATTCATCAGCTGTAGACAAATGTTACGGGGTCTATTTATAAAACTCTTTCGTGTATAAAATCAGGTTTCTTAAAAACAGTTCACTCATTTAAAAAGTAAAAGAAATCTAGAATTCTTTAAGCATACATCCCAAGTGCGTTTAAAACACGTTTGTTGGAATCGACAATAGGTAAGAAGTGATTGACCTTCGCAAATCCGAGTAGTAAACGTCAGTTTTCGTTCTGTTGTGTTGCCAACGTTTATTGCTGCAGCCTATATTAATAGCATGGCCCATATTTGTACCTTCTTCTCCACTTTATAGACAAAATTGATTGCTAAGCAAAATTCTCCTACACTACCGACTAAAAATATGGGGACACTTTCAAAATAGTTACGCCACCTTTTAAGCAAAGCGAGGCACGGTAAAATCTGTTAGACGACTATATATTTTTATTTTTAAATCTAAAAAAGTCGTATGAAAATATTTACAGTACCTATCTCGCTTCACAGAAAAGATAGCTAAGCTAGTGTGCCGAATATGGGAAGGGTTAATTTATATTGGAAACGAAACAGGAGAGCATAAGAACTTTCAGACAAAACTTGCTCGATTAAAAAAATTAAATAATTTTTGTATGAAAGCTTTTATGGTATCTTGCTTCGCATAAAAGATATTTCAGAGGGGTAGAACTTTAAAGGGATTTTCGGTTCACGATTTTAATTCAAACTCAAACAGCTGAAGAAAGATAGATTCCTCATTTCTTGATAAACTTCCCATCTGCCGAGTTTCACCAAAATCAAAGATGAATTCTTAAGCCTGTATCTGTGGTATTGTAGTCTACGCGCAACACATAGATTTCAAACACTTATTTTTCACTTATCTTTAAATAACGGACTCAAACTGGTAACGTTGCTTTGTCTAAGAGCTACTAATTCAAAATCACCTTTTTCATCAAGTCAGTGGGTTTTAGAATTTATATTAGGGTAAAGAGTGGGGTGAGATAGTTGGCCCCTCGTCGCCACGGAAAGTAATAGAAACGAGGGGCCAACTTCCTTGGCCATCTCACCTCACTTTACCCTATGTCATATATATGCTATATTTAGCAATTAAACCAAGTTTCAGAATGTTTCTAAAGGTTTTTCGGGTATTGCCAGATACAGGGTTAAGATGGGAACCTTCTGAGTGTCCCAAAATGTTTGGATGGTGGTGTATATAAACGATTAATGTGCAAACTTTTCATCGTACATTCTGCACTTCGTCACGCGCGCTTACCATATTTACAAGAGGGCCACCGAGGTATCGCGCGCGATACGGTTTGACTCTAAACCTCGCACCGAGGGGCTTATCTCAAATTTCGGACGCCCCCTCCACCCTCTTCCATTCCTTATCTCCTTCGCGCTCGCAATCGGATTAACAAAGCTGCGAGTTCGTTCCGCGCGCACTTTACGGGTTAGCGCGACCACGTAAATTTTTGATACGGCTTTTACAGAGGATCTCGGTCCTCCGACGGAAGGCAAGGTATCGCTAAAAGTGACGCCTTTACGGGACATGAATAAGTGATGCGAATACCGTTTCGCGAACTCCCCGGCGAACTTGGAACGAGATATGGGTTTTTAATTCTCCGGTGAGGAAAGCGCCAAGTCCCCTCCTCTCGCTATGGCGCCTGAAATCGATAGATTTTTCGCGATACGCCATACAGATTTTATTTATCGACGGGGTTAGCAATCATCGTGTTAAAATCACGCCCGCAAAAGGCGACGCAACGGTTCCGCGCGCGGCTTCGGGCAAAACTAACTAACTAATTTCCCCACCCCGGCCGTCACTCTAAACAAGGTTTAAACTAGGTTTTTGCCAGTTAACAACGACCAGCAGCAGTTTACTCTCGGAGGACACCGGAAGGCACCATTAAACCCTAGGTATAGTTAGATGCCTCCGCGCTCGAAAGAGGCGCCCCGCGCGCGCTACGGTCCGACGCACGAATTGAAATTAGATTATCCACGTAAATGAAGTTACGGTGATTCCCCGGATCCGTGAAATTCTTCTCCGCCGACCCAGTATCCCGCATGGTAGAAAATATTCTGCGGAAGTCATCTGTCTTGGTAGCGCAAAGTGACATTTAAAAAAATGCAGGATAAACAGACTCAAATATACAAATGTACGTAAATGGTCACAGAAAAAAGAATGTTGTACAAAGTACTCAATAAATAGAGTAACTAGTGATATATCGCATAGTTAAAATTGTCCTTGGAAGTAACAAAGCACAATGTACCGTTCTACATTGTAAGAGTACATTGTAAGAGAGAGTCTTTCATTGCAAGAACTACAATTCAACATAGCACTCTTATATTGCTGTACAAGTATGTAATACATCAGTGGTATTGGCTGTGGAACATCTTGAATACCTATCAACTGCTATATGTTGATAGGTATTTCTTACAATGTATAACGGTACTCTGTGCTATGTCGCTGCTGAGGGCAACTGCTACTATGTGAAATATCACTTTGTACAAAATTCTTTTTTCCATGATAGCGTCAATGATTCTGATCGACCCGCTTTGGACGACGGTACTTCTTATTTTGCTATGAAGGGCCAATCAGGTTTAGCTTTCATGGCAAAACAATAAGATTCGCTCGTACCGTTTAGCTACGGTCGACTCGATAAAATACAGTCACCCTCGTTGCTAGGTGTATAACAACTTTAGGTAGTAAGGCAAAAGTGGAATAGATGCCCCAGACTCTGTTTAACTTTGAACGCGATTATCTCGGAACACAATTGAACGGTGAAGGGAAAAAACGGGGAATGTGTGTGTCCTATGTAGAGAAAAATGAAGTTTTAGTTTTAACAGCTTCGTATTTTCAAGACAACTTGTATTATTGATTTATGATATTGATTAAAAAATACTAGGTGGTGTATGTTTTTGAGATTTATTTAGGTACCAAAAGAAATGACAACGGGTACAAAATACAAAAAGAAAACAAAAGTATCAAATTTCAAAGATTTGTGACACATTCCTTGTTTCGTCCCTTCACCCTTCAACTAAAATATATGAAGAATGTAGAGTAGTCTTATATAGCAAAAATATAGGTGAACATTTGTTATTTAAATTTTTCTTCAATATCTGCTGTTCCGTCTTTGCGCGACGGACTACGCGCCAAATTAATCTTGAGTCGTTGGTTTAGGATGAATAAAAATTACACCGTTTTACAGAAAAAATAAAACAACGTAGTTTATTTTCGAGCAGTTCGAATGTCGCTGGAGGGTTTCGAACGAACTGGTCGTTCGGAGGTTTTTGGACGAACTGCCTGGTCGCTCTTCGACCAGTAGCTTGTTGTTTTACCTTTTTAGCTTTCTCCTGCGACCGGGGGGATGCGGGAGGCAGATTATAAACCTAGAGGAAACTCCAGTGGTCGGTTTAATCCAGTAAAAGTAGACCTTCTTTATAGGGGTGCAAACAAATAATTTCCGGCAAGCTGATTTTTTCAGAGTCGATGGAGTGGTGTCTCCCGAGTATCCCACCAAAAAGTCACCCTGCGCACCCTTGGCAAAGGGTTGCAAATAGGGTGGTTTTTGTTTGTTTTTGTTTTTTTGAAAAAAATTTTTTTTCAGCTTGTACATAATAATATACTCTACAACTTTGTCTAATAAAATTTTTTGATAACTGATTTTTGACGGTCCAGCGCCCATTATACAGTATGTCCCGCGCATTACCCCACAGTTGCAGGGACCTTGAAATTTACCTTCGGCCAGGCTTGGTCGGTCAAAAGTCAAAGTTATCAAAAAATTTTATTAGGCAAAGTTGTAGAGAATATTATTATGTACAAGCTGGAAAAAAATTTTTTTTCAAAAAATAAAAAACAAAAACCACCCTATTTGCAACACTTTGCAAGGGGTGCGGAGGGTGATTTTTTAGTTGGATACTCTCGGGAGACATCCCTCCATCGACCCTGAAAAAGTTAGCTTGCCGGAAATTATTTTTTTGAAAAATGATATCTTTACTGGACTAGTTCCTGTCCCGGCCCACGGGACCCGGTGGCAATGAGGAACTTTCTTGGATCTAATTTTATAGCTCAAAGGGTCCCAAGGATTGTCGAATTTCCCCCTCACACCGGTCTAGGGCCCAAGTGCGATGAACCTACGAGCGGATACGCGACATCTGCAATGGGAGGTAACTTGACAAGCGTATCGCAGATGGTGTAAATGTAGGTGAAGGTCCGTAGACTCATGCATTGTATGTGTTAAATAAACCGCTGTTTCTTTATAATAATATCGAATATGCCTCAATGCTATGTGGTGCTGGAATGCTTTAATCGAAAAAATCGAAACATCAATTTCCGAAAAATATAAAAATGCGTAAGAAATGGTTAATGTAGCTTTAGCTATCGGGAGAAAAAATGTTGAGCCTACTATCATCTCTCGTGTTTACAATGAATATTTTGCGAAATCTAATTTCATAATATCTCCGATGTGCTTTTCGAAAATAAAATTGAGTTAAATTCATTTGAATAACTAGACTATGCTTTCAATAAGCACGAAGATGAACATAGGACATGTGACGTCATCATAAATTCAATATGGCAAAAGATGACAGCGTTCAATGGAATCCAGCAGATGACATCAGCGGTACGCGATTGGGGGAGGAGAGTGCGTATACCCCAATCATATTCATCGATTGAACAAAATATATAATAATTCAAATTCTACGCGAATGGAGTCGCAGGTAACAACTAGTACTCTATAAAATAGTAGTTTTCAATTAAATTTACATTTTAACATGCTATTCATTCAAACATAATTACCATTCAAACACTTTGGAGCCTAATGAATTTCTTTTTATAAATCTTTATATTGCTTTTTATGTCAATTCACCGCATTATTTTAGTTGAAGAAGAACACCCACTCCAGCACCATCTAGCAGGGGCAATTTCGCGATTCCCCCCCAATGCTTTCAAGATAACCGATTTTGCCCTATTTACAGCCTTAATAGAGCGCCTTGTTCTGCTAAAATTAGGAAAATTATGCTTGTTGGTAAATGAGTGTATTGCAAGGTACCTACGAAGAATAATTCTGTCGCTACTTTTAGAAACGAGGATTTCTGAAATAAGAACTCGTTTCGCAGTAGAAGGTTATGAATAATTGTATTAGTATCCATTTTTCTCAGTATACGAAATAAAATATTCAATATCTGATCTAAAACCGATTTGCACTCCTTAAAAAATGTTGCTGTTCGACAAAACATCAGATAAACCTGCTTAGAAGAAACCCTTGAGACGTTAAAAACGTTCATGATTATATTTTCGTTCCGTCGGTCACATCGCATCCTCGTCGTCGCGACCCGAATCGGCAAGGTGACCCCCGCGACGTCGAGCCGCTCTTCCGACGGCGATATCGAGGGTGAAATTAATACCAGCGAATATACCGCCGAAAATATTGCTTTCATAACGAACCGTGAAACGACGTCCCCACCTCCCTCTTCTGTCCGTCGACACCCAACCCGGCCGAGACGGCTACCTATACTACTCGTACGCGCATCTCCGTGAAGCCGTAACGAGTGGAACGACTGCCCGTGTCGCGCCGGACAGCCGTTCGAGAGATCTATCGGTTCTTGTCAGTTTCGCGAGCCGCGCCGCTCGGACGTTGATGTCGACGAATCGTCGTTTTCCCTTCGGAGAAGCCGTCCCTCTTTTTCTCTCTGCCCACTTATCCGTCCAACTCTTACTCTCGCGTGATTTTCTAATTATAGCCGCGACAACGCCGCGAGTGTCAACGGGCGCTCCTCTCACGTGCCAGCAATCTTCGTACGTTTCACAAGCGGGCGGCCGCTCTAACGTCCGTTCGACGAAATTTCAGTTTCCGCTCGAAGAGCGTCAATCGCCCTCCGATCTTCCCGGTGCAGCGGCACGAATGCTGCTTGTAGGACTAGCCGGGAGCGCACGTGCTCGCGCCGCACGTGCGCGCCGACGATGCTCGGTCTGCGAGGCGATGCGAAAAAAGTTCGTATACCTATTCTCTCGTTACGACGGCTTCGTCGACGTCGACGACGAATGCGGTAATATCGCTAGCTAGCGACGGAGACCCGTCTCCTCCCCCCTCTCCCCTCGCACTCCCTCTCTCTCTCTCACCAGCGCGTTATTCGTAACGGTAACAAACGGCGGCTAGCGCGTAACGCGAGCTGTTGCCGAAAACCGTCACGTCGTGGAAAAAAGGTAACATTACAGTCGTCGCACGACCCGCCTTTCCGTATCCGTACGTATACGGTTGAATCTGCGCGTTCCATCATGCGCGCGCGATACTCGAGCGCCGATATTATTCCGCGTACGAGCATCGCGTATTTATCCGGTGCAGGCGTGATGTTTGTGTTATCGTAGCCAGTCTACGCTTGAAGAGGGCAATTACGTCGACGAGAAGTAGAAAAATGATAATATTCGTACATTCGAGGAAGTAAAATTTGTTTTTGTAAAATATGCTCTGCAAATTTGAATCAGTGAAAATCACTTCATAAAAGTAGGATCAAGTGTCGAAAAAATTACGTTTCAAGGGATCTCCAACTTCTGTTTCATGAAAAACTAGAAATAATAGCCAAATTTTGGCTGCAGATTCGGAGGAAGAGCCAAAAAATGAATAAGAAACATTGATTATATTCTGCGATGTGATTAGCTGCTAGTTGACATACATAGGTAAATTCATCGAGGTGTGTACGATGCTGCTTATGTAGGGTAAACATGGAATAGATGTCCCGATTGAAGAGCAAATTCAACATTAATTACCTTGAAATCAGTTGCAGATATCGAAGAAAAGTTCAAATACAAATGTTTAACTATACTTTTCCTATAAAAAAGCTACTTTACATTTGTCACATACGTCTCCACTGCTTTTTGAGATAATTACATTCAAACTTATAAATAAAGGCTGGAGCATCTATCCCACTTTTTCCTTATAGCGGGTGGCTGAAGGCCATCGGCCGTGCACACCTCGATAAAGTTTTGCCGAAACCACGTATCTCGCGTGGCAATCGATGTGCATGCCTTCATAAAAGCATATTTCTTTGATTCGAAGGTAGACTGATTTGATCTAAATAATATTCAATTAAATCGTTAATATTTATACGCGTTCAATCAACATTCATTCTGATCGAAACATGTGCACTCAGGACTGTACCAAAAACACGTTTAATTCGATCAAGTAAATTTTTTCTCAGTGCATATAATACATATAGCCTCTGATTTCGATTTTTGTACCGATCAATTAGGAAATATTAATAAAAATTAATTAGTCATAGGAAAAGCGACGCCAGTTCTACATCCATTAAAAGAACTATATTATTTATGTGGACTAAAGTATAACGGTTAGGCAACAATTATCGTAATATGTATATGACAATTTTCAAGAATTCTGTAAAATGCTTATTTACCTTGACATTCGCCGGACTCGAACTAGACATCGCCGTCATTATTTTCCGACCAATCTCGCGAATTTACCGAATACGAGAAGATGCGGCAACGAAGTACACGATTCATTCCATTTGCACAAGAATTAAAATTCAAGGTCATGCATGTACAGAGTGTCACATTATTAAGAGAAGATCTAATTTATTTCCGTCATTTGTCATTTTACGAAAAAGACTTCCGAATAAAAATTCTTTAGTATCGAGGCGGGCTTGTAATACATGTAAAAGGTTTTTGATAACACGCGTTATCTAAAAGATATGAAGTTCACCTTTATTTTTTTAAATTGAACTCGATATTTTCGTTCTTAGAAGAGTTGTAGAGCTCGTTCAGATTAACGAAAAAGTTGAGAAGTCAAATGCTCATCCGTTGAACTGTTTGTGAGATATTTCCACCCAACCACAAGAGCAAGTTACGCTGCGCGCGACTAATTATAAGTTCCTCGGACTTAACTCCCTCTTATTCTTACTTACTCTTGTACTTTGGACGGCAATATCTCATAAACAGTCCAACGAAAAGGCCTTTTACCTTATCTTTTTTCTTCATCTCAGCGAGCTGAATAACTATTAGAAGAACGAAAATGTCGAGTTCCAAAATTGTTAATGATGTTTTAGCCTTTGAGGTATTATTATATTTTAACATATTTTTGCAAACTTTATTTTTTCAATTTTCTTATATTTATGTGCAAACAGTACACAGTTGTGTTTTTGCGTAACATTTTTTAATAAAATAGCTCAAATCCAATGTACATTCTCGTGTACGCCAGGTCTGAAGGGGTTAAGAAAGTGAAATTGACCTTCGTATCTCGTAAATTACGCAAGTTATCAAAAACCACTTATATGCATTACACGTCTCCTTCGACACCAAATAACTTTTATTCGAAACATTTTTTCGTAAAATGACAAATAACAAAAATTAATGAATCTTCCCTTGGTAATGTACCTAACACCCTGTAATTCGCCTCCACCTCTACATCCACGTGAGCGCGGACACGGATACCGGAAAGTTTTCAATCCCAATATTTTCGTCACGCCCGTCACGCCGTTTCACGTTTACCTCTCCAAATACATATCCTCTCGCTACAGCTATATATCTATACGAACTATAAACAGACATGCGGAAACATCCGCGCGCGCGAGAGGGAAAGAGAAAAAGGAAATACCGTAAAATCGACCTTACGTTTATTTCGGTATTTTACGCGATACGCGTAATTTCATTTTGTTTATCCGCGCTCGTAAAAAAAGCCGAGAACGAACGCCACCTCTCCAATGCGATGAAAACGTGTGACTCGGGCCGCCGCCGCGCCGCCTAACCGCGACATGCCCCCGCGGTGCACGGTAAACTCATTCGGAGGCAGCGCCGTGCCCGGCGTTCGTTCTACTATGTATTTCCGTATCTCGGAGGCGCGAGAAGAAATGAGAATCGCACTCGTCGTCAGCGAACGCCCGACGAGGAGACTTTGACCCACATGCCATGTGCTTCCGAAAGAATTTCACGACTGCTATATCCAACTGTGTCAATAACAGCGACGAACGCGGGGTACAGCGGTGCTTCTCGACGATAAGTTAGGCGAGAACGGAGGATTTTGAGCCGTATAATTCCCAGCGGCGATTTCGCGCTCAGCGTCGTCGTCGTCGTACGGCAGGTGGTGGGCGGCGCGGGCGGGTCGTTCGAGTCAAGATCGCGAGAGAGGGACTTCGTCGCTACGGCGATAAACCGTTCGCAAATGCGCAGCGGTGTCGATGCAGTATCGGGCTTGGACGCGGGGAGAGTTACGGCGACGAGAGCCATTAATAGACATTATATAAAGTCGATGAGGCCACGGCGCGAACGAGACGACCCTCGTGTACCATGCGCGCGTCGTACAATTTTCTTGCGCTCTCCCGGGCGACGAAGATCTACATAACCTGCAGTAGTGTCGTCCGCACACCTAGTTGCGCGTATAATTGCTTCTAGCTGCGCACGTGGAACGCGTTTCTCTCGTCGTTCGCGGTATACAAAGCAATATAATACAAAGTACGCGCGAACAATTATCCGAGTCGGGACGAGTGAAATTTTTCGAATTTGACCACACTTCCAAATAGTACTTTGTAACTCGAAATAACGGCTATTGTGACTTGTGCTTTCATTTCGATCAATCGCATTCGCTGGTATCTTCTCCTTGGCTGACATTATCAATACATTTTTCACATTAAGTTGCGCGAATGCTATTCACCGTGTTGTAGGTATTATTACGAGAAATAACAGTACGAGTGTCAAGAGACGATGCTGAATGTATCACGGGTGCGAGTGAATATTGCGGTGCGTCCTAAAACGCAAAGTTTTTGTGAAACGGAATAAGAGTGCAGACCAATGCATGTGTACTAAAGAGACGCTACATTTTTCTAAAACAATGCTAATAAAAAAATCCTGCCACATAAAATATCCAAGAAAAATGCTGTTTCAACTAGAGCAACTCTCCAATGCGCGTACCTAACTGAACTATCAAAAACGATCTAATTTCGAACGGAAACAAATAATTTTGCAATCTTAGCAAAACTAGGTTTTTGCTGAGACCTTTTTGCTATAGTGACGAAAATATTATCAATGATAGCAGAAGATACATCCAGTAATATAATAGCAAATGTAACTGCAATCACAGTGTAGTTTTTTCGGCAAAAATATTTCCTATCCCAGCAAATATTTTTATTACTATTGGCCATATCTTTCGCTGCCACAAATAATATATTTGTCATGACAGCGAATAATCCCCAGCAAAACCTGGTTTCTCTAAGCCTGCGAAATCAATTTTTGTCCGTTTAGTAAGACCCAAAAAGAAATGCGTGAAAAGAATTTCAATTTACAATAAAAGAAAGCTTTTTCTTCAAGTTTCCAATCGAATATAAATCCCTCGAAACGAAGTACGATAAGAGAAACGACATACATATATACAGTCGAATCGCATAAGTTTCTCCGAACTTTTGTCGTGCGAAATAAACAGTATTTACTCGCAGACACATTTTATTCGGCATTTCTTTCCGTCGACGTAGGTCTATTCAGTTACCATTCGACGTCGTGACCAGGGGTGGTGTGGGGGGGACGAACTCGCGCAACCCGTACACGAGACTTTGGGAAACGCGCCGGGGAACCCGTCGAAGCGCCACGGAAACGGGGTCGGTTGTCGCGTGTCGTTAGTCTCGAACAAACTCAATTCTAAAGTTTCCAAAGTTTCCCATCCTCGCTCCGATCGGCGACGTTCTCTCTCCGGATGACGGATACCCTCGCGTCCGGGCGGGTAACGCTCTCGCGGAAAGGCGTCGTTTCGGAGGCGTCGCGCCGCCGGCTCCCGGATCGACGTTACGCTGCGAGAGGTCGCCCTCGCGAGAGAACCGTGCACGCGCGCGGAGAGGGAATTCTCGCGCCGGGAGACGTGTTCAGTTCGCCGGACGAGGCGGTCGCGAGTGATCCGCGTGACTTCAACCTCGCGCGAATGGAAATGCGGTCGGTGCAGCGATGCCACGCGCGTTTCCAGTGCAGCGTAGTAATAAAAGAAAAGCAAATAGTTGTACCTACCCGAAAAGCATAATCCAATTAACGCGCGGCGCACTGACAATCACCAATTAAGTCTTCTCTCACTCGTTTCAATCGCGGCCCGCACGCGCAGGCGAAACTGTCGCGCGAACGATCAACGCAGCGCAGCCACGCGATCGAAGTGTCGATTGCTTCGCGGTTGTCACGTTCCTCGTCACGATGTACGACTTTAAACTCGCGCGAGTCGATCTCTCCTCGTGTTCGCGCGCACGTAGCGACTATCGCGAATCGAGAACCGACGAATCGAGTGTTCCCTCTCTCTCTCGCGCGCGAACAGGTGGGCACGCTCCGGCGACGCTCGAGGTCTCGAGAAACCACGAGAATGACAAGGGACAATACGCACACGTCGCGACGGCCTGACGTCGACTGAGGAGCGGGATCGGCGCTGAGCGCCTGTCCGCCCCCGCGGGTTTCTGCCCCCACCAGCGACACCACCCCCGTAGCCCGTGTGGCTCGTGGCCCGCGGCGGGCCATGGCGCAACGCGCGAGGCAACGACGTTCTCCCTCCCGCGAGGGAGGCGCGCGCGGTGCCGCCGTCGCGGGAGAAACGTCTAGTCGACCAGTTCACCCCGAAGTTCCATTCGCGTGGGTTGACCGGACAATCGCGCTCTTCTCTCCGCGTCGCAGCATCCGCCGGGCTCTCGCTTTGCGCCGTGCCCCGGACGTGACGCGCCTATCATCGCCTCTCGACATCCGGGGTGGAGGTTCGGGGGAAATAGAGAAGGTCTCTCTCCCGGAATGTTTCCCCTACGTTTTAATTACTCTCATTCACCGAAGCGTTTCTAGGAGCTCGGCAACCGCGTCGCGCGATACTAACGCTTCGAGGCAGCGACGACTACTGATATAATAAGAGCGAACGCGCGGCGTGGTTTGGACTTGGCCCGATGCTAATTAACCCAGCCGGCTCGCTCGCGAACGACCGGAGCGAGAGAACGCGCGACGCTTGTTTCTTTTCGATCTCGATGGCCCGCCTTTTGTACTTTCGAACTTGATACGCGAGCGGCCTTCGCTATATCCATTTTTCCGAATTCTTTTCCATCGCTGATGGGGGAGAGTGGGCGAATTGTGCGCACTTAAGGGAAATACATTCCCATGGGGTGATTTTTGGATTTGGGATCAATATAAGCACAGGAATAGAAGCTCCAAATATTCTTTCATTATTATACATGCTTGTAATGAATAATTTTTCATCGGCAGATGGATTTTGCCGGGGATAAAAATGCAAAAACGAAACATTTCTCACGCGTCAGATAATTGAAGAGGTGAGTGGATGAAGGTGCTATGTAACAAAAAGTTGGTTATGAGATATTTGAGTTTGTAGGTCGCCTTCAGTACAGTAGACATATGGCACACTAAAAATACTCCATGTAATATCTGGGTTTTGAATGGCATTAGAGCTATCCAAGATTTACCAGAAGTTACATTCGGACATAACACTTTCATCCACTGACTGATCTCATTTTTTATAAAAATGTTACATAACACCTTCATCCACTCACCTCTTCAATTATGCGCAGAACAAAAAATATAGGAAATAATTGAATTAAATAAATGTTTTATGAAATATTAATACGGAAACAAGAAAATATATCTCTCCAATGTTTATTTCATTGAAAATTAGTAACGAACTTGGGCAAATTACTTTCTCACAAACAAGAATTAAAGAGTTATAGGTAATTCTCAGCTTCATCAACTTGCTTTCTTTAGGTAAATACGTCTAATCTAACAATATAATCCGAGAATATGCAAAAACAGAAATAGTCATACATGTGCACAAGATCTTATCGAATTTGAAAAATTATTACTTTTTACTTTATTGCTTTTTATCGGAAAGAAATGAATAATAGCTCAAAAACATACAGAATAACATACCTTAGTAAAATATGTAAGGTTAAATAGACAAAGTAAAATTACGATATTTACTACCTCATTTCTTAGACCACCAAAATTACATAAAAACAGAGGATTTCACTCCTTTCGAATTCTCTTATTAGTAATGCTTCAAATTGATATACATAATTTATAATTATATCGTAAAGAATTATCTTTTATTTCAACATTTCGACTCGATGAAATTTCCTCCTATCGAAGAAATAACCAAAACCCACGACGCGCACTATTCCCCTACTCTCCTCAATAAGTATCTGACTCGTACATAGGGTAACGGATACAGTTATTGGTAATTTTAGCAGACAAAATTGTATAGTCATTGGCATATCTTTATTTTTTTCTGTCTCATCCGAGTAAACACAGTGATATACATGTTATATAACTATAATAAAATCGAATGTAACAGGTTATACGTAAGTACATGTAACAGTATAATATGTAAGTTAATATTAGGGGGTTGCATTGAAAGCCGCTGTTTTTTTCTAAAACATTATGTAGTAATAAAATGTGTGAATAACTTAATCGAATTATTTGCCTTCGGAAGCTATAACTTTTTCCCACTTTTCTGGCAGAAGTTGAATTCCGCGACGAAAGAATTGTCTACTTTTTGAGCTAACCCATTCAGCAACCCAATTTTTGACTTCTTGGTAATTATGGATGTGTGTATCTTTCAAGTCGTGTTGCATCGATCTAAATAAATGATAATCACTCGGGGCCAGATCTGGAGAATACGCTGGGTACAGGTAAACTTACCATTCAAGCCCATCAATGTTTCTTTTTTGGCCCTAGCAACATGAGGCCGAGCGTTGTCGTGAAGAATCACTTTTCGACGATTTCATGCAATTGATGGTCGTTTTTGCATCAAAATATCATTTAAACACTCAAATTGTTGTTGATAATAACCTTCGGCAATAATGGTTTCATTTGGTTTCAGCAGCTCATAATAAACGACACCTTCCACCCCACCCCACTAAATTGAAAGCATTGTTTTATGACCGTGGATGTTTCGTTTTGGTATCGATGTTGATGGTTGGAGCCAGGATGAACCCATGATTTTTTGTGCGTCGAGTTGTCGAAATAGATCCATTTCCCATCACCGGTTACGATACGCCATAAAAAAACTTCTCTTTTTACGTTTTGCAAGCAAAAATCGAGATGCTCAGACGATTGGCAATGGCATTTTCGGTCAATTCATGTGGTAGCCACTTTCCTTGTTTTTCAATCATTCCCATGGTATGTTGACGTCGTGAAATTGTAGATTCGTATCGATTTCAAGCTGCTGAGCTAATTCTTAGAGCATTTGATTGGGATTTTCTTCCAATAGAGCTTGCAATTGTTCATTTTCGAAATTCTTTGTTTGATCTGGCCGTGGTTTTTGTCGTGAACATCACAATTTTGAGGCGACGAAACCAGTCTCTACATACTGTTTCTGATGGAGCAGATTCAGCATAAGTTTGCACAAGTAATTGATGAGCTGCAGCAACACTTTATTTAAATCAAAGTAGTGTAGAAGTACACATCGAAAAAATAAGTGATGCAATATTACTTGTAACTCCTATATTACATAATTCGTATGAATTGTGTTTCACTCGGGTTATTGACGAGTGCCAATCGTTGCCAGGATACCAGCAATTGTACCCGCTATCCTACATCCAACGCAATTTGGAATAGTTCCGTTCGGCTAGCGTTACTTCCTTGAAACGAGTATCGATACGATCCAAATTCTATGCGCGATTTATTCGAGACTACTCGGAGAGAAGGTCGCTGAAATCGCTCAAACCTTTTCCACGGTATGTACCAATAAGAGAGAAGGCTCTAAAAAGGGTCGCGAACCTCGGAGCCTCGTACAGCCACTTCTGATTTCCAATGGTGCTTACATACGAATCCGAAGGACTCGCGAGCACGGAACTCCGAGTCGACGGAAGGAGCAACCGCGCGCACGGCTCAGGTTTGCCGGGATGGCGGGGTGGAACCGAGCGATTGGGGGGAGGTGGGGGGGTAGATCGGATCGTCGATATAGATATATAGGAAAGGACCGACGACTTTGTCGTTTTACGAGAATCAATTTCGCGGTGGCATATCCATCACTTCAACGTGCACATCCCCGTACCCGCTTAATATTCATAGGTAACGTCTTTCCCCGGGGTGGGTCGCGCGAACACCCGGGCTATTCTAAATACACTTTGATAACATTTTTTGTCAAGCGGCACGCGGGAAGACACGCTGAGGCGCTGAAGCCGAAGTATCGACGAAATCGAATCAAGACGAATAGAATAAAACTTCTTTTCGAAATCGGCTAAAAGATGATTTTACTCATTTGTATTGAGGCGCAAGCTTTGGCAAATTCATTTTAGTTCAAAACGTGATACATCATAGAGAGAGAGAGAGTACATATTAAGGTCTAAAGCGAAAATATTTTAGCGCAACGTATCCAAATAAATTACTTTTCCATATGTACATAGATCTACAACGTATGTGAAGCCCAGCCAAATCCACTGGGACCCAGTTCCCATAAGGCGTGTTTGTATTTTTTGTGGCACGTGCCACTAAATCAAAAAATCTGAAAAAATTTGAGAATAATAATGATACGACGACGCGTTCATAAAAAAATTATGATAGCACCTTTTCAAGCAGTGGTGGAAAGAGCACTTTTTAAAATTGTTTATTTTTTAAAAATTTGAATTTCGTGCCAAATGCGACACAATATTTTTTCTGAGTTCCTTTTAAGGATCCCTATGTTCCAGAATGTTTTCCAATTTTTTGGTCCATTGCGTGAGCAGCAAGAAATTTTTAATGTTCAACTACATTTCTCGAAAAATCTCAGCTCCTTCTTGACTTTTTGGAATAGTAAAATTGCTAAAATTTTTTCACATCCGAGAGAGCGTTTTGGTGCCCATTTCGTGTTGTTTCCTTTATGGGCGTTTTTCAAGTGCTTATCCGGCTAGACCCTTTGATTTCGTTTTGCTGTATTGTCAATAACTTAGTTAATTTAAATACAGTAATCCCTCGTTATCCGCGGGGGTTATGTTCTTACAATATTCCACGGATAACGAAACTAGAAGCCCATTTATAAAATACTTAGTGAATTAGTGAAAATTCGCCAATCTCGCTAATTTTAAGCACAAAAATTATTACGTATATTAACGTTTAATACGTACACATGAACAGCTACACAGATACTGGATGTTATGTACCTACAACGTGCTCGTGCTATAGTTTGCCCACGCCTGCTCTTTTCTGTGGGGAGGTGGAAATCATACGATAAAACGCGGGAATTTCAAATCGCGGATAACCGAAACCGCGGAAAAAGAATCCGCGGATAACGAGGGATTACTGTATTTGGATTCCTATAAAACGCAACACTCGCAATTTTCTTTCTAAAATGCAATATGTCCATGGAATTACTTTTTTTAAATGTATTTCTATTGGATTTATAAAATATCTATTATTTCCATCATTGAATTTACCTCGATCAATTACAGAGATTTAGTTTATAGTGGTAAGTAGTTTCTCCGAAACAATATTTTGTTAATTATGTCAGAATAAGTTATAACGGAGTCGGGGAAGTGTAAGATAAAAGTAGAAATGTGTATAAGACGAATAAAGGTAAAGTGGTAGAAGTTCAATTCTTGCATGGCTTAGAGGTAGCCGCGCGAGGGACATAGAAAATATTTTCCTCGATGTGTTGCTATATTGTCAGGCAGGAAAAGGTTCCAAAAGGTGCGGAAGAGAACAGACGGCGGCGCGTCTCCTATCTATTCAAATCAGTTTTTTTTCCCACCTGTTTTTGTACACGACCGCATCGAAAAAGGATGATCCTCGCCTCTGGGGCGTACTGCGGAAAACGCGGCGGCCGTGAAATGTGCCCACCTCGTGTTCGAGGTGGGAAAAGGACGAAGGAAATTGAATAGACAGGAAGGATTTCGCTAGGGAAATTCGTATAGCGGAATTTCGAACCTCTTGCGAAAATCAAGATCGGTGATGATGTTAAGGTCGACTCAGCGTGACCGATAACGGTGTTCTTTAATTCGATGTCGAATTGCGTGATTACTTCTTTCACGCCAATCGTAACTCATTGTTCGTTGACTGTCGACAAAGAAAAAAGAGAGAGCGTAGGCACTCAATCACTTTGTTGTTCTCAAGTTATCGAGGTTCAATTAACTCCGTTCTTTATGCTCATTAATTTAAATAAAACTTGACAGTGTTAATTACATCAGACACATTATGGTTTCATTTGCACCTAGTAATTTAATATTTGTGTATTATTAAAGAAGGATTGATCCCTTATTTTTTAATTTTTGAATCGACAAGTATACACTGTGAATAGAATAACATATCTATACGTAGGTTGGTATTAATATCGTACTTAAAGGACGGTACATATGGACTGTGTTTTACTTGAACGATGCATTAAACTGTGGCAGAAATTCTTGAAATTACATTGCACTTTGTTATCCTTCCATTTTTGCACTTCTCCATTGTTTGCCCTTCATGTTTAAAAGTCTGGAATATGACTATATTAGTACAAATAATACTAAATGTTGAAATTTCATAAATGCTGTAATTATTATTGTTTACAATTTTTGACCTTATCTTTTATCACGTAATATCTCTAGAAACCAATATTTTGTATGTGTTATTTTCTTAATTTACTTTTCACATCTTGTTTAGGAAGACTATTATACAGAAAAATAATAATAATTTGAACACAATAAAGAAGTACTCGCCTCATTTCACTAAAGACTCGATCAACTTGAGAACTTATTAAAATTTATGGAAGCTATGTTAATTTTTTGAAGAATATGTACAGGTTTTTCATATTTAATACCTACTCATTTATTCGTATTCAATCGCCTTTACAAATCATGCGTAGTGTTTTGCATTTTTGTAAAGGAGCGTATTTATGCAAATGGTATAACAGCTGGTGCCTACCAGCGCCTACTGGCGCGCAACATGACCTGCTACGTAAATCAGTTGTGCAGTAGGGTAAACGATAGGTACAGTTATTGGCACCTTAAGCAGATAAAATTCTCAGCCATTTTGATATACCCGTCTCTTTCATCCTACATTATTTATATGACAGTTGCTGGTTATCTCCAATTATCAAAAAAACGTATGTATAATTTAAACTAAAAGATACTTTTTAAATACAATTTTAATCTTTAACTGCATATTATGATGAGAGTAAGAGTTATATATATATATGTATATAATATATACATTATAACATCCATGAATAACCAATACTATTCCTATGATTTGTCGATTGAATTCCTGCAATTTTTGAGTATCAACTGTGCGAGTCGTCTTATCTACTTACATATTTAATCATCATGTACAGTAAGTAGCGAAGTATTATTTAGATGTATTCAAAGAGTAAAGAAGTACAGGAAATTTGAATATGTTAATAAAAAGAGGCATAGTATATTTAATAATCTGTTTTTTTAAATGAGGCCAATCACTGTCAAATGGCCAAAAACTGTACCTAAAGCTTACCCCTATTCCTGATTTCGTAACATTGATTCTCTGAAAAGTAGGACGTTTAACGACATTAATCAAATACGTGTTCTCGTACATATTTGGACGCACATAAATGTGAATGTGTGGACAAGTGCGCTTCTTCAAGAATGTAAAGGCATTGAACGTTAATAACAGTCGCTAGGTTGTTAGTTCATGTATTTTATCTTTCGATAGTTTTGTGTATTATTATTACAATGTATTTTTCTGTTAATACCATTAAACTTCCCATTTGGATATGCAAGACTGCACATGGTATAGTTCTAACTGCATCTTCCCATTTACAAGAGAGATCTCTCCTTAATGTATACCTACGTATTTTATACAATCAATACGGAGAGAAGCCTGAAATTAATTCTATCACCATTAAATTAGAAAATCATGCCTTACAATTTAATCACTCGAAAATATTTGATTTCCTGAGAATCCTTACAACTGCCAAAAGGAGAGCTATTAAACCTCGATTTTGGTAGAAAAAATAACGTATTCAATTTAAAAACCTGAAAATTTACAATCGATTGTCGTTCCGAGTTTTTCACCGCTGTCATCATCACTACACTTCGATGGTTCCAGCAGCATTTCTCATAACAAAGATATCGAACCAAATATGCCGTGACCAATCCCCATCGAGGGTCCCCATCGATAACAGAAGGGTTGGACGATATAGCTTCCTCGTATCTTCCCCCTCCCCCTCCCACTGCGATTCAGGACTTTATAGCTATATATCTATACTCGCTATATGGATAGAAGGAGGGGTCGATATTTATTACGTTTACCAAGCACTCTGATGACCTGGACGACCTGGCTCTTGTTTGTAGAATAAAAGCTCCAGGCCAGGGACACACTAGCATTCAGTTTACGCGCGTCACGACACGCGTTGCCTATAACGCGCGTTGCAGTACTCGCCACACAGTCGGCAAAATGCGCGTGAATCATGTCACTTCTCGTGTGGAAATGATAAGTGGCTACGTTTTCTTAACTTACTATGAAATATCGATACCTTACTTTGAAAACCTCGTAAGTACAATGTTTGACAAAAATGCCATTTATAGCTTACTGTGCGTCAAGGTTTAAAAACTGAACACACAGTAAGCTATAAATGGCATTTTTGTCAAAAATTGTACTTACGAGGTTTTCAGAGTAAGGTATCGATATGTAAAGTTACGTGCTATGTAATATGTAAGTTTTTGATGTAAAAAAAATGGTCAAGGATGCATGAGAGGGTTTTTTTGGCGTAAATGAGGAGTCCGTAATAAAGGAGAAATCTCGGTAGAGGCATTGGGGGTTCGCACCGAAGGCGCAGTACCTATTAGCTATGGGTAACATTGTTATAAACCTCGCAACAGCAGGAAAACACGTGTACACCGCCGTACAAGATGCAGTCGTACGCGCGTTTCAACGCGCGTCTAGCATAATTGCGGCGTTGTCAAAACTAACGCGCGTTGACTGTGTGGCCTGTTGTACTTCAATGTATATATATTAAATAAGATAATGCACTTCGAATAATTTTCTCGATTGTCCTCATAGGGAAGCAACTCGATATGACATCCTTCAATTTTTAAGAAACGTCGGAAGATTATTTATGGATCGAGACATTATTGATACGTGCTTTTTATTAATTTTTCCCGACAATTTGTTTGCTAAAGATTGTGCCAGACTGCTGATTCTCTATTACGATTATCAATTGATCGGTTGTTGACCTGTTATTGTGTATATTTGTTATCAATTGACCTGTTGTTATGACCTTTAATAGTGCAAGATCCGAACTAGAGACGTTCTTCACCGATCTGCTTACCGGATGAAAAGTATTTTTTATCAAACATAATACGTCAATGAATATATCGCGAATGGGTAGGCTAATAAAATATGCTCAAGACTACCCTTAAAACTATATAAACAGGTGAGCTGATATGAGCAATTTGCACCGATCTGCTTACCAATTAAACTATATATGAAAATAAAGATAATTTTATTGCAAACACGATGGTATAATCCTACCTGGAAAAAATCGGTCATGAATCATAGTTGTAAGAGGCTTTGAAATTTATCGGAGCTAGCCAAGATGTGCGTACTACAGGCAAATTTGCTATAGGACGCAACGTAGGAAGTGGGCGCGACGCGACGGTTAGATGAGAGTGCGTACATGCTGCTTCCTCGTACGATTGAAAAAGATAACACTACTAAAATTCCGAGAAAAAGCGACTACGATGGAGTAGGTACTGGCAGTAAACTTTTAATTACTTTAAATTAAATATAAAATATTAAAATGTGAGAAAGATTTTCAAATATTTTCAATTAAATATATGGATGGAGAAATATTAATATTTCTATCACAGAATAATAATATGTTAGTGATAATTATTCGATAAATTTTATCTATTCTATAAAAATACCACAGCAAACAAACAGACAAATTACATTTTCTAGAGAGCGATAAAAAATCATTAACAAATTGGCGGTGTAAAAAAACTTTATTATAAAACAATGAATACAATAACAATCTTTACAAATATTACAACAATATTACAACAAATACAATATTATAGCCTTCCAAAAACTTGTATGATGCTGGAATAAGAGAGAGAGAGAGAGAGAGAGAGTGCCCTGATTTTATATAACAGTAACCTAAACAACGCAAAGACTCCAAGAAGAATTTTTCACAGCACAGAGATCTGTCCAAGACTAGTATTAAAAAATAGACGATTGGCGGCTACATGTATACCTGGAGATGAGCGTGGCGGCCACCCCATGAGCCATCGTCTCGACTGTCTGGTTATCACATGTTCGGAAAAAACTTTCACTCGAAAACACCCGGTAAGAACGTTTTTCCCCTCTTTCTGTACTTTCGAGAAAGAGCCATAAAGTAATAAATTGTCCCTTCTCCGGACAGACAAAAATAAGAATGCAAAGTTAGTTGAATCTTGAACGAAAATAATTTTACCAGGAATCCGACAGTAATTTATTGAAAAAAATGACGATTGAAAAAGATAACACTACATAACATTTATGTAATAATGGAGCACGTATTTTTCCGCAAACTGAGGGATGTAAACAGCGAGTCGCTCGTAGTCGCTTTTTCTCTATATTAGTAGTGTTATCTTTTTCAATCGTACGAGGAAGCAGCATGGTACGCACTCTCTCTCATCTAACCGTCGCGTCGCGCCCACTTCCTATGTTGCGTCCTATAGCAAATTTGCCTGTAGTACGCGCATCTTGGCTAGCTCCGATAAATTGCCTTACAACCGTGATTCATGACCGATTTTTGCAGGTAGGATTATACCATCGTGTTTGCAATAAAATTATCTTCATTTTCATATATAGTTTAATTGGTAAGCAGATCGGTGCAAACTGTTCATATCAGCTCACCTGTTTATATAGTTTTAAGGGTAGTCTTGAGCATATTTTATTAGCCTACCCATTCGCGATATATTCATTGACGTATTGTTTGATAAAAAATACTTTTCATCCGGTAAGCAGATCGGTGAAGAACGTCTCTAGTTCGGATCTTAGACTATAAGGGCGACGTCCATTTTTTGGAATGCGTGGGTACATATTTTGCCTTTGTCCTTATAACTGGCAAATAAAACAAGGTCAAATGAGAAGCAATGTATTACGTACAAATTTCTTTTTCCTCTCGTTGATTTTACTATTGTACTTTATACTTATAATACAATGAAGGAAATTAAATTAGTGCTTTTTTTATCTATGAACTTAGATTATCTTTTTTTTATACAATTTTAGTTTAAACCATCTCACACATGGTTTAAACTAAAATGATATGTATATAGCGCACTACAGAAAGTAATAGAGAAGTTGATAAAAGGTTCACAGTACACGACCAAATGTACAGACTCGTATGTGTGAAAGTTCTAATGGAACGTACTACACTGTTTCCCCCACGTGGAGTATTGATTCTTGCTGATAAATATAGGCCCGTCATATGTAGCCAGGGCTGAAAAGGCAGTGAGCAAATAGTTTGAATTAGCACTTGTGGAAGTATTGTTTCAACGTAATCTCAATTTCTATGTAACGTTTCCAAAAAGTTTTTCTTTGTGATGTACATGGATATTTGATGTTACAAGAGAAGAGTAGCTATTACATCGTATAAACGCTTCACATTGTAGAAATATATAAGAACAATATTATAAATCTGACGGTAAATAACTACGATAAAAAAGGAAGATTCAGCAAATGTATAAACTTGTGTAATTTTAAAGAAAAAGAATATTCGTCTCTATCATGATAATTATGTACTACCCAGTAAATATTTTATTAGTTGTTTTTCAGCGAAATACCAATAATATTTTTACAACGTGAAGTATCTTATCACAATAATATTTCTTTTATTTATTTCTCTTGTGACCTATATAAAATGTGTACGCAATGTAGCAATGTGTTTCTAATAACACCAATGTTTAATGTACGTTTAATTAAAAAATAATCATAAATCTGGCCGTAAATGATGTGAAGGTAAGATATTTCTATTAAAGAGGACAGGTTTGCATTATTATGTAACGCTATACAAGAAAGTACGTAAAGTAAGAAGTATGAATAAATGTTAAAAGTTACTTATGATCGCTAATCGACACATATAAGCCATCTCTATTTTCTTTCTTTCTACTTTACATATAAGAGCATTCCCAGTCAACATATGATTGTATGTAACACCAACGTGACGTACAATTTCCCCCATCTATTTATATAACTCTAATATAACGGCGCAGTTAGATTAATGAGTTAAGAAATCGATTATTACACAATACTTATTTATTATACATAACAAAATGTTAACCAAATCCTTACTATTGACTCCTGAACAGTCGGATTACAGTAAAATAAATAATTTTTCCATTAGATAAAGCTTCAGTAATAAATTATGTAATTAACTCTGACGTATTTTATCACATTAGATGTACAAAGAAAAATAATGAAAATACCCTAATTCCTGTATTAAACACTGAGACGCACTTATAATAACTCAAAGTATACGAACGCTATACTGCGATATTGTCTAGCAAAAACACCACCATTTACCATAACTATCCCATCATCTAATTTTCACTACGGTTCAATTTCATTAATTGGCGACTCCTACAACCTTCTTGATCTCGTCGTGAAGCATTGATCCTACATCGAATGACGACGCACGGCCACCATTATTATCGTATCAGTACCGGCTCATTCGTCCAGCATCGATAAATTCCTCTCGGGTCACGCCGTCCCTTCGCTCGTGTTCGCTCCCGGAATAAGAACGATTCCACGACTACGTCTTTGGCGTCTCAATGCGATCGCGAAGCCGACGGAAAACTTATCGATCTATTAGTCGATCGGACACGCTGCACGCGGCTAGAAGGTGGGGGGGGGGAGGGGTAATTACCGGTATCTCCTCCCGGAGATCAATGAGGTCCCGGCGGACGGGAGGGTGGCAGGGATTGGGTTTGCCGCTCGGGCAAGGTTCAGCCGGCGTCTTCCATTTCGAGCAAATCCCCGGTCCCTAGGGACTCTTCGTCAAATTAGTATTTAATAGTGAAAGTTTAGCTCCGCGAAAAAGCTCTCCCTTCCGCCGCTAACCCCGAGCACAACGCCACTACACCCACCCCTCTGACAACACCAGGTGGGTCGTGCCCGATGACCCCTTCCGCCGCTTTCCGGAATATCGCGGAGATGGTTCTTTGTTCTCTCCGTCGAGTCTCAACAATGGCCAGCGGGAAAGGGAAATCCAGCACGCGCGAGCGTCCTTTTCGACGGGATAAGGGGGAACTCGCTTTGCTACGTGTCATCTGAACTCGTATCTTCGCTGCGTAAATTATAAGACGGCCCACTACACTGAAAAAACAGAGTCGCTCTGGACAGCCAGAGTTCTGGCTCCCAGCGCCAGAACACAGCTTTTGATGACAGCGATCCCATCGTGAAGCTAGTACAACTGAATAGAGAGAGAGAGAGAGCCTTGTCCTTACGTAGGTTAATTGCTCGAAAGAAACGGTATCACTGCAGGAGCCGAACAGTTGATTTTTTCCACAGCGTCACAACAACAGAGAGAGAGAGAGAGAGAGAGAGAGAGAGAGTGTGTGTATTTAGCGCGCAACAGGAAGCAGAGACTTCTCTCTGTAGGATAGTACAGCTAAGGCAACTGACACATCGCGACCACAACAATGAGCATAGCTGCCACAGCCGAACCAGGGACGCTTACTGAATCTGTGCAAAATATTGTCTCCACGAGCTTCACGTATCCTTCTCCGAACTCAACGTATCTTTACAATAGCAAATACGTTAATAGTTCAATTAAAGCTGCTGATATAGCGATACTTTTCGTTCATGTAGTAATGCGTTTTGCAACTAGAGTGGAATGTACTCAGCGATATTTAACCCTCCAGTAGTCGCTAGCGGACTCTCGCTCCGCACCGATTGTTATTGGACGATAATTTCATCAGCTTCCCCCTCCAAGTATCGTGCTTCTCAGTACCTTCAGGTAACAGCATCTGTTAGTGCATGATTGACCGAGTAGGTGAATAGTTTAGCGCTTTGACGAATAATTCGGGATTGCGGACTGAGAGTCCGCGGCGACCAGTGACGTTACTTCAAATTCTTCGTTTATTTTATATGAGTGATAAATATTTTCGTGAAAGGGATGCTAGAACCATCGCTGTTACGGAGTTGAAGGGCTGTTATACTTAGCTGGAGTATTAAAAAAGTAATTATCTGAATGCTGAAGATCTCTGGAGAACGAATGGTACCGGGAGCGAAATATTTAGACTTACGATGTCGCTACCAATATTGAAAGCATTTCTCCTTATAAATCTTGTCTTTAATGAAATGTTTTGATTTTTTATAGAGTTTCATTTAAATAAATGGCATCCGTGACTCAAAATTACAGTTTTTTATATTGCGGACTCAGAGTCCGCAGCGACCACTGGTGTTTCAGAATCTCTAGCGACTACTGAAAGGTTAAGATTGCTGTAGATATCATACTTTTTTTTCAGTGTACTTGTATATGGGAGGTTCAGGAGTGAAGTGGATCAAGTCCTGAAAACGAGTTACAAAGAAAATAAAGGTTAAACATTTTTCTTGTCTATTAATTCAAACAAAAACATTTGGGCACACACAAGACAAGTATACTAAATACTTCACAAAGCTTTATATTACCTATACAGATGTTTTTGTTTGAATGAATAAACGAGACAAATGTTTAACCTTTATTTCCTTCGTAACTCGTTTTCCGGGCTTGATCCACTTCACTCCTGAACCCCCCATATGTCGCGATGTGGCTGAATATTTTTTTTCTCAATATATGTAGGTTAAGGGGGATGACTTGTAAATATTTCGCAAACCTCGCCGTAAGTACGAAAATGCGTGAAACGAATTAAAGTGCGGGCGAGGGGAGGGCGGGTTGCACGGGACTGCGGTGGTACCGCAGATTCCACGGTTGGCTTGCAGCAATAATACGCACACCTGTTCAGCTCCGGTAATGGACGGAGTGTGGGTGGAGAACATCGGTAGTCGCTGCCAAGATTCGCATCGCGCTTATATTTACTCGCGGTGCACTTGTACGAGGAATTTCACATCACCGCGGCTTGGCGCACCGACCTTCCTGCAGCGTACTCGTATACTGTTACATTGTATGTATAGATACAGGATGTTCCGGGATAAATAATGAGGTGATTCGATTAATTGAATTGAATTGGGTTGTACTTTATTGTTGCATGTATAGTTGGACGCTGGATGAAATTAACTCTGGTAGGGATGATGAAATTAATTTGATTAATCAGAATAAGTTTGATGGAAATTATCGTTTGAGCTAATAACGTGTATTCTGTATAGCCTGATGAAAATATAGCTACTCAAATAACATATGGTTAAACCTTTCTAAAGAAACCGCCGATGATTAGAAGCTTCGTCCGGAAGTATGGTTAGCGTTTGTGCTTAGGATTGGCGCGTGTGCGTATCGCGTTGTCGAGTCACGAATATTATTGTACTCGTGGCTCAATGCGTCGACAATGCGAGCCCGATTAGCAGATGCTCACACTATGGGACGTTTCATACTAAGCGGACACATTTTTGGCTTGGGATCATCGATTTTGAAATTCTTCTGAATTTTGGTTCCTTGGGATACTGCATAAAGAAATCCAGAAGGATACATAATAAATGTGAGTGATTTAGGAGATATTTGGATTCAAATTTTAGATTAAAGACATGCTTAGTCTTATTGAATATATTGGGTTGGCAACTAAGTAATTGCCGATTTTCTTAATTTTTTGGTCTTAACACATTCTTATGTTTTGTCAATGTGTTCAAAGCACCTAACCTATATTGCTTCTTGTTGTATGGACTTCCACCTTTAATTTAGTAAACAAATTGTATCGATTAGTTATTTAGTTTCGTTTTTATCTTAATTTAAAAAAAGTAAAAAATCACCAGAACGAAATTTGACAAACCAATTTTGACACTGCCTTTCTTTCAAGGCTTCATTCCCGTATACGGTACATAACTTCTTGTGTGTTTGCGATGCGTTCTTACCTTTTCAGAAATAATACAATAAAATATGTATGAAATGCGCGTCTTGTTCTCCATTTTTAAATTGGGATAAAAACGAAACTAAATAACTAATCGATACTATTTTTTTACTAAATTAAAGGTGGAAGTCCAAACAATAAGAAAATAATATAAGTTACGTGCTTTGAACACGTTGACAAAGCAAAAGAATGTGCTAAGACCACCTATTGAGAAAATCGGCAATTACTTAGTTGCCAACCCAATAATACATCTCGGACCCTACTATAGATAGAAGAAAAATTTAGAAGTGTTTTTTCTTGTTCATGACACTTCCCTTTTACGACTTAAACTTTTCGTTTGGCAAGCAAATTGATTACTCTTGAATATTAAGAAGACAGAAGAAAATCGTATGAGCGTAAATAGCTTTTTAATGCAGTAAACTGTTTTACTCCAATACAAAGTCGAAAGTATTGTAGTATGTTGGGAAAACAAGGTCAATTCAATCTTCTAATTTCCGAAAATTGAGTCCGAGTTGTGGTTGGGGTGCAACTGTATGACCTAAATTATAATTAGGTCTTATATTGAAACTTTCGAACCTGCAATTTTTGAATATGAACTGCTTAACTGAATACGCACGGGAAAAAAATGCTGACATTTTGGATTTATAAATTCTAAATTGTAAATATATTCTTGCAAATGCAACTGAACTCGGTGTACAATTAATTACTCGATATGTACACTGTACCCGACTTTGCTGTTCATTTTACATTTTCCTGGTAAATTTTTCATTGTTCCGCTATAAATTTTACATTGCTTTGCGCCTATCACATGGTAAACGCAGACTGTGTTACAATTGCAGCAATTGATGTAAGGTAATTCGGGGGAAGACGCCACATATAACGATATTTTGGTTAGTATAAGTAAAAATTTAAATGATACGATAATGAAAAAATAATCAGCGTCTTCCCCCGAATAATTACCTTGCTGTTTACATCACATTTGTTTCCATCCGCATAGTATCGCCGCTATCAGCTGAGCTGTCAACCGATTATACGGATTAACTTTGTCATGCGAAACAATGAACTCGATGCGGTATTGTTCTATCGATCCATAATAATTACGCAACATGATTACATAATATATAACCGGTTGAAAAATACTTCAAGAATGTTCACCGAGGGCGGGGTAATGGCGGTCAGCGAGTAATGTCGGTCACCTGATTATTTGTCATTTTCACCGGCATTCCACAATGCTCTTTCAAATCCTTATTTTTCCTAATTAAATGGGATAAAAAGTTGGTGTTAATTATGATATAGAATCCAAGTAATATGAAAAGAATTATCGAAAAACCAAGCTGGATCCATGAATTGTGTTCTGGTTAGGACTCTCCACAGGTGGGGGAATGTCGGTTGACGTCATATTTCAATTGTTTTGATTATAACTTAACGAGAAATTATATAACCTAAATTTCAACAAAGATTCAGAAAATAAATACTCTAGATTTATCGCACTTGTTGGTTTCAAATTTGGCGTAAAATGTACTGCGTTAGATCTAATTCCGCTTTGGTGACCGGCATTCCCCCTTCCTCCCCTCCACATTTAATGAAAATATATTTATCTCCGGAATTTTGAAGCTACCTCCCGATTTTTTTCCCCAAACACCACGAGACGCCATCGTGTCGTGACATTTATCGTTATCCCGGCCAGTCGAAATGAAAATAAATTCCACCCAAAAGGAAACGTCGATCATTTCTTCCCGCATTGATACGGGTTAACCGAGTGACGGCATCGACGCGATGTGGCAACGAGACGAATAGAGCGAGCGAGCAGGTGCTCACTATTTCCGCATTCGGCGTCGATATACGATCCTTAGATAATGCATCGTTTGTTACTGTCACCTCGGTGAGAGCGCGTAGCTACCTATGTGCGCGCGCGCGGGTTGGAAGGTGGAGCCGTCGGACTCCGTTCCGCAAGCGCGATTCTATACCGTTTCGACGAAGACTACCTCAGCGTCGCGCAGCACGCAGTGACTAATGTTACCTGAAGGGGGATTTGTATACCAGGTGGAATCGATATAAGGGGGACACGTTGAAGAGAACCGCGCGCGGGTAATGGGATGGGACTCTGTGTGCCTCACCTCTCCTTGTACACGGCGCGGATTACGCACGCGCGGCCGTGTGCGCTCCGTGGAACGAGTCCGTTATTCGAGGAGAAAACAGTGGAACGGGCGCGGCGGCGGTTGCCGCGCGAAAACGATCACTCGAAGCGAAGCTCTTCGAGCAAACCCGAGACGCTTCGCGTTTGGCGACTAGACGCCCCCGTTCGCCGACGCAGGCTGTCCATCCACACGGAGAAAAATGGATTTGAAATGCGGAGCACCGAGTGGCGACATTCTGACACTGATTCTGGCGTTATGTGATCGACTGTGTGGCACTGGCGTGAGAACTCGAGTTTTTGCAAAATATTGCCATGCAAAATAGCATTTCATTCCTTTCGCATGGCAAACATTAGTAAAACATCGCATATTTTTTTTAAATTTGGTATTTTTTGCATTACAGCCAACAGATATACGGAGAAAAATAAAAAATGGGAATTGAAAAATGAGAAAAACAGTACTTTACTTTCCTCTATATACACGGTAGCTGTATTGTAAAAAATGCCAAATTTTTTTATGACATGCTATATTGTACCAATTTTTGCCTTGCGAGGGGAATGAAATGCTATTTTGTATAGCAATATTTTGCAAAAACTCGAGTTGTCACGCCAGTGCCACACAGTCGATCACATAACGCCAGAATCTGGGCACTCAGTGCTTTCCATTCCAAATTCATTTTTCTCCGTGCACTTATGAACCACCATACCGAACAGTGTTCAGCGTAAAATTCTGCTTATTATAAAATTTACTCGGTACTCCAAAGTTGTTGCGTTGCCGAGTCAAAAATTGTCGAAATTTCATTAAAATTGTGACTTTTAAACGAACTGTACAGAAATTCTCGACGTCATACGATGACGATATGAGTCAAATGACGATCAGTCTTATCATGCAATAGCAGCATCGTAGCTAATGAACTGACGTAACAACTCATTGTTTGCTGAATGACAAGAAAAATTATCCGCAGCTATATCAATCATGCGCGGGCAAATAATTAACCACAGGTCGGTAATTACCTCGCATTCGTATATCTAGCTAAATATCTCTGTTTTTGTCAAATCAATTTAAAATTTCGTCAGTGACAATCGTCTCAGATTTTAATAAGTCACTAATAAGTTTTTAGCCATAATATTTTATTAAAATCTATTTTACATATGTATATGTATGTATGTATGTGTATATATATATATATATATATATATATATATATATATATATATATATTATACACTACAGATGACATCATGAATCTCTGTACAGTTCGTTTAAAAGTGACAATTTTAATGACATTTTAATAATTATTTTTCTCGGCAATGCAACGACTCTCGAATACCAGATAAATCGTATAATAATCAGAATCTTACGCTGAATATTGTTAAATACATTAGTCCATATATATTTAACCAATATATTTAACAATATTCAGCGTAAGATTTTTATTATTATATAATTTATCTTGTATTCAAGAGTTGCTACATTGCCGATAAAAAAATTATTGAAATGTCATTAAAATTGTCACTTTTAAACGAAGTGTACAGCGATTCTCTTGATGTCATATGTAGTATAATAATGTCATGATTAAAATGACAATCAGCCTTACCATGCGATAGCAGTATCGTAACTAATGACTTTTATACAGTAAAATAAATTGTGAGACCTTCAGCATGATTGATTACGTGTTAAAAATAAGTTTATACTCATATCATATAACGGATGTCGTCGTGTTTGACGATCCGGAATACATGGCTCGACTTGGGAGCAATTAGGTCGTGTGGACGCGAAATTAAAATTTTCTAATATCTGCAAGTCTTGTGCGGGAGAACAAAATGTGATCGCAATGTGCGAGCATGTTTATCGTGTCCATGTGTGTGTATTATATATCTGTGTGCTTTATAGGCGTGCATGTGTGTACGTTTATGCGTACATGCATGTATGTTGTAAACTAAGAAAAAACTTGTTCTTCGATGCTAAACTCGGACAAACGATACTGAGGTACGATAGCTTTTTTATTAGTCATTTCTCTTAAGATGATTTGGGCAGACTGAAGTTGAGTGAATCAGATCTGTCGGAAAGAAATATTACCGTCGATATATATATATATATATATATATATATATATATATATATAATATAGAAAGAAAAGATTATGTTTTTCTGACGTGAATGCATCGGAAATCTATCGTACTCTTGTTAGCCACCCCGGCGATGGATTTAATTAATTGCCTCTGATCGGAGCAAAAAAGGATGCCTGGAAGCTCCGGTCATATCGAACCTTCGATAATTTATCAGCTTCCCAATATAAGTTATTATACGGTTTGTAATAACTGTAGCCCCGGTTCAAATTAATCGATGACGAATACGGGGCATTTCACGGTGTTTCTGCCACTAAAAAATGAACGTATCCCAAAAAATCTCTAAAAATCAAGTTATACGAATACAAATCTGTTAAATTACAAATCAAACCTCCCATAAATCAAGAGGTAATTGACTCTTTCTATCTCAATTTTTTAAATTGAGGACCAAACCCTGCCAGCGATACCTTTTAACTTCATATTCGACACGTAAAGAAAAATTTTAAGCGAAGTTAAATCGTGGGACTCCCAGTCGTTTGAGAGATACAGCGATTTTTCGATGTTCTCTTTTATGAGGATACTGCAGAATCTCTGACACGCGACTAGGAGTCCCATAATATAAATAGGCTTAAAATTTTCCTTTTACTTGTCGAATATGAAGAAAAAAAATACCCCCAATAAGGCTTGGTTCTACCATATTTCAAAAATAAAAATAAAAATATACGATTACTCCGTAATTTATTAAAGGATTGGTCCGCAATTTGGCTCAATTATTGTACTCGTATAACTTGATTGTTCAACATTTTTTGCTTGCGCCAAATATAGCTGAACATTTATAGAATTTATATGTACACTTTTTCATGTAAAGCTCATTTCACTTTGATTTCCTTCTATGGGGTAGAGGTCACTTTATATAGCGTGTACTACTCGAACCCTTTCTCGCAGGTGAACAGTTAAACGATCGACCGTGTAACCATCCCCAAACTGATAGTCTAGATCGAGAGTTAGGCCGGTTATTCGGAACGCTTTTCATATCGCTATAGCAGCGCGATTGCATCATTCTCTACAACTGCGCAAAACCTATCGATCCCAGACAAATTCGGATCGCGCATCGATGGATTACATTGTAGTTCCTCGCAGCGGGGATCTCGCATCACGCGCTCGGCTTCCATCAATATATCGAAATGCCCCGTGACTGAAGGTACAATGCGGATATAGTTATATAATGAAATATCGCGGGTAATACATCGGGCAAACGTAACGGTGTCAGTGTGGTGGCTAAAACGACCATCAAACACCGTAACCCGACGTTTATCCGTTTTTACTTCCGTAGTGTCTGGAGAGGCAACTCGGAACGCAGCGCGAGCGCAACTCCGAAGGCTGTACCTATACTAGGAGGGGGTGCAGTCGGAAAAAATACCTATTTAGAGCCGTACAAATGACGGCGAAACGATAAATAACGTAGGCAGAGGTACGATCCCGATGCCGCGCGTCGAAGATAATGTATCGCGTTCGCGCTACTATGTATACATAAGTACACCGGTCTGCCGTTCGTCGAGTATTACACGCGCGGTCGAGGTTCGTCGGGGGGGAAAAGGTCAAAGCGGACCGCTTTCCTCGAGGACGTTGTCGAGCAAATTTGTAGCTGTATTCGTTTGTACGGCAAGGGCCAACGATGGAGATTGGAGGAGAAGTCTATGCCCCGGAGCGGTCCTCTCCGCGGGAGGGAATAGTATAGGATCCAAAAGTGAAAACGATCTCGAGATATTGCGGGCAGTCGGCCAGAATACTCTCGATATCATCCGGTGTAAGCCCCTCGCCGCTAGATGTAGGTATGCTCACCGGGTTCCCTGATCCACTGAAACTCGCGATGCACTCCTCTTACAAGGAACTACGCTCCGTGGCGCGTCCGGGGACTTAACATTTATTCCTCCTCCGAGCAAAAGGAAAGAAAAAGATCGAGTGAGGTGAAAAGGGAGGAGGAGGAGGAGGAGGAGAGGGCGGGAGTAAGAGATGAACGGTAGGCGTTTATCCTGACGTGGGACGTAAGTCAACCGAAGACCAAGGAAGAATCATAGAAGCAACAGATTTGGCGGGTAAAGCTGCCAATGGGAGGATTATGGTAGAGAGAAGGGTGGGCGAGGAGATTCGAAATGTAGGAGTGTTCAGGACTTATACGATTTGTAAAGAAGCCGTGTACTATACGTATACGTATTAATGTGACAAGAAGGATTTAGATGTACAAAGTGTATTTCAAGGGCTTAATTTAGCATTTGATTATATGCAAAACCTACATTTACCAAGAATTCCTGTACAAGATTTATTTTATCTTAGGCAATTAACAGAAAATGATTTTTGTGTCCACAATTTGAAAACGGATATGAAGTTGTGAATTTTATTTACCACGAAGGGGCACTGCGAAAAAAGGCTCAAATGAATTATGTTCATTACTTTATGAATACATAAAATAATACATTCCTAACAGCATAAGGAAACTGTACCTGTATAGCGATAACTGCCCTGGGCAGTACAAAAACAACATCATGATGAGACTCTGTGCTTGTTTTTAAAAGATTCTAAAAGGTTTGATGTAATTCAGCAAAATTTCCTTATTAGAGGGCATTTGTTTCTGCCGTGCGATAGGGACTTTGGTGTGATAAAACATAAGCTCAAAAAAATAGATACCCTACATCAATATGTTGAGCTTATAGCATCTTCCACTAATAAGCATAGATTTTGTATACACGTAGTTGAGGGTAAAAAGTATTAGATTTTAAGAACTGGTGGCCTAAAATATACAAAAAGACTGCCATATCTTTTGAAACGTCACAAAAAGGTGTACCCAGGGAACAAAAAATACCATTTAACATCACTAACTTCAATCAGTTTACTTATAGTGAAAACGATGGTAAGGGTGTATTAGTTGCTCGAGATTATATAGATGGATTCATAGAACAGGTATTTCACCTACAACTCTCTCTATCTACTGATCTAGAAGAGCCGCACAAAATCTCTTATCCAGCTCTCTGGCAAAGTTCCTATCAAATCAGACAAAATAATTCACATAAAGAAATCTGCCGCATATGTGACTAATGATGAAGAAGTCAAGAATTTTTGGCAGCAATCTCTGAATGGCCCATTACAGAATATTATAATAGTCAATAAGAATGTGTTTTTTGATGTAATATCTTGTCGTAATAAATCACCTTGGAAATGGACTACCTTTTACTACTAATTGTAAAATAAAAAGAAGTATAATTTTTTTTTGTAATTTTTTTTTTGCCTACCGTTAATACACATAGTAATTCATGTTATGTAACAAAAATTATGTTAAATAGTTTGATATGACAAAAATACAGCAGCTAAAACCTGCAACGGTTGTTAGAAACTTTAACCCAATTGTAGATTCACAAGGATTTATTTAAAAAATTTGTGAATACATTAAACGTACAAATTATTTTAAAAATTTCTCAGGTTCATCACCTTTCAAATGAGGTACAACGTTTTAAGAAATTTCCTGTTACTTCCAGGAATAATACAAAAATAGCTCAGCAGGTAGGCTATCTTAATTGTGGGATTGGAGAGGACCTATACCATGGCCTGCTAGGGGAGTCCCGACCTTACCCCTCTGGATTTTTATGTGTGGGGGCACATGAAAGAAGTCGTGTATGCCACCGAAGATGCAACTTGGGAACAATTAATACATAGGACACAAGAAGCAGCAATAATTCTACGAAATAATTTTTCCAACAGGATTACTAGAACAGAAATAAGGAAATGGGCTCGTATTTGCATAAGAAGTAGAGGTAGTCACTTCGAACATCTTATAAACTGGATCAAATAAAATGTAAAATAAATTTATGGACTTTTATTTATGTTCCCAATTTTTTATGAGGACTAAGTTGTGTCTGCACCTACTAATTTTTTATTATTCCTGGTAGTAACAGAACATTTCTTAAAACTTTATACCTTATTCGAAAGGTGATGAAGCAGAGAAGTTTTTAAAATAATTTGTACGTTTAATGTGTATTTACAGATTTTTGAAATAAATTCTGGTGAATCTACACAATTGGGTTAAAGTTTCTAACAACCGTTGCAGGTTTTAACTGCTGTATTTTTGTCATATCAAACTATTTAACATAATTTTTGTTACATAACATGAACTACTATGTGTATTAACGGTAGAGGCAAAAAAAATTACAAAAGAAAAATTATCCTTTTTTTATTTTACAATTAGTAGTAAAAGGTAGTTTATTCCTGAGAAAACACAAAAATTAAAATATTTCGAAAACTATCAATAAGTGGATTATGCATATTGTGTTTCAATCGACTGCAAATTGTCTCTAGTAACACCTCTTCAAAGGAATACGTCGCGGTACCAGTCACCCTGTATATATATAAATAGTTACCTGTGTGAATTTGGACATACTGTTTCATATTTCATGTTTAATGTTTTTGGACATAGGATAGTATTCTTCTCAATCGACTTGTTACTTTTTTCGAAAAAAAAGTTAACTCGTATCTTTGAAACGAAAAAATTCACAAAATCAATTAGTTGTATCAAATACACAAAATAGCATCACTAAATACTAGAATATTAAATAAAATAATAATTTCGAATGGATGTATTTTGAAAATTTAATACAAATGAAAAATTAAGCAAGAAAATATTTGGCGAGCCCCAATATACTCAAGATTGTGAAGAGTGTTTACATACATAAAGCGTGCTAACCAAAATAATATACATTTATTAATTACTTCAGGTAGGGATGAGTTACTTATTGGGGCTCGCCAAATATTTTCTTACTTAATTTTTCATTTATACTATACTTTCAAAATATTTTAATTCGAAATTTTTTTTTTTTCAAATTCTTGTATTCAGTGATGTTATTTTTTATACTTAGTATAAAAAATAATTGAATTCGTGAATTTTTTGTTTCAAAGGTACAAGTTAATTTTATTTCGTAAAGAGTAGGTAATAAGTGATGAACGCAATAGTATTTGGCGGAGGTTTTTTTTACATCGTATGAAGTTACAGTTAAATATTGACAAAATTTGTATCTTTTTCGCCTTAGATAATAAAACTGTTTTGCAAAAACTCGTAATTATACTTACGTTAAAGTGATCTTCGCAACAAAAAAACTTAGAATCCACATTAAAAATGCAATTCACCTCCAATCTACCGACTGTTTCTGCCACTGTTTATGAACATTTACATTTTCCGGTAAGAGGATGAATATTTTGTCAGGGTTTACTCTGTTGTTTGCTTCACATCCTGATACGAAACAGGATTTATATTGACTTTTCTTAACACTTATAATTTTTCAATTAAACTCATTCGATCAATAGTCAAATACCAGACCCAATATAAGTGATACTAATGCGCTGTCAAATCACGGAGCCTCGAAATGAGAATCTCTGCCCTACGTTGATTCGTGAAGACGTACGGATGATGTCAAAAGTCCAACATTAAAATTTCTTTATTATTTTATGCCAAAATGGGGAGTTAAAAATTATTCATAAGTAGTTTCCTGATATCAGAATACGTTTTAGAATTGAAATAAAAAATTAATTCAATATTACTACCCTATTATTTAGATACTTTGCATTTGTATGCAAGACCTGCTTGCAGCAGGCAAATTTGATCTCCATTTTTATGGCTTAGTTTTTTAGAAGAATTACGCTACTTGCCCCTAATGTGGTATTAATACAAAAAAAATACATACTATAATATAGTTACACATGCGTACCCAACTTTTACTGCTCCCTTGTGAAGGAAAAGAAGAGAAACAGTGTAGAGAAGTCTGTAGCGCTCTATCGTTTGACCCAAGGGTTACACGAGGCTAATTACAGCGAAGCGAGAATGCCGAGCCCTATCGTATGTGTATAAGATATATCGTCTTACACTGGATATCAGCTGGAAACAATCGCTGCATAGTGGTCGAGGTTCTTTGTTAAAGTTATATGAATTGAATTATATAGTACAACATTATTTCACTATAAATACATTGAAGCAAACGTGCTTTTTGATACTGAATTTATGTGAAAATAAACATAATTTTAACAATTATATAAATACTACAATATGGTATATTAAACAGGATATAAAACATCATTCTACGCCAGTTACATTGACATTACATTTATATTGTTACACTGGTTACATTTGCATGCCAATTATTACATATTTAATGGAAATATTTCGATAGATTTGATTAGAAAAAAAAATACAAAGTTTTTAATTCTTTAAAAATATTGTATTAATTTGTGCATTTTCTCTTTACATGTTTCTCTTCTAATATTGTTCTTATAGGTACCTACGTAATATAAATCTTCATTTCCATTAAGTCATACATATGTTGTATATTCGACGGATCACATGAAAGATTTTTGTGTGCTTTTAGTAAGCAAACAAGTACAGTTTTATTTTCTGACGATTTTAAATTGATTATCATTTCACAGAGAAATTTTGGGAAATTCTCCCGGACTTTTGAAAAAACGGGCGTTTTTATAACTCCAAAAACTGGAATCCCTTCGGAGTGGCGAGGTAGGATATGAGAAAAAAATTATGAATCAAATTCACGATGACAAGGATTACAAATTGGTCGAGTTGACGTGGAATATCCCGTATATACGTATAGTTAACTGCGTTATCGACGAAGACTATAGGTATTCGTAATGTGTGATGAAGGAAGCTCGGTGGAAGTTATGTCTGTTGGCGATAAGGCTTGATAAGCAATTCGTCTCAACGATGCGGCCTATCTTATCTGTACAGCAATAAAGGAAGGTACGGCATTATAATGATTTTTATTCCTACGCCAGTGGTTCGCGATCATTTCTCGTACGCAAAGGTTTTACGGCCGTGTGATGCGTTTTCTAGAAGGAAAAAACAGCACCTATTCGGCGGTTCATTTCGCGTGTCGCGAAATAAAAATTCACTCTAGTGCTCGTATCCGAGTATCGGATGCTTGGGTCGAAGCACAATAAACCGGGGCAACCAATATCAACCTTATATGTATCTATGTCTAGCCGCCCGTATTTCACTCAGCCACGTAGACCATAAAAAACACACACCGTGTGGGTACATATAAGTAATATATTTGGAATTCTGCATGGTGGCATGTCTCGAAATATCTGCTTATGCTTTCGCACGATTGCTTTACGGCTCGGATTTGCACTAAGTTTGAATTTCATATCAATGTTATCGAAAGGTGGGAAACAATTTGATATCTATTAATTGGTTATGTGCCAATGAGTACAACCATGTATATATGGAATATAACTAGAATGAAAATGAAAATATTAGGATTAATAATATTAAATAAGTTTGACCTTGGACACAGGAATTTGCGAGATTGTTGCGATAAGATTTAGATATCAAATCGGAAATGTTTAATGCAGGGTTACGAGTAATAAAATTATTTCTTTACATGAGTTCTTACCGGATTAGCCCTTTCGCTCACGGTGTCCACAAATGTGGACATGTCGATTAATGTATATATATAAGGTCATAAATTAGAATTTTTACCGTTTGTTCACAAGAAGTACATTCGTGGACATTGTAACGAACGTATAAGACATATATAGCCATAAAAATTAAAAATTAAATTTATAAATAAACAAAAAAAAATTAAATTTATGAAAAAAAAATTTTTTTTATCAGAAAAATTAAAATTCAAAGCATCGAACAGCTGGAATATACATTATCAATTGTATAGCTGTAAAAATAAAAATTCGTCAGTGAAAGGGTTAGCTCAAAAGCGGGTTAGCTCAGAACCCTCGCTTAACTGCTGTCCTACTCAGTGGTTGACTATTTGGAATAGTGGAAGGTAAGCAGAGGCTCAGCCGATCTATTATTGGTTTGCGTGTTTGACAGTCCACGCGCAGTATTGGAACAAATCTGTGAATTTAAAAGTATTGAAAAATTTGAAGAACGCTGAAGGATTTCATGTTTTTTTGATTAATGGTCAATACCTAGTTGAAAATCTTAACACACATTGACAGTGTTCAAAGTTCGTTAGAATACGAAAGTGTTCTGATTTAGTGTACCTTTTAAATACTATAATATAGTTTCTGGAAATGAAAAGTAAATGTTTCAAAATTATTAATGACTTTCTATTAGAAAGTACATAAAATTGCATGAAAAATGCGATGTTGAGATTTCTCTCGAATTATTTTCACTTTCTCATTCCAAATGAATGTAAGGTAATGTAATTACTTTGTCTTAATATAATTACATGTTCTCTCATTTTAATTACTTATTCCTTAGAATGTAATTACAACGAAAATTCAGCTTTGATCCTTTGAGACTGAATCAATATAAATTAACGTTATTCTGTTCGGCCATACTCGGGGATTAGAAATGAGTACAAGAGTGTATTGTTTATAACGTATATATCGATGGATAATAGGAATAATTATTTACTTCTAAATACAGATTTCCACATTTGGTACATATTACGATTCTATGTACGAGTTATATGAAATAACAGAATTAAAATTTTGATTCATTGAATCCTATAAGGACGTAGTACCTATTTTTTTTAGATAGAGTACTTAATATGAACGAGATAAAATTCTGATAAAATAGGAATTCGAGATAACTTCGATCGTTTAGCTTTGGTAGTTACTATAGCCATTAACTAATAACTTTTCAATTTACATTAAAAAGTAAATTTAAATCTAATTATCTTTTTCTTCGAAATCGAATACGAGAATAGTATAATAAAATCTATATATAAAACCTTTCTAATCTTCAGTATTGTGATACTATCAATCAAACTTACATAATATAGCGCAATATCTGCTTCCTACTGCATGAACAACAACAGTGATCCATTACACGTGTCATTAAAACGTCTTGAAATGACTGATTGTGAGTATACCGGGTGTTCACGTCCAGGTTCCAAAACTAGGTGGAGCTTAATTCAAATGTGCCACATACTCGGACCAATAGTGGCCCAATAGTGGTCAACATAACCAAAAATCATAACCTGTACCTGCTCAGTGATTCAGTGGTTATTTATGTTCCCCAAATACGTATCTGTGCTGCGAAGTTAATATGTGACTTCAGGAGGGAAGACGAATTCATTTTTGATACCCCTAAAGATAAGAGTACCCATTTCCGCGTTATCCTGAAAGTACGTGTATGCAACATTCCACCTCCAGGGTAACGTGGAAATGGGTGTTCTAACTTTTTGGTTAGGAATATCCAAAATTTTAATTCATCTACGTCACTCCTAAAATCACTCGTTAACTTCGCGGCACACACACAGGTACGTATTTGGGGAGCACAAATACCCACTGAGTAACCGAGCAAGTACAGGTTATGACTTTTGATTATGTTGAGATTTATCGACAGGTTGCAATGCTCGATTAAACGTCGATAATTTCAGCGTCTTGAGATCTATGCAGTTCGGTTACCGATCAATAGATGGCTGTACTCTCAGCACGGTCTCTATTAGTCCGCGCATGCGGTATATTGGAATTAAGCTCCACCCAGTCTTGGAGTCCGGGCGAGAACACCCGGTATATAGTTTCAGAAGAAAGAAATTTATGCACGTTCTCGTACCTTTAATTATTTAAAAACACCATCTATTCTCTAATTTCAACGCGTACTAATGTAAAATGGGATATTCACCTTGAATGACACACATAGAACCTACAAATATTTCTCCGCACCTTTTCTCCATTTTTCTAGCTAATATTATAATATTCTGAGAATTGTTTTTTAGAAAACGTAATCTAATATAACGTAATATTTAAGATAATTTTTAATTGCAGATTTGTTTTACTGCACTTATAACAACTCAATCCGATTTTCTCTACTATGATAGAAGACAGAAAAGAAGAGATTTTTAGAAGAGACTTTTTACTACCTCTATATATCTACTTATTATTAGTATGATAGTCATTACTTTGGCAAGATTATCAAAAAATTGCACTCCATCTACGTCAATTGTAACCAGCACTACACATACACTAGACCCCATTCATAAGTCAATAGACATTTATCATAAACTCCATGGAACTCCTTGTCAATTCTACGCGCCGTCTCTCTCGATAAAATCGACTCATTTGTTTGTGAGTTAGCAATTATAAGATTGGTAGGGCATCGTAAGAGGGGATGCGTATAAGAGGGTATTAAAGGGTTCGCGCTTATTCCCAAAAGGTATATTCTCTCACGAGGGGGAAGTGAAAGAGTGGAAAGTAATTGCTCATTGTGACTTGCTACGTCGATTATCGATGCGAATATTTTTATCGAAGAATGTATACCTCGGCTTTCCACACAGAACAGCACAAGTGACCTTGCCTGTGTGCATACTATTCACTTTTGCAGTTCCAATTTTAGGAGACTACTCCTATCGTCCGAATGAAAGCATTAACGACTGTAGCCACGAAAGACTCAAGCTTTGGACTAACCAAATAACAAGTCCAGAATGCATCTCATGCTGTTTAGCTGAACGTCACTGTAGATATAATTGCGAATAAAATGAAGAATTTCTTTTGGTCGGACGAAAAAAATGTATATGGGACATTCCATGCCAACTGGACACGATTTTCTTGCTCACTCCAAATATACAGGGTGAGTTGCCTAAGAGGTAGGATTGGTGTGAGGTCTAAAGTGACTAATATCAAGATATAACATAATCGTATCATTGCTTTCCCGCAGCTTGGTCAAGTTTCTCCGTATGATGAGGGCCGTTAAACTTGTGAAGAGAAACTTGATCAACCAGCTGAAAAATAATGAAGTGAAAAGTGTTATACCTGGAGAAAATCGATGGTATTTTCTTTACGCGTAGGATTCATTATTATTAATGTGTCGACAAATTTTAACATATTTTTTTTATTGAAAAGTACGTTTCAAAACGTACTCTTTCATGTATATGACATTTGGCATTTCACATTATAGATTTAAAGTTATAGTGAATTGAATACTCTCCGATCTGCTAAAATTGAGCATTGAAGTGAACATTAAAAAATTCGTACCTCGAAAACTATGAGAGGTAAAAGTCTAAAAGAATATCGTTTATATTTTTCAATGCAAAGAATGAGAGAAAACATTGGCAACAAAATTGGTGAGGGTGATGGAACAAATCGTATAGAGTTGGCGCGGAATCCCTCATATTCAAGAAGTAACCTTGACTTTAGCGTTCTTTGCTTAAAATTAACGAGAGGACCCAGATTTCGTTAAGCTGTACAGGGTGAGTCATCTAAGATCCAGAATAATTAATGTGTGGCTTGAAGCGACTAACAACAGGCTACCAATCCGACAGCTGTAGGTACTTAACCAAGGTGAGTTGAAGGCCGTTGGATACCCCATAAAGAGAAAGGTGTATCTTTGCAGAGGGAAAACAATGGGGTGATCCGCTATTGATCGCTTTAAGTTTTATACGAACCCTGTATCTTAGATGACTCACACTGTATAAACGAAAGTACGTAAAGCCCGACGAAGAACCACTCGTTATAGTACGGGAAAATTGTGCGGAGTAATAATCATTATAATGGAGTAGCAGGTGGCGAATTCAACTCGCGCTACACGTTTTAAGCAAATGAGTTTCATATTCAATTTGTCGCCACTGCTTGGTTCGGTGGTAGGATCGATGATTAGAAACGGAGTTATTACATAAATATACATTAGACATAGGTAGAGAGGTATAAGCTTGAAAAGCGTTCGTTTATTCCCGGGCTCATTAATTGGCTGGCGATTATTTGCTGAGACGTCCTGTGCTGTGTGGACAGCGCACGTGGGTTCAAATCAATAATAATACCCTTGGAATCAAGCCAGTAAAGTTTAACTAAATTCGTTTTACCTTTGAGAGTATGTATTGCAATACATTAAAAAATAGTCACTTCACAAATATTATAAATAATCGAATTGCATTGTTCATAAACTTCGATCTTATTTTCTTCTTTAACTTCTTTTTCAAGAGATTCGAAGCGCTGACGATTTCAAGACTAGATGTTCCACGTGAGAGTCTTACTTTCGAGATAGCGCAAGTTTCGTCGCCCGTGAGTATATATAGTAAATCTGTACGCTCTCTCTCTCACGGATAAAGAGGATGAAGCTCATGCAATCTCGAAAGTAAGACGCATATTTGTACGAATCCTCTGTATTCTCACCGAATCAGAATAAACTGAAAACGAACCATCTGCATCGCCACAGAATTGAGATGTATTCTAAAATGTTGTTGAAAAATCTCTTTACGGTATATTTATTATTTCAACGTACGTATGATAGAATGTTTATAGTGGCGATTCATGAAAAAATAAATTCAGAAACACGTACCAGATGAAGTAATCTGGATCGTACCCCTACTACACTTCATTTTCTGCTGGCAATACTGTAAGCATTATTGTATCTTCATTTATTTAACAACACATGTTGAATAGAAATACGATGATGTTTGTAGAACTGACAGCAGAAATCGAGACATAATTCATGTAGATAAAAATACAGAAAAAAATAATTAATTAGTACCTACTAGTATATTCTTCAATTAACTTCATTTCCTCGACTTTTCCAATACCCAGAAATTTTTCTCTAGAATTCTCAGAGAATTAGACATCATGCCAATATCATTTTCAGATAGCGCATAAATAGGTACGAGAATAATCCAACCAATGTGCCTGATTTTCACTAAGATTTTTTTCGAGTTATATTTTGGAACGGTAATTCGGGATCAAAATCCACGATAAGTGGTTCGACTTTCATAAGAGTCATCGCTCAAGAGTTTCTGGGATCACTAATTTAGATTTCGAGATAAAAGTTTCAAAATTCAAAATGGTGAGTCCAATATGATAGATCCAATATTTTGTAGAAATATTTTGCTCGTAATATACATTAAAAATCAAAAGGCAAAATGTTCGAAACAAGTTTATATGCATAATTCAAATTCTCTATCCTACTTCAAAAATAACTACACACGTTTAAATGATAAATGCCTACTCTCTCTCTCTTGTCCCACTTTGGAAAAGAATTGGACCGGCACTCTTTAATTGTCTCGAGAGGATCCTTCGCATCGGTTGACTGCTCTCCAGATCGTACTAACTTCCACGAGCCTCCCTTGCTTACGCTACACCAGCACGCGTCTCTCATTAAGTGCGCCCCGAAATAATTAGGGGTAGCATGGTACACGCGATGGTGGGCTCGTTTAGTCCGCGCGCGCCACAGTACAGTGGGGCGCGCAGTGTAACGAGCGAGGATAACGAGGAGCAGCAGATTTTATGGCCAGATGGAGATGATCCGATACCGGCGAATGATGCGATCCGCATTATAGGACCTTCATCTTTAATAAGATAGTTTTGTGTAGCCGAGCGTGGACAACGAATTCATGCTTTCCAATAAAGCCTCTCGGATCCTTTGAGCTTGGATAGCGAAAAATTGATATAGGAAGCGGTTGATGGACGTTCCTTTTTTTCATTGTAGCAGACCATTTTTGCCAAAAAAAAAGGCTATTTATGGCTTTAACATGTATTTTTCAATACGACGAAATAACTATTTCGTTGGGATAATAAAATATATATAGGTTAATTATATATTAGAGAGAATGCTTATTTCATTGAATAATTTATCTGAAAACATTTAATTATGTCAAATAAATATCGTGATAGTTAACGAATTGACGTGGCCCAACAAAATATTTATTTCGCTATGTACAGACAAAAACAAACATAAAATTAACTAAAAACAAATTGTTTTCTCAGTATAAAGAATATATTATATTTTTCTTTTAATTGAATGTGTGTATGGGGCATTCCACATCAACTGGGCAAATTTTGGGCAAGGGATCATCGTTATTAAAATTCCTTCGGATTTTGATTACTTATGATTAGGATACTATACCTATGTGATTTGATCATGTATAATACATTTATCTCGAATCCGTCAGCCGATAGAAATAAAACTTACCAAGGTTCCTTTATCATAAAGAAGCATTCTCTCTTTCAATTGAAAATATCTCTAAAATAGAAAAAAAAAGCATTTATTCATGAAGGAATTTTACAAAATCCACAACAAATAAGTGCAATTGCATAAAGTACTGATTGATCACGATCAAATTTATTAGAACTAGCTCAAAGTGTATTAAAGACTGTGTCAAAATTACAGGAGATAATTTTTTCTTTTTCCCCTACAATAATTTCTTTAAGGAACGCATACTTTTTATTCGGCACACGATGTACTCGTATAAAACCTCCGCATCTTACCAGCTATCATATTTAACAGGTATCAATGCATATTTTCCTCTATTACTTTCTTCTAGCCATTTTAAAAACTCACGGCAGTATTCATTGTAGTAATGAAGCGATGTATAGTATCGTTTATTTCTTTTTATAACTTTGAACATATTCCAATTAATAAAAACGAAATGATCGTTAAAATCTAACCTCAATCTATAATAAATCCATGGCAAAAGATTTAATGAAGCTAGATGTATCTTTGAGTATTTTTGCTTACACGCAATTTTCCGTTTGGTGGATTTATATTTTTTTTATAAACTGACGTAGACAAATGACGCTCGATAAAAATGTGAAAGGTATCGATTGATTCAGGCATCTGGCGTCTTCTTAAATTTGTATAGAGCATCATTTTTCTACGTCAATTGATGAAAAATATAAATCTACCAAACGGAAAATTATGTGTAAGTAAAAATATCCAAAGATATTCCTAGCTTTAGCTGCGTTCAATCATTTGCCACGGATTTATTATAGAGTGAGGTTAGATTTTAACGATTATATACAGGGTGTTTCACCTAACTCTTGACCACCTCAAATATCACGGCAGTCTTTGATGATATGAGAAAGTATTGAGAGGAAAAATTGTTTGGTACAAAGGGGCAAATACTGTTATTAGAAAATAATTATTTTCTAATTAGTTTTTTTTTTCAAGATATCAAGGTCATCGATATTATTTTAAATGGGTCGACATATTTTCATTACCACAGTCTTGTAGCTTATAAGAGGACAAATTCAGAAACTGTTAATATGATGACCTTCACTTGACCTTGAACGAGAAGAATCACGAAATGCGTGCCATGAATTCCAATACTTGTTCGAAGACCGATCCTTACTTTCTCCTTCCTGACGGAACAAGATACCTCGCAGGTCTGCTTATAAGCATCAGAAACAATAACATTTCACACAATCCCAACGACATTGAAATTCATTCATTTATCGTCGTCGAACAAGATTGGAATTCATGGCACGCATTTCGTGATTCTTCTCGTTCAAAGTCAAATGAAGGTCATCATATTAACAGTTGCTGAATTTGTCCTCTTATAAGCTACAAGACTGTAGTAATGAAAATATGTCGACCCATTAAAAATAATATCGATGACCTTGATATCTTGGAAAAAAACTAATTAGAAAATAATTCTCATCTAATAACAGTATTTGCCCCTTTGTATCGAGCAATTTTTCCTGTCAATACTTTTTCACATCATCAAAGACTGCCGTGATATTTGAGGTGGTCAAGTTAGGTGAAACACCCTGTATATCCAAAAGCATAAGAGTTCTGAGATTCGCTCATATTATGTTCGTCTCGAAAATAGGCGGATATGTAGCCGAAGACCTGCCGGATAAACTTTATAGAAATGTGCAACGTCCGCTCGATGCAAGGTTATGGCAGTTTTATGGTTGCATTTGCAAGTCACGCACTGCGTCATCGGATTTTACTACCGAACCAGAAAACGCACTCGGTGATGGAACTCCGCCGGCTTTCACGCGCCATCTACGAGTCTTCATCTGTGTTCACGTATTAACTCTACATAGGTGTGTAAATTACGATCGTAGCTGAGAGGGACGGAGCCCGCGCGTTACAAAGGTACTACACGCGGCCACACCACGAAACTGAGTGGCGCGATCTCGATCCCCATTTCGGGGTATCCATTGTACAAACGAGACTATCATTCGTCATTTGACTTGCGGCTTACGATTCATGATTTAATTCGATACGCTGAGAGAAACTCGGTAATCGTGGATTTATCGAAACACTCCATGGAATCAATTGCATCTTCCACCAGCTTTTCATCCGAATCAAAATCGTTATCTGAAACTTCTATAATGGTACGATAATACCGGTACAAGTTTTAGAATCAGAATATTTGATGAGTATATCACCTTCATTATTAATTCACTCTTCGACGACAAGTTGATTGATAAATGTCACTTTTGAATTCTAACTCAGCGCCTCAAAAACCATCGTAATCACCTCGTGAAGTCAGATACCCAATCTTTAATTTGATTTTAATTTACGACGAAAGAATTCACCCAGCCATTTCTTCGACAATTTCACCGATCCCTTCATTAGTCGTCGCTTTCTCCAGTCAATTTCACTTCTCGCGATTCTGTTATCACGAGCGACCGCGACCCAAATGAAACCAAAAAATTTCCAAAAAAAAAAAAATTATTCGCATCTTTTCACATTCTTCGTGCCTACGACAAAAGTCCAATTTCAAACAGAAGTATGAAAATTCTCCATCGAATGAAAACGCGACGCCTTCGCCGATCCCAGTCCCCGAAGCTTAGCCCTCGTTAATTATTATCAGGGCACGCTTTGAGAACGGTCTCGGTTTCTTTGTTCTCGAAATTCATTCGCCCGTCCATTCGTTCGTCCGTTCGTTCGTTCCCTTAGCTACGGCGCTTATCAGATACGTAGAAACAAAGGTGCGCAAGAGCCACTGCCGGATTCCAGGGGTTCCCCGCTGAAAGGAACGTGATGTTATCCCGTCGCCACCGTGCGCCGGACACTTCTCAATAGGTTCCTCTTTGTCCCGCAGGTATTACTTTCGCGGCGCCACTTTCATTTGGCACGATCGAAAGGAAGGTTGCAGGCACCTCGATTTTCAACACTTTTCTTGTGACATTGTTGCGCGCATAGAATGGGTACTCTACGGTGTCTCTCCGTGTCCCAGCGACGCAAGGTCTCGATTCGTTCGAGCGTGCGCCGAAAGGGATCCATCGTGATGAACTCGTCCCTTTGAGATTTTTCGCGACACAAAGCAAGCAAGAAAGCCTGACAAACCGCGTCGCGGCTGCGCTTTATTTGCTCCGGGTGTAATGGTCTCTTTTCATACCTTGTACCCCCGCAAAGGGTTGTCCCTCCACTCGCCAGAGTGTATCGATGTTCCGGCTCGTTGAGGGGGGTTCTCGATCGATCATATTTTTTTTTCGGGAGACAACAGCCGAGTTAAGTAAGTATCGTGTGGCGATGGAACCGGGGTATAGAGATAAGGGGGGCGTCGCGTCCCATCTGCCAGTCGCGCGCACGTGATGTGCGACCGTACCGATAATTGGAATATTTTTGATGTGTGTGTGCGTGTGTGGTCGATGCAGTTTTTCGATAGGCGTCAGTGAAGTTTATGTGATGAGGTATTGCAGTCGATGGGATGGGGTATATGTCTGTAGCTAACATATCGCATTTTCGTTTCAAAAGTGGTAGAATTAATAAAATCGTAATATTCGAAGGGAGCCATTAATAGAATTATGCAATGTTAATAGTTATAAAAAAAAACAACATCATATCTTTTTACTCTTGAGTCAGTGTGACTTTTGAATTGGGAGCACGATATTTTATAGATCTGGAATAAAGTAGGTAAACGTTATAAGTTATTTTACGCGCAGATAGGCTCGTGAAGCGCTTTAAAGCAATCATAAATAAATAAAAATGTTGAAAAGAGATAAATAGTACAATACTTGTTAAATTTTATTTTATTAACTCATAGAAATAAAGGATCTTTGTTGTAACAAGGCGGTGAAACTATGTATCACTTTAGGCTGTTTGATTTGGAAGGAACGAATACATTCTTTGATCGCTATTTCAATGTTCGACATAATATGTGAAATAGGATTCGATCGCTTTCCTCCTTTTTCAACGTTCTTTAAATATGTTTCTTTTCGTGCCTGATTTTGAAGCAATTTAATTCCATCAATAAAGAATCAAAGAATTATGGTTCTAACTATTGTTATTTATTGATGGAATTAAATTGCTTCAAAATCAGGCACGAAGGAACATATTTAAAAAACGTTGAAAAAGGAGGAAAGCGAGATAACCGGATAACGAACCATGATTGGCTTAGTTTCACATGGAGTGCAATATTGTAATGGGAACTCTTGTGATGTACGATAAAAAGGAACTACGTTGAACTAAAATAAATCATTCGTATAAGAGATGTCTCTTCCTCACATCTTTTATCATATAACTGTTCGTCTTGAACCTTTTCGATTCTTTTCATTTTTGGAATTACATAATTTTTTAGTGTTGTCTTTCTCGAGATGGCTCTATATATACCTAAACATTGAGCAATATTCCTCTATATTATCAAATACCATCTATTTAATTAATATTAAATGTAAGACTCAATATTGAGTCAATTTTTTATTTGTATTACACCTGGTAAAATTATCGATTCAACATTAACAATTTGAAATTGACAAACGTTCTGCTGCTGTTATTGTTTCAACATAGGATCAACATGACCTCCATATATAGAATTACAATATCGGGCTAACGTTGAGCTTGTTTAAAATATTAATCTCAGTAAATATGTGTTGCACTATAGAATAACTTTTAATTCCAATACGTTTTTGCCCAATATTGGAAAAGAAATATTGGCAACCCTTTCGCCAATTTGGAATTCCCTTCTACCTGGAAACGCTCAACTCGATCAAATGTACAATATTATTATTAGATACACATGTGTAGAATAGACGTATAGATACCATCACAGGTTTTTTTTTTCAAACAAGTTACTACTCTGTTTCTGTCTCTGTGTCTCAATAAATGTTTCCATTCTCCTCATTCCTGCCACTCCTTACATATCTCCCTTCCGTCAGTTTCAATTTCAATACGACTGTACCGAGCCTCGAACGAACAGTGCATATGTCAATGCGGAATCAGTGCAGCAGTCGATAACTACCAAGGGCATACACATCAACATAACTGTGCATCGATTAGTGTATAGAGTAATGCATGTACATGCGAAGCGAGTCAACCCTTAGTAAATCCTCCTCGTTAAGAGGCCGACACACCCCGTCTGGAAATGTAAAGCTATATTTTCAACATGGTGCATAAGAACCTTTTGCATTTTCGCCACCACACTTAAAAAACATAAATCTAGAGCCTTATAGAAAAAAAAAAAAAAATAATAATAAATTTCTGATTTTGCCGATTGATTACAACAAAAAAATTTATTTTTTTTTTCTATAGGGCCCTAGATTTATGTTTTTTAACTGTGGTGGCGGAAATACGAAAGGTTCTTATGCACCATATTGGAAATATTACTTTGCAGCCGCGACGAAAATGCCCGAAAATTGTCGCGGCTGTAAAGTAATATTTCCAAGATGGTGCATAAGAACCTTTCGTATTTTCGCCACCACACTTAAAAAACACAAATCTAGGGCCCTATAGAAGAAAAATACATTTTTTTGTTGTAATCAATCGGCAAAATCAGAAATTTATTATTATAATATTTTTGTTCCAAAAGGGCTCTAGATTTATGTTTTTTAAGTGTGGTGGCAAAAATGCAAAAGGTTCTTATGCACCATATTGAAAATATAGCTTTGCATTTCCAGACGGGGTGTGTCGGCCTCTTAACCAGCTCGTACTGATAAAAAAAAACGTCCGTATTTGCGCCTCGAGCTTGACGCGCAAGCACAAACCGTACTCCTGCACATACTGCATCGCACGGCACCCCCGCACTATTGATTCGTATCACGACTGTAAGGGACTCGTCCCTTACTACCTATTCATAGTCTTTGACATCACGTGTCCATCTCGTGACGAATCGCTGACGCGTCAGAGTACCTACACACTCTCAGGGGTGTACGTGTGCGTATGAATGACAGAGGGTGCGTAAAGGGACAGAGCCAGTTGGTCTAATTTACATGTGGCACGTTCCGAGAGATGTTTCAATTTGCTTTACACGAAAGCGTACTTCTGCAAAGACGTGAAGAGTGAAAGGATCGGAGAAGAATAGAGTGGCAGGAAGACAGGTAGATCGGAGAACATGGCCCGGGGAAACTTATCCGTGACACAGGACGTTGTATTGTCGATGAAGCGTCATTCGATCGATCGAGGACTCGTGCGAAGTATGAAGGCTGATTCGCACTATGCGCTCAGATCACAATAGGCTCACCATCCGCTCACAGTCGACAATTTTTGGGGTAGTATTCACATTCTACACTCAACTGGCGCTCATTTTAACCAGTTTTACGTAGAACGTTCGCACATCACTATTGCAGGATGAGCAAGTTGTCAATAATTAATTTAGCTGCAATTGCCACACGTTTGGATGATGAAGAGCAACGAAACAAGAAACGCGGGAAGATACGGGTTCACGACATTTTGAAAAAGCGAAAAACCCAAGAATTTTTCACTCTATAGGTATAAAGGACTTGTAGACGATGAAACAAAATTTTTTCAATATTTTCGCTAATTCGATCAATCATTCATTCATCCTGCAAACTCTTGTAAACAGAAAAATAGAGAAAACAAACGCTGTCTGATTGCTGTTTATACACACTGACGCAACGATTCGCTCACGGTTCGCTCACGGTTCCTTCAAACTAGTGTGTTGCAATATTTTATCGCGGCTTGAGTGGAGCGTGACCTGAACTATAGTGTGAATCCGACCTTAAAAGGCAAGAATCCCAGTAAAGTTGCATTACATCGATAAAAGATACGTTTCCATATGAAAGTAATGGCACACAACGTACGTAATGACCATAGATAACTGAATTTATTGCATGATAAACTTACTTTCGAACAATTTCGAACGAAGAATAACTTTGTTTAAATAATAATTGATTTAATGGAAATAATTTGTTATAATCAATTTTGAACATAAAATAATAATTTAGTCTGAAAAAGGTAAACAATTTATAAAGTTACATATTATTAATCTTTCCTATAATGTATAATATTAAAATTTGATTCATTTAAAGGCCTTTAGAGAAATTTAAATCATCTCCGTGAAATCTTTTATTTCTTTAAAATACCTTTAGTAACTTGGGTTTTTTGAAGAATAATTATTTTGGAGTTATGTAAGACTTTTTTTTTCTGGAACATTCATCGAGTTTTCATGCATGCGAAATGCTAATGGTACTCATGGATTCAATGAATTCTGTATACCATAGAGATAGAGAAAGAGGAAAGGAGCCTGAGGGAGAGCCGAGAGCGAAACGTGCTTAAAAACGATTGGTACCCGCTGACATGGGCGTTTACCAACGGGGCAGATCATCTTATCAGCAGTATGACAAACGTCCTAGGGTCATTTTCATCCCAGGGGACCTGCCCTCTCTCTCTCTCTCTCTCTCTCTCTCTCTCTCTCTTTCATCGTATGCCTCGTACATCAAGCACGCACCGAACACATAAATTGGGGCGTATCACCAGCTGCAACGCTTCCCGTTTCGATGATCTATTCAAGAGTGCCCAACTATTTCAACCCCATTGTGGGTAGGTATGAATATTGCGGAAATATTATGCTTGATGTGCTCTTTATTCGTCATATCACCCTGAAGTATAGATACTGTATGTATACGCTGAGGAAAAAGTTTAGTTGTCCCAACCAAATTGTTAAATTTTTAAGGATAAATTTCATCATACTCGCCATTGTGTGTTTGGTTGTGCTGCTTTTCCCTTTGTATGTCAAAAGGATCGTTGCAATTCTGGCTTTATAATATTGAACAATAATTTTGAATTTATGCATCTATAATTCCCCACACAGGACCACAAAATGAAATCGAAAAAGTCCTCTTACCAAACCGACTGATCTATATGTTTTTTGGGTGCGCTGATCACGAATCCGTGGTCCGTATGATCCCTACACGTCTGGATTAAGGTCATTTGAAGGTCAATTTCGATACTTCGAAAAAGATGTTGTTTTTTGACCTTGGATTCTGAAAGAGCAGGAAATTTTACGTTCGGATATGTTTTGACCTATGGGTCAAAGTGACCTCTAGAGGTCACATGGAGGTCAGATACATTCTTTTGAACTTCTCATTTAGTCTTTACGTCAGAGCATATCCGCAGGTACAATGTCCTGCTCTTTCGGAATCCGAGGTAAAAAAATAACATCTTTTTCGAAGTATCGAAGTGGACCTCCAAATGACCTTGATCCTGACGTGTAGGGGTCATACGGACCACGGATTCGTGATCAGCGCACCCAAAAACGTATAGATCATTCGATTTGGTAAGAGGACTTTTTCGATTTCATTTTGTGGTCCTACATAGGTACTAGCGGGGTACGTTGGGCACCTCAATGAGGCAAGTTGATTACAGAGTTAGAAATTCGCTAAGGAAGTTAAAATAAAAAGGAAATTTATTTGTGATTCATTAATTTTATTACATTTAACAATTAACACGTATTAGTTCCGTAACAGCATAGTTTTTATGGAAAAATTAATATAAAATCAGAAAATTCTTTGAGAAAAAGTTAAACGAAACTAAGATTTGTAGAAGAGATTATAAAAATCAATATTATTAATATGGCACACTTAGGAACTTTTAACTCTTCGTGAAATAATCAGACGAACAACCAATATTGTAATATTAATAAGTTAATCCCAATTAGCCCCATATACGGTATTTTGTAGACACTTACATAACCTCTTTAATACAAGAACGAAGAGTTCGCTCTCTGAGCCTAAAACCTAGAAGAACCAAGCAAATTAAAAACACTTATCTCGAGGTAGTAGTGGTTCTCATTTCACATCAGGACTAAACAGTAAACAAAGTTTTATTTTTAACTTGACGTGATCGAACTCGCAAATGCCGTCATTCGTCTGACTGACGTGATAAACCACAACTTAATGGAATGGCAAGATATGGATATTACAATCTCTGCGCATAAACGCATTCCCGTATCTGTTTTATAATAATTACAAAGCAATAAGCATTGATCAACTTGCTCCTACGCCCAACTATCTCCACCCTACCCTATAACACTTATCTGAAACATGTTCTTCCACCCCTAGAAATTGGAAAGTTATTTAGGCGATCCACACACACTCCCATTTAGCATAAACCCATAGAAATTATTGGACGAATATTGGTATAACATTCGATTATTGGGGACGTATTCCTACAATATATCTCCTCAAAAAGCTTATGCAACCTATATTTCCATTAAACCCACCTTGTATATCTATAGCATTAAAAATATTCACTGCAAACCAGAAAATTAATCCGCTTTGTAAACCGAGGAGTTAACCGACCGAGCGTATGAGCTGCCCGAGGAAATTCGTAAAACAAACAGTCGGACTCCTGCCTGCGTGAGGATGAATAATTGGTCGCGTCGTCACAATCTCGTTAGGGGTCGATTATGTATCTCGTTTCCTCGCGCTCGGTTCATTCGATTTTCATCAGCCCACCTCCGAGCTCCCTTTCCCTTTTCACTCCCTTATAGTCGACGATGGACCGCGCGCGGCTATCGGGGAGTTTTCCGCTCTCGTCGCTTGGCCGCAGTCTTATCAGACGCTTTCCCCTTCATCGTCCGAAATTAGGCCATTTTCAAATGGCCTGGGAAGTCATAGGCCCGGATATGTACGACCGTGCCGTAGCCGTGACGTGAAAATTCTCCGCGACGTCGAAGATGTCGCTCGCGGCGCGCCTCCTGCGCGTCGCGGAAGGAGCCAATCAAGCGAGCGGAGATAAGCTTCCCGATAATGGAACCGAACGAACGCTCGGGGGTCTATCCAGGCGCTGCCATACAGCGTTACCACGTCCGTGGCCTCGGTGACGTCGTGGCGCATCAGGCTCAGACCGGGCAACGAGGCATGGGAACACCGCATAAGCCCAAAGATAACAGAGACCGAGTTGTTTGTTACCCAGCGTTTGGCCGATGATGGCTTTTAATGGACCGGGCTTAGGACCGTAAATTGAAAAGCGCGTGCAGTGTCGATCGCTCGCTTCGAGCTTTTAGTTCGACGGAATTTTGGCCGGAGAACCTTTTCGTCGAACGCGATCAATGAGCGGGTTAACAATGGATGTTTGACATTTTATTACGTATTCGTGTAAGAATACGCCAGCTGTAGAGTAAGTATAGAATCTGTGTGTTGTAGCATATCTGTCGAATTCTTAAGTTTTTTGGTACGAAAACGATTTTACGGAAGATCGAAGTATAGTGTAGAACAATAGGATTTCCAGTGAACGGACAATTCGGGGAAATCGGGAATTGGTCAGAAACTTGAAGTTCACTGGGAAAACCGAAAAATAGTCGGGAATTTACGGACAATTCCGGGAATTATTTGCATTTCATGGAAGCGAGTTTTAAATAAAGTCTCACATAGCTCCTGTAGAATTGCAAAATCGAAGGTATTGCAAATATCTCCTCTTTTCAAAGGCAGTATCATATTATTTTTTGTTATTAGATATGGAAAATATAGAAAAGCGGTAGAAATAAAGCTTTACAGAAAAAGATTAAAAATACCCATGTCACAGAAAATCCGGGAATTCGAGAAAAGAATCCGGGAAATGACCAGGAGTTAATCGGGAATTTCGTAGCTGCGAAACGCATGATACCCTGAATCAGAAATTAACTGTTTTCAACTTGGTGTTATAAGAAGAAAGAACCTTCTAGATTTACCTATAGAAATTCTTTAATTTATTTCATCATCCTATGTAGATTAATACAGCCACTTTGATGGCCCCTAGTTCTTATGATTGGTAATGGTGGATAAGGGCCATAAAAGTGATTGGAACTACCTTCCTTTTCTTTATTGGCCATCAAAAAATATAGTTGGTAGTACTGTAAAAATAGTTTTATAATGTCTACTTTATTTAAAAATATATTTGAAACTATCGTAAAATAAGTTCATGTCATATTTTTCACTACTATGTATTGTATATGGGGCCGCTTTAGCCACTCATGAAATTAATATATCATAAAAAATATGCGAGTGTATTAATTCTACCAAATTACACACTAATCCTCGAATAAATAACGGAGTAATTGTAACTTTTTACTTTTATTTTTGAAACCGAAGTCCAAGCTCTGTTAACAGTAAGTAAAAAGAAAATGTGCAAAGTTGCATCGTGGAACGCCCAGTTGTTTGAGGGATACAGCGAGTTTATAAAAGACAAGATTGAAAATTCGCTGTATCTTTCAAATAACTAGGAGTTCACTGATGTAACTTTGCACAACATTTACTTTTTACTTGCCAATTAGAAAGAAACAAAGTAACAATACACGGGGCTTGCTTCTTAATTTCAAAAATAAAAATAAAAAGATACGCCTACTCCATGATTTATGAGGGGGATTGATCTGTAATTTAGAAAAATTGTTATACGCGATTTATATAACTTGATGTTTGGTTGAGATTAGATTGGAATACATTTATTTTTTTTGAGTGACTGAAGTGGCGTGGAATGTCTCATATTAGAACTTCTCACCGTTTTTTTTGTGTGCATATATATAGAAGAAAGGGGGGGAAGGGAATACAGGAAGAGGAAGGAAAGTTTGCAATTACTTGTTTTCGATCGGAATAAATGCTCATCACGGAATTGTATTATACATAAATTGCTATTGAGTGTTTTAAACTTAATTTCCTTTCATCAGCACCCATGACATATTAAACAGAAAATGGTTCAACGGCACGATAAAATATAGTATAATTACGAAATGTTGTTGTTTCTAGATAATATATCCAGTTTAAAAAGAAAGAGCTTCCAAGTATTCTGGAAGTACATAATATGAATATTGTACCATAGTTTAGTTATGCTGTTATCGTCATACCGAATTACCTTGCCAGTTTAGTTGACGAACCAAAACGGTTTGGTTATAATGCTAAAAAATGTGATTGAGTACTATCGACGTTATAACATACTCAGAGGAATGATTTATTGGAGCACGAAATTGTGTGAATATTAAATTTATGAACGTCAAACCTCGAGTCCAGCGACCGAAAGTAAAAGCAAAATGTGTGTCCGCGTGATAGGGGGTGTGCCTCCCTTCTCTCTTCATTCTCCCCTGTGACCAGTTTATTTTAACTTTTTCGTTAATTCCATGAAATTTCATAAAAGCTTCGCCTTTTTGTAACATATATATACTGTCCATTTTTCCGTCAAAGCACAGTTGTGTCAACTTTGCATAATGAATTTGACGCCGTTCGTCATCACTGTGAAATGTTCGAAATGAAATAAAATTTTAGATACTCAATGTCAATCATCTTGAAAACATCGAAATGATTAGGTAAGTCTACATATTCTGAAAATTGTCAAAATTTTTCAGGTATTTTAAGGCTTGTAACTTTGAAAAGGTCGAACTGAGTTTAATCCTTTGTTGCGTGACTTTTTAAAAGTAAATGAAAAATTATTTTTCGTATTCGATTATATTTCTGATTAGTAAAAAATATTATAAAAAATGTTTATTAAATTTTAACGCCTATTTAAACAAAAAACAAATTGTTGCATATTAATAACAACATGCAACTGTTAACAAAACTAATTTGCATATTTGCAACATTACAGGCAACCTAAGAATGAAATTATCTAAAAGAATTTTTGTCCACATTTGTCACATTTCAAATGGGTAAACCCTTTGCACACAAGTAGGAAACTTGGACTCCATGGGACTCCACCCATATATTTATTATACTGGACAATTACATTGGGACAATTTATTGGAATATTTTTTCTTCTGTTTTCTGTCATATCTCTCTCTCTCTCTCTCTTGTAACTTTATGTTGTGGAAGTTCGCCATATTCCGTTAGAAACTTCGCCTATTGTGAATATACATGAATTTGAAAATATATTGCAAATATGCAACAGTACGCAATGAAGTGTTAAGTATGTTATAAATCATCAATTTACCGATACAGGATCTAGAAATCTTGTAACTAATATATTTCGTTCAAGTATAAAAAGAAAAATGAATAATTGTAAAATTTATTAATGTTATTATTAATTTAATAAGATATTTGTTTATCAATGTATCTATTAAATAAACTCACCGTTTAGATCACATTCGGATGATGAAAAATTGTTGACGCGTTTAAGTGAATCTATATTGTTACTGCTTAGTTAAGTCTTTTGGAACTTTACTTTATCGCATCCTTTGCAATACTATAGAAACTGCTAGTCAGCCTGGAAATGTCTACACGTTACATAGAAAGATAACTAAAACATAGGCTAAACGAAGGGTTCAGCGATTAAGCTTCCCAAAGCTATTACTCTTAAATTTTCTAAAACTATCAATAGAATTTGTTTTTATATCCATTTTATCATATTTTCAGGATAAGTTTACCATGGCTTATTTTGTTCTACTGTGAAACCAGCATTGATCACCGGTGAAGTGTCAGGTAGACTGTGACGGTAGTTTTTAATTAAGAATTAAAATTTCTCATCGCGTCCTCACCGCAATTCCGTACTTTAATCTCACCGCCTTCGAATTTTTTACACGGAAAGTTTTTCAGCCGGATCGATATGTCTCGTTAACGGGAAGGGGAGTGAAACTTGCCTTGGACAGGGTGAGCCGAGCCCAACTGGTTCAGGGAAGGAGAAGACGAGTCAATTATTCGAAAGAGCACGGTCTTGTGACAGCGTCACGGCTCCGGAATTACAAATTATCCCCTCGCGATACAGAGTAAAACTTTTTGAGATTGATTTGTGAATCGTTGCTTGGTCCCCCTTCTCAGGGTACTTTATTCAGGAAAAACGAGCCTCGCAACCACGGGAAACTTCTCGCAGTTTGATCGATAATGGGTAGTTATCCTTGGATCGAAATTAAAAGCGATGAGCCTATCTCGTACGCATCAGTGAGACTAATGGATTCTCATGCGCAACTGGTACACTGGACCGGTACTCGCCTATTACCGGACTGTAAAGCGTGGATTAGACGAAGATAGTTTACTCGCTACTAGTCAGCTAGTAAAAAAGACCGATAGTGAGCGAGCAGACAGTGTTATTGTTTTTGCAATTACACGCGACTACACGGAGAGAAAAAAAAGAGAACATCTCTAACCCCTAGAAGATGAGGAAAAAGTGTCATTTTTCTGACTAACTGTGCACCGAATTGACAGACGGTAGAATTTTTCCCCCTTTGGAATGAGATTTTTCCATCAAAATCGAAAAGTAATTTTTGATAAATAAACTGGTAAAATTTAACCCATGTAAATGTAAATTTTCCTTGCTAAAAACGACAAATCATACATTATTTTATTTCTCAAAAAAATAAGAATATTAATAAGGATTCAAATTTGTCAGGGGGGCTATTCTCGACGCGTGAGAAATGTTTTTCGTGGACGAAAAGTAATTCGTTAACAGAGGTAAAGTTTCGTCGATCACTTTCGTTAATGATTCGAAAATCCCTTCCAAGATAGATCTCGTCGACGAAATGAATTTTCTCACACGAAAAATAATTTCCCATACTCCTCTCCCCGTGTTTACATCTCTTAGCAAAACGTCTTCTTTTTAGTATCTTGTTTAATCCCTTAGCGACAAATCTTCTTTAAGATTCCGTTGTAGTGGGGTTACGGACAACGGAATACTTGATTCTGATTGGTCTATAAGACCGAATGTATCATTAGCACTTGTCGGTGAAGATTTTCTCCAGGAAAAAGGGAAAAAATCCAGTGCAGAAGAATATATGTTGACCATAAACTGTAGAGCTACTACTATACTGCTGCGTAGTTTTTATTTTATTTTGCTGGGAATTTGAAAATTCACCGAAAATTCCCTTTCTTCAGAAGAATAATTTTCCAGCCCTTTGATAATTTCTTACCTATCTCACTGTAATTTCTGGTTGATTGTCACAATGGTGCAGCGTTACCCGTAAAAAAGGGGAATTTTTTACTTTTTTTTTTCTCCGTGTAGTGGCGAGCTTGTCGTCATCTGTCTTGATCTTGAAATAAACATGGCTCTTAACCCTTCTGAGGTCGCTTTTTTTTCTTTAAATCGTCATAATTGCTTAACTACCTCGATTTGAACGATCACCGGCTACGTATTCCTTCATTGAAGTGTCGTGAATACAATGATTATAATATGATAGCTCTGCATTCATTAGAAAAATTGAAAAAAAATATATTAATGAAGCGTGACGCGGAAAATGCGGGGCCGTCCTCACTGTGCGACCAGATTCGCAGTAGAAATTTGGTCTGTGACGTTGCCAGCGACAACGCAATGCAAGTCGTGTCTCGTTACTGATCGCCGTATGACGTGGCAACATCGCGCTCCGTAATACACGGGCGGGGCGGCCCTCATCACGCGACCAGAAACGTTAGGTGAAAAGGCGCGACCTCAGAAGGGTTAAATGGAATGCTACAGAAATATCGAAATTTCTTGAAATATATGAGCGCTATGTTGCGCTGTGAAATTGAAAGCATAAAGATTATATAAATAAAAATGTAAGGCAAAGTGAATTTGATGAACTAGCAGTCTCACTGCAGTATCTTGCTTTTGTATTACATAACTTGTCATTCCTAATAATTCTTCAAATTTTTCCGGGCTCATTCGTAAAAAGTTTCGATAAGCTTTGGGATCTTCATTTGCCAGTTCTCTTGAAAGAGTAGCAGATACACCAATCGTTGTCTCCGAGCAACCCAATTCTTCATCCATTTTCTTTTTCTTCGTCGTTTATTTTTTGCTTCTGCTAAATTTCTTACTTCTTCTTGTAACAATGTATTAATTAAAACCACATATGTGCGCGAATTACCTCAGTGGACATTTTGAAAGAAGAATTCTTATAACAATAGAGCTGAAAATACTCACTTTTTGCGTCTGCTCAGCTTTTGCAACTTTACACGTGGCTAGTTCACTCTAGCCAGCAAGTAAATTCGCCAGCTAGTAGCTAGTAAAGTTGACGGGTGTTCAACTTCTCACGCTACGCTTTTTTAGCGAGTAAAATTTCTAGATAGTTTGCTAGCCACTTTAATTAAACGTAGCTTTTATACTATCCGCCAGTAAATTACCCGGCTAGTAGCGAGTAAACTATCTTCGTCTAATCGAGGCTTAACACTAATCTGCAGTCCTGCGCGAGCTCTGTGTTATTAACTATTACCTAGTCAATAAAATTTTCCCAGTATTTATACTTATTTAAAATAAATGAAGGCAAGAAGTACCTGAATAATAATAAAATGACTCCTACAATCATTTTGTACCAACTTAAAAATAACCATGATTAGGTATTATATATCAGTATGTAAAATTAATCATATTCTATTTATAAATTCTAAGTAATATCTTATACTTAGAAATTAAATTCCTTATTAGTAAATTACTCAAACTTTTGAAAACTTACACACCGAGGGAAATGTCTAGATGAATATGAGTTGAATATGAAATAGGAATTTATTCACATCAAACTAAAGTCTATTTGAATTAAATAAATGTTTTGAATATCTTTTTAATCGAGGACGAATCTAGTAGAAAGTTTATTTAATGCAAATAGACTTTTCTTCAAAGTGAATAAATTCCTCTTCATCTCAAATACATTTTTCTATTAGGTTCATATTCAACTAGATCTTTTCCCTGGGTGCAGTTGTATTAACTTAAAAATAAATGAGGAGCACAGTTCCAAAACTCATTTAGTCCATTCGCAGTTTGTCTTATAATCGCTAAACTATTAGCAATTATAGGACAAACTGCGAATGGACTAAACGAGTTTTGGAACTGTGCTCCTCAAATATTGGTAATACATTTATGAAAGCTAATTGAAGTGAAACTTCTATGGGCGCTTTGGGGATAAATCGGTTAGCCCGCAATCTCCTATATAACGAAAAGACGGACACCATGATTCAGTACGCTCGCAGGAGAGGGGATAGGTTATGACGTGGCTCAGAATGTACGTGAACGTCAGAGCCTTCCCCCTCTCCTTCAAACTGGCCGAAGTGAAGCAACCGTTTAGTTAAGTGACCGTGATGACTTATCACCGCCACTGGGGAATTCGTGCGTACAAATTGCGCGTCGGTAATGTCACTATTGACATACATTTGGAGGTAACGCTATTGCGCATCGGTAATGTCACGATTAACATATATTTGGAGGTAACGTCAAATGGCCTCACACTGTACACCCTCGAGCTCAGATTCTAATCATGGGGAATTTTCAAAATGTAATTTTTAAACGCAACAGCCAATTAGCAATTAAATCTCATACTTTTATTAGCTAATGCGGCCTTTGCCCTGGCTAATGAAAGCATGATAATTAATTATTCATTGGTTAGTATATTGAAATATGACATTTTGAAAATTCCCCATGATTAGAATCTGAGCTCGAGGGTGTACATACAAACCGATATTTCTGTTTGGTGTAGGCAATAATGAGCGCATCTTACAAACGTTCGCGAATGTTTGCGAACGTTTTGCGCGGTTCGCAGCTGTTCCACTCGAAGTCGGTAACTTCAAAGGATTTTCGTTGTTCGTGACTGTTTGCCGTTTTTCGGTATAACCTCGATATAGACGGGTTCTTGCGCATTTTTATACTATGCTCAATAATTAAAAAATAGCATATTATATTTTTACATGTGATAAGAGTGTATAAATATTATATGTAGGTACAATATATACAATGTGTTCTACTCAAGAGAATCGTATTGGGTACAGCCTAGTAGTAATAAAACAAGGTGTAGAATAGAACGTTTCGTGGGAATTCATCGCAAAAGAAAATTTAGAAATACGGGAGAAATAAAAAATAATCATATCAGTCATTGTCTATTTGTTGATATAGTTTTTGCGTGCCTTATTTCCTTATTGAATCAATATTAAATCAGTAAAAATACCGGTACTGAATATCGTCTGTCGATATTAATACGAGCTTTGCTATACTGAAGTTTGCAAATAAATCATTGAAATTGGTAAATATTACCGTTATTCTTATTAATCTTCTTCAAACATCATAAAGACACCGACCATTGCCTGGGGAGATTGAAATGTTCATGGACTAACAACGAAAAAAATGGACTGTTAAAATAATTAAAAGTCAAACGGAAAGTCGAGAGTTTCTTTGCTCTTCTAAATAAATTTATCTCCCGGCAGACTTCGGCTAATTCGCTTTTCTTAAATGAGCGGAAGGCGGAAAGTTTATTAAGTACATTTCTCTCTGCGGTCAACTCGAGTGGCTTGACATTAAAAGAGGAGGAATCCGTAATTTTGAGAGGAAAAGCAGTGTCTTAAATAACAAAAATAATGGAGCGGTTAAAATAGTATAATCACCTATATTTAGAAGACGGAGTGTGGGTTTGGATTTTTATATGCATTCGAATATACGAATCCGTGGAAAAAAATGTTTATGTATAAACATATGAGTCGTATATTTGTAAAACTCACTCTTCGACAAAAATTTAAAAATCGAGATATATACGCCATCTATCAGAATAATATTCTGAGACAGATGGCGTATATATCTCGATTTTTAAATTTTTGTCAGAGTGAGTTTTGCAAATATGCGACTCATATATGACCATATATAATTGGATATAATGAGATCCAAAATTTTCGGCTTTGTTTAGAACTAAATATGTATAATCATATCTGATCGTATATGATTATATAATATATGATTATATTAGTCACAGCGCCATTAAATATTGATTATCTGATAACCCATGAGGTTTATGTCAAAATTGATGGAATATTTTTTGCAGAATATATTTCGATCTACAAAGTAGTTCTATAGCGGTGTCGGCCAAAAATCAATTGATAACGAGATAATCACCTGTCACACAGAACGACCGTTTCAGAACGCGTGGCCTTTCGATAGTTCTAGTGTTAATAAGTGTATCGTGGTATCAGTTGTAGAGTGCAGACAATTAAGTTACTATCGACTTATCTTCTATGTCTTCTGCAAGAAAAGGTTTATGGCATCATTGCCTAATGCTTTTTTGCTTTCGATACCGATCAACTCTGTTCAGTTGCCGATCAATATTGTTTCCCTTTAGCGATATACCTACTTACAAGCTTATTTACAATTCCTAGAACTGACAGGATAATTGGAATATCGAAAACGTCCATTGAGACTGTAAAGACGACGAGCAAAGAAACGGGCACCGGAGGAAAACTTCGGAAAAATACTTCTCTCTCTCCAACTTTACCACTTTATTACCCCTCCTTAAAGTCCCCGGGGAGCAGCCCAAATCGTGTTTCCTCCTTTCTCACATGCGCGCCGTTACATTGTTTTTCCATTTTTCCTCCCCAAGGAGCTTCGGTTTTGAGTTTTTGAGTGCCTCGGCGAAAACGTAATAATATTTAAGCGACATTCCTGGTGTATTCCCCGGACGTTCCTACCTCGACGATGCGGAAAGCGTGCTTTGGTGACATTCCGGCTCCCATACAACCGCATTCACTATGTTTGATAGCACGATATACCAGCCACGAACGACCAGCCGCGGTTGCGCAACCGTCTTTGACGTTACTCGAAGTAGTTTCCGGAGGCATCGAACCCAGTGTCAGTAGCTATAATTCAAGTTAAAGAGGAGGTGCAGAACACCGTCGACTTGATAAAAATAGCAAAAATGAAATGAGAAAACGTATAGTTTCCGTGGGAAAAGTTTATGGTAATAACTGCTGTAGCTGTATTGTAATCGTGATCTCGATACCACTACAAGGATTATTTCTATATACGTATATTATGAGTTTTTAATTATTTTCAAAAATTTGCTTCCAATATTGCTCACAATCAATTTACATCAAAGTACTGCTCAAAAGCGATCAAGAAACTCGGTAGAGTTTCATGCCCAATACGCGTTTACGTAGCACGAAGCTTTCAGAGAGAAGAGTTGGGTATATTTACAGAAAAATTCATCACAGCAAATAATGAAACATTAATATCTTCAGTTTGAGAAGTTATTCGTGAAATTATCTACGCATTCATGAACGTATACTGGTTCTTGTGTGTGTGTGTGTGTACCCATTATAATTATTTTTCATATTTTAGTACTATTACGACGGCGCTGTTTATATTTACTTTCCAAAAATGACGGTCGCTCAGTTTCATAAGTCTGTCGTCATCGTCTACATATTTTCGCATTATACGTGCATCAGTCATATACACACAATATAGTAAACTGCTTCGTACTTCTAGCTATTTGTACTTGTCTCTGATTGGTAGTTAATAATGCACTGTGGCGCCTCAACTAGTCGAGAAACGCAGCTACTCTAAGTTCACACGAACATAGACCACACGAGAGGAATAATGCTCCACCAATGAGAACGTCTCTTGCCAAAAAGACGCAGAGAAGCGTCTGAAGTCCATTACGCAATGAAAATAATACAAAATAAGAAATAACAAATAAGATTCTAGGATACCAATATCGAAAACAAAAGGTTTTATCATATTATATAATAATTCTAAGAGTTCTTTATTAAATAGAAATAATATTCCCCTGAATAGCATTATAAATGTCTCCAATGAATCTGCATACTAGATAGATATGGTAAGAACTTTTGCCCAACTACACTTTTTTAATGAAATTCGACTGTCATTACTGAAACCCACGCCTCAAACACGTGTTTGCCACTAGAGATTAGGATATATTTTTTGATCTGTCACTTTTGAAGTCTGTGATGTTGCGAATTTAAAACGGTGTACTAAATAAAACGATAAAAATTCATGAAGAAAAAAATTCTTTTTAAGTTTTTTGTTTCTTAAATTTTGTTTTAATCAGAAAACTGTAAGAGAAAAAACTGCAAAAGAATTCTTTTCTTCATGAAGAAATGGCCCTCCCACTACCAAATCTTTTTCTACACAGTTTTTATTGATTTCAAATATACTGAATTTTTGTAAGAAAAATCGAGACTGTCGCATTGGCGAAATAAATATTTTCTGGTATTTTTTTTTTCACTTTTTTGTAAGAAAATGCCTTTTAATGTCATTTAAAAATTATATTTTTTTTGAAAAATTGAGAAAAAAAAACAAAAATTTTCATGTATACAAAGTTGTTTATGCCATTAACACGTTCACTGCCGTCTCGGTCTATTAGACCGAGAATTTTATATTTGCACATAATTTAGTAAAGTATTTTTGCACATAATTTAGTAAAGAGAATAGGAATTTTGAAAAAATTCTTACGTGAGTCGTTACTACACTTATAAACGTCTATCTGCGCACTGTCGGCAGTCAACGTGTTAACCCGTTCGCTGCGGATCACCTTTCTTCTGTGCGGAAGGGATATTTTGTTAAAGCACTTAAATATTGGGGATGACGCCTTATGGCGTCATCCGCACATAGTGGGGGAGTACGTTGACGCCATTAGGCGTCATCTGCAGCGAAAGTGTTCATTGTAAGGCATACGCCAGAAACAAAACAATACAATTGTAAAGCGTGGGGCGTGAACGGAAAGTCTTAAAAAAAAACGGTCTGGCAGGGAACGTGTTAATAGTATGTTTGAAACTTTAAAGTTAAAATTTATTTTTCAAATCGATGTATAACCATCGACGATGTGTACCATTAACGGCGCGTGGAAAAAAATCTAAAAAAATTCAAGTAATTTTTTCCCATCAAGTATGACTGTAAATAAAAATCAGATTTTTTTGAGACCCTCATGAAAAAAAGTGGCTGTCTTGACACAGAATGCCCAATATATAGAGACGGTTGCATAAAAGCCCCTCTCTCTCGCACATTTCTCTAGACTGGTCCAGTTGGAGTTTGCGCGACAGAGGGGCTCTTATGCACTAATCACATGTTCTCTCTCGCACTAGCACGACTGCTATGTTGCATATTCAAGTCCGGTAGTAGGAGACGTAGGTAGGCATGCGTGCGAAGGAGACCATGAACCCCGGAGAATGTATCGGAACCTCTTTGTCACACGTTCTTCGTCCTTTTCGAATTTATTCCTGAGAAACTTGTATAGGAAGGACACGAAAGTGTGAGCCATAGGAATCGTGCAGATGCAAGTGAAAACTCGTGGCGAGTGCATAAGAATCCCTCTGTTGCACATTTCTCTAAACTAGTTCAGTAGAAGTGTGTACGACAGAGAGAGACTCATACACTAACTAAATGTTCTCACTTACACTCGCACGATTCATATGGCTCGTATTCTCGTGACTATTTTTCGTCCAATATCATAAACGTCCAATTCCTATAAACCCTATATTTGTCTTATTACGTGTAAAATTCTAATATTACAAAAGATGTGAAGTTACCCCAAAAAACACCTTCGTTGTAAAGAACCTCTCCTAAATAGGTATTACTGTATTCATCACTCATCATTCTTCACAAAGAAAGTTAATTTATATCTTCGAAACAAAAAAATTCTCGAAATCAGTTATTTGTGCCAAATATAAAAAATAACCACTAAATACTAGAATTTTAAATAAAATAATAGTTTTTAATGGAATCATTTTGAAAGTTTAATGTAAATGAAAATATTTGGCGATCCTCAATATACTCAAGACGAAAGAGTGTTCACGTACATGGAGCGTGCTAAATAAAATAAAATATATTTATTAATTGTCAGGTATGGACGAGTTACTTATTAGGGCTCGCCAAATATATTTTTGTTTAGTTTTTCATTTACATTAAACTTTCAAAGTATTCCCATTCGAAATTATTAATTTATTTAAAATTTTGCGAAAAATACACATGATTGTAAGTTACAGAAAAGAATTTGACGTCGTTTATTTGATTAAGGTAAGGTAAGGTAAGGTATAAGAGATTTTCGTGATAGTCCGCCATGTCAATGTCATATTTTCAGGTTGAGGATTGACGGTACGTTGATATTTTCAAAAACTGAAAAATATTCTTTATTCGATACGAAAGTGCTGAATTGTTTCTTTAAGGGAAACTATCCTTATATCAATTTCGTAGAAAATCAATATATTCACATCAATTTTTAAGATGAATCCTATTACATATTGTGATATTCTTTATGCTTGCAAACATTCTTTAAATTGTTATAATTGATAAGGTCAATAGACGCTCACCTATAGATTTAACAGGACATAACTTCTTTTCTGTGGGATAAATGCTTAAACATATCTTTCTTCTTTTATTTATATATATATACAGAGTGAGTTGCTGAGGTCGAATCAGTATATGGCCTAAAGTGACCAATACTGGGCTATTCTATTATTTTCTTGCGGCTTAATCAAGTTTCTCTTCATGACGAGCATAACACCCCTCGTCATAATGACAGGCCTGACGAAGCAGGGTGAAACAATGGATTATTATTCCGATATTAGTTGCTTTAGGTCACACATCAATCGCGTACATCTCAGATAACTCACCCTGTATTAAAAAAAAGAAGCTTCAAAAAACTCAAATTTCGGATCTTAACCTTAAGACCAAAAAATTTATACTTTTTAACCTTCTAGCGCCTGCGGCAGAAATAGTGACACAGTCTCCCGCGTAAGGTGGCCGCCGAATTTTTTTTTTTTTTTTTTTTTTTCGTTTTCTGTCATTCTAACTTCATATTTACTGGTTACTAAAGTGTAACTGGTTGAGATAACATTAGTATTTCATTTAAACAAGCTTTAATAAAACGAAAAATCAAAATGGCACACATAGCAAGGAGAAATCCCCACGTTTAACTCAAAAATCCTTGTATCAAAAAATCAATTTCTTGATACAAAATCTGGCGAAGAAACGAGTAAATGAGGATTACACGTCGGGGTTTCACCGTTCGATTCACACTGATAATGAAATGCCGCGCGTTTTTCGATAAAGGCGGCCAATTGGCCGCCCACGCAGGCGCTCGAAGGTTAACCGATCCTTATCTCTTAGCACAATACGTATTACGAGATCTTCACTTCAGAGTGTTCAGAAACATGTAAACGTTTCACTATTAAATTGAGAATTACTAAACGTACCCATTTCGCCTATCACGAGACAAGCTATTCGGCGATGTAGACCGAAGACATTGCTGCGACGCGACGCAAGGAAGAACACGGGCGAAGGAGGAGAAGAGCTCGAGGGGCTCGCGAGAGAAGACATCGACGCGACGGAAGTGTCCTCTCTTCTATCCTTGCGGCGTCGCGGACAAGTGCGTACAAGTAACGACAAGAGCGGGATTCTCTGGGAACGTCGACGAGTAACGTAATACTCGTTAGCGTTGGCGGCCCAATTCCTGAGAAACCTCTCTCTAATATTACACAATTACACGCAGTGGAGGCGCAAGTATAAATTAATTATACACGGTAAATACTGAGGGCTCCCTGCGGGGCGTGGCGCCAAGTTTGAAACAATTAACTGGGACTTGTTATCTTGCGGGCAAAGGATGGAGGGGGGGGGGAGAGAGAGAGGGAGAGAGAAAGTGACGATGGCGACGGAAAAGTAGAGCTCGAGGGAGTGAAGCTTACAATTATAGGTAACTTATCACTAAATTATCGTGACTGGTCGAGACGTCGCGTCGGGAAAGTTGACGTATATAGATATCCTTGGTACTCTATAGTTCGTGACGTTGCATTTTTGCGCTCCGTTACAAAGGACTATAATGAGCATTGCCCCGCTACTAATACTGAATAACGGTGCACTTTTCACATACGGAACTCTTGAGAGAACTATAGTAGGATATATGTATTTATCAGAGGTCTAATCAGTATTGTGTCATATTTTACCGACTACTGGCGAGAGTCTCGACAGAGAGGATAACGATATAAGTCAAAAAATTGAAAGTATACGCCATACATATTGTCACACATTAGAACTATAATAACTCCATGCAGGAAGCAGCTATGATACCGCGAAAAAGTGTATTGGATTCAACGGAATAATTTGAAGGCCGCTACGGTACTCGAATTTACTGTAAGTTCTCCAAAAATCTAATATTGCTCGATGTATAGTCGCCTATGAAATCCCTTTGAAATTGTTAACATCGCCTACGAATTTATTTAATTCATAATACATTGTTCGGCAATTTGGTAAAAAATGCCATACGACAATGGCCTAGAAATAGTCAAATACAATCGATTAACATTGATTATTTTTCATAAAAATAAGTAAGAAAAAATATGTTGTGGTTCTACGTGTACTAAATCGTATAAATTTGGATAACTTCCAACAATACTAGAGAAGATGGCTCTTAAGAAAGAAAAAAAAATTAAAAAAAAATAGTCTGGTATTGAGAAAAGGAAAGAGATCGGCACTACTTATTTTTGATTTGGTGGTCGTTTTCATGGTCACTTTCATATTTCTATATCTGTACCTCAGAGCTAGAGTATGTTAAGTCCAAAAAGGTAGTTTTGAGATAATTGAGTTTAAAATTTTAATTTAAAATTAATATTATTATTTAACATATAAAACCCATTTTCGGCAAAAATGGACTTAACATACTCTGGCTCTGAGGTACAGATATGGAAACCTATAGACATCGATACCTATACCTATACCTAAACCTATACTATTTTTACGATATCTTTTTCTACTCAATAAAATTTATACTTTTTGTCTGAAGCATTTTTTGGATTAAGATTTCATTTTCAAAGATTTTCAATGAAATGTTTAAATACTAAGTTAAGTTTAGTCTGTTTTTTAAGCTACAAATCCTGTTTGTTCGAATTTCTCAATCAATTCTCAAATTTGAGTATGAATTAAATATCTACCAGGCGTCTTTTCTTTATAAGTATGTAAGAGCTGTTTGTCTCACACATTGATTTATAGATACATGTATGAAAAAATCTCGACACTTCTTTGTAAAATATAAAAACTATAATCACAAAAACCCATAAATCTTCTTAACAGAATAGAAGCCCACTGAACTGTGAACTTATTATTTCACTGAATATAATTCAGATGATAAATACATCGTATTGTTATTCTGTATTTATCTTTCTTTGTACCAAGGTTCATAATAAAAATGAAAGATAGAAAGCCCCGAATAAAGGAATATGGGTTTGCATTGAAAATACACATACATTTTTTATACTATATTACAACTATTATAAATAATGTGCAGTTCTATTGTGAACAAAATTTTTTGATATCAAGACTAGAAAACTGGAAAATATTCCTGTAATTAGCCTGCTCTGGTGCATGCGAAAGTGTTTCGAGTTGTCATATTATTTGAATTTTTTTTCACGCTCACCAGAGAGCTCTGGCTCCTAATACATTTAGTCTCACGCTCAATTTGTGTCGGTCCTGGACATCCGCTAGACTCGACTCTATATTTGTCAACTTAAACCGCTTGTTATTTGGATAATATTGATACATCAACATTTTTTAATTAGAATTATTCGCATATAATCAAAAAGTTATTTTTCAATATGCAACGTGTGCTAGTATCTCATTTTAACGCTAAAAATTATTTCTAATTTCATAATGTCTATGTTTTATCCAAGTTTAATTTTATTTTACTGCATTGTCAATAATACTTACACAATAATTAAAAATATTTTTACTTCATGAAAAAACGTAATTCTCGTCATCTTGTCAAACCTAGACTTGTTTATTAAATTCTACAGTTTGGAGAGAAAATATTGCTCTTAGATTTATAAAACATTGGTTATTTTCATTGCTTGATTAGTTTCGACTGTTAGTAAAATTTCTAGTTTCAGAAACAAATGGTTCCCGCGTATAGGAATATATTAAGGATAGCGTTACATTCCCCTATTAGCGATACCCTGATTAGATTCCTATCAGGCCCTGATTGGATTTTGCGAATATGTATTTCGTGAACTAATGGTGCCACCCCTCCACAGTAAGGAACTTCTGATAAGACCTCTAAAGGGCCCAGACATGGCCCTAACTTTCCCAATAGAAATCTTATGTAGTAAGCATTACATTTTTAGATCAACCCTTATAAGAGACTCCTTATAGAAATCCTACTGAATCCCTAACCAATTTCTACATGTATTGCTTCTCAATGATATTTCGCTGATTATCTCGAAATACCTTATAATCGACATAACACGTACGCCTTGTAGAAAGAGCTTTTCATGTAAGAACCGGCGTCCATTTTTTTTTTCAATGTAAGGCTTCGACATTGCTTAAACGACATCTCGACGCACACGATGTTATTTATGGGTTTGTGCTGGTTTCTCGCGTGACAATTTACCACGGATGAATAGGACAATAGCAATACCAGTTCCGGCACCCGGTTACCCACAGCAGCGGCCGAAATCCATCTAGTCTCCTCGCACCTACTTACTACTCGAATTCGGGCCGAGAAGGAAACGGAGAGCGCGAGGATGGGTAGCCTGGGCTGGCGTGGCGCTAAGTCAGGGGCTAAGTCGCTCCCGTGTGCCTGGTCGGAATGATAACCAGCGTGGAAGGCGACTTACCAGTTCCGCAGCCCTTACCTATGTACATACATAGTATCCAGAACTCTCCTGCGGCAAAGCGGCACTGTAATTCGACAATAAAACAGAACACCGGCGCTACACTGAATGCAACTTTCCGCGAGCTTAACTTCATTTCGAGTTGGCCGTTTCGTGCGTGGGGTGCTCGGTTTTGCGTGTATAGGAGCGGTTCTTGTCGCCGCCGTTTTTGTCGCAGAGCATCGCAATTAATAAGCAGGGCAAACTTGTGATTCTTATTGCACCTGGTCGCGGATAGAGATGCGCGGCTATGCGGACAAGAAGGTACGGTTAATGCGAACTGCGGTACGCCAAGTTTGAGACTGGATGACTGCGACTATTATTGTCAGCGTTAACTTCTGTATTGAGAAATTTCTTTCTATATGGAGAGATGCGCTATTGGGAATCGACATGGGGGCGTGACCTAACCAATATGGCGCCGAATAAGACCTAAAACATTCGAAAATACACGCGATTTGTGAGAAAATAGTAAAAATGTTAATAACTGTAGATGAAATTTATGATTGGGCCCAAACAAATCCTTCCCATCGCAATGTGATTGAAGGAAATCGTGTCCTTAATGCTAATCACATCATAAAAATTGGTAGAAATGTGAAAAATGTGACACCCGGTTGTATCAGTTTGACAGCTTTCTATCTTCAAACGTCTCATTTAACGTAGCACGTTTCATTTTGTAGCGCGTTGCCATGCCTTCAATTTATCTATTTTTTCTAATTTTCCAAACAGGTTTTCAATGTATACTACGCGTTCATTTGGTTTTGGGAAACCGTGAAAACACAAGGATAAATGTTTTTTTCAAATTACTTTCGTAGCCTAACTGCATAAGACTTTATATATATATTTTTATTCGTTCTACGAAGTTTACACCACTCATTATATCTTTAAACTTTATAAATTCTCACGTAAATTTCATTCACTAAACACGATCAGCTGTCCGTACTTTGTACATAGCGTCTTAATAATGATTGGGGTGATCCGCCACCAGATGGCGAGCATCCAATGTCGATTGCCAATACGATAGGATAAAGCTAAGAAAGCCGTGGGTAAAAAGTACCGCCCGCCAATGCTTCGCAAGCAAATAACACAGTCACACAAAAAAGAATATATGTTATCCGTAGTAATTTTGCCTCCTGATCACGAATCCGGGGTGTCAAAATTTGGCCATCACATCACATTTTTTTTAAATCTTAAAAAAACCAGCCAAAGATCATGTTTTTCAAGAAGTTAATATACTTAAACCAAATTCGGTATAGGGGGTTTTTTGGGTCGCTGATCACGAATCTGAAGTCAAGATTTCAAACATTCAAGACGGCGGATCCAATATGGCGGACGAGAATTTCGAAAATCGACGGATTCCTGCTAAATTTGGTATAGGGGTTTTTTGGGTCGCTGATTACGAATCGTATATACGTTCGACGACGAGTTATATTTGTAAAATTCAAAATTTTCGAAAATCTCGTTCGCCATATTGGATCCGCCATCTTGAATTTTTGCAATCCGACTTCAGATTCGTGATCAGCGGCCAAAAAAACTCCCTATACCGAATCTGGTTTAAGTCCATTAACTTTTTAAAAATCATGATCTCTGGCTGGTTTTTGAGATTAAAAAAAATGTGATGTGATGGCCAAATTTTGACACCGGATTCGTGATCAGGAGGCAAAATTACTACGGATAACATATATCGCATCAAATGTATACCCCACTTTTTTTTTGTGTGACTGTGTAATCGCTGGATGATTCTGTCGACCAGTAAGAATGCCCTATGACTAGAATGGCACTTGAATGTTTTCATGGTTTATTTATCATGATTACAATATTCGGAGTTTCTTCATCCGTCATCTTGATTAAATGCAAATCATTCCCGACTTCCCGATCAAGCTCAAAATAACACTATATAAATTCTTGTGCAGAACTAATACTGTAATCGCGCGAATTCATCATTTCATTCTGAACGAAATATGGGGCATTTCTCGTCTCTTCAGCCACTCAAAAAATGAATGTATCCCAAAAGAGATGTCTAAAAATAAAGTTATACCAGTACAACAATTCTGAGAAATTACAGACCCATCCACCCATAAATCACAAAGTGATCGTATCTTTTTATCCTTGTTTTTCAAATTGGAGGCAAAGTTCTGTCGTCGATACCTCTTTTCTCCATAATCGACAAATCAGGAGAGAGTTTCGTGCGAAGTTACATTTTGGAAATCCCAGTCGTTTCAGCGATGAAGGTATTTTTTGATTTTGATTTTAATTAAAACCCTGTGTATCTTCTAAATGACTGGGAGTTCTTGATGTAATTTTGGACAAAATGTTCTGTTTACTAGTCGATAATGAAGAAAAAAGGGACATCCGATAGGGCTTAATCCTCAATTTTCACAATCAAAATCAAAAGAGTCGATTACTCCGTGATTTACGGGAGGATTGCTCTGTAATTTCTCAGAGATGTTGTATAACCCGATTTTCAGACATCTTTTGGGACACATTCATTTGTTCAGTGGTTGAAGTGGCGTGAAATGCCGCATATATATGTAAGTACAACTTAATTTCAGTTCTAACAAAATGGAGTATTTATGAAAGAGTTCTTGCCTATTTGTATCGGTCAAGACGGTCGCGTCAGATGTCAAACGAACGAGGTAGTATAATTAATTAGTTTGGAAGCCAATAAATAGATAATCGACAAGTTCATTATCCGAAGTGTCACGTCGAGGAAGTTCCGAAGAGTAGAGACTCAGTTATGACGGTCGGCGCTGTGTCTGGATTGCGCCAATAAACTTCAGCGTCTCGGCATCCAAGTGGATTAATTTAAGTCGCGTACTAGTCTGCCAATTTCCGCAATGTTTCTACTTCTCCCAGCATTTCGTTCGGCGGGGCTTATCGACGACGATAAAATTATGTATATCTCGTTCCATACTTGCCTGTATTCTCGATTCCCCCTTTCTCATATTTTCTCGCACTCGATGCTATGTCTAAAGAAAGTTTCCATCCTCGGATAAGCGGACTGACACTGACGCAATAATTGTCACTTAGAGAGACATACTTAATGTAAAACACCAATCCTCTCACTTCTGATCGGAGTCCTACCAAGCTATAATACTAAGATAGCGCAGAACCGAACGAAGCGTGTATTCGAATACACTTTGCTCGATTGCGCCGCCTTTTTTTTTCCTGCAAATCTAAATAACAAATTTGTGTATAACTTCTAATGGTATCCCAGGGATACTGTTGGGTCACTGAGTTTAAATCTGAGTTCATAATTTGCAAATGTTTGAAACTCGAAAATGGTGGAACTGCGGTTTTTCGAGCTACTAATAGGGGACTTGCACATATTTTTTTAACATCATAAATGGATTGAACATGTAAAAAAATGTGGGACGTGTTTTTTTATTTTTTTTTCTGACGCGAAATTAAGCCGTAAGAAATTAATAAAGTTTGCGATAAATCCCGCCCACTTGAAACAGCCGGTCGAGCGGCACGCCGTGCCGTGACGTCACTATCCTAGATATAGATATACTAGAAGGCCTGCAGGCGGACCGTTACCATGTACAGTGACGTCACTATACATGGTAACTAGTGCCGCCCATAACGCGGAGTTTCACTGGGGAGACGTGGCCATGCTACTTTTAAAGTAATGTTTTTGGGGTAGAAGTTTTTTTTATCAAGTTTTTATTATTGGTACTGTGTTTTGAATAACTTTAACTATTATGTTTGCTGTGTTTCATACAAAATAAAATTTTATGCAAGTTCCCTATTATCAACCTTAATTTCAATTGAATTTCGAACGTTTCAGAGAATTGTTGAAATGAATCTTCAAAAAACAAGTTCCAATATAATTCTATTTTTTTTCTTATTTCTCGTCCGCCATATTGCTTATAGCGAATTATAACCCATCTTGGATTTTGAAATTTGAGAATTTTGACCTGAGATTCTTGAATTCAGCGACTATGTAATCCCTGTTTTCTCTCCCCCTTCCTTTCAAAAACAGAATATTTTCGAAAATTTGAGATCTTACGAAAAACGTATGGCTCTAGCCTAGCCTAACCATCGTACTTACACGTACACGACCCAAACGTATTGCCAAGTATCTTTCGTCCCAGGACTAAAGCTAGGAATCCACTACACTCGACTCGACTCGACTCGACACGACACGACTCGACACGACACGGTGACAAAAATTTGCGTGGTGTGTCCACTGGAATCGACGCGACACGACTCGACGCTACTCGACACGATGGTAGTGCTTCGTCCTTTTAAATTTTAACGTACAAGGATGCATCGTGTATGGCTCTATAATTTGTCCAATTATTGCTTCTCTGTAACATCTATACAGATAGAAATTTACTATATACCTATTTTTATGTTTACTTGGTCTATTCAAGGCTTTTGAGATTTCTTCTCAAGCTTCGTTGCGTATATTTTGGTCTCTATATTTCAAACTATGTATATTTTACAGCATCTCATATGCTCTAACTTTATTAATGAGATCCTCCTCCATTCCTCTGCGAAATTAATGTCAAATCTTCGAACTGTTCTTCTCGACTCTTTCCAAGCAAGACTGCCGCAATTCAACTGTTCGCTCATCGGTCCATATCTCGATGTGCACGCAAACCGTGTCCACTAGGTTCGACTCGACTCGACTCGACGCGACAAATTTCTGGCCAGCCAGAAAAGTGTCGTGTCGAGTCGAGTCGAGTCGAGTCGTGTCGAGCCTAGTGGATTTCTACGCCATTTAAATACATGGAAAATCATGCGATCAGAAACGCGTCGTGTCGAGTCGTGTCGTGTCGAGTCGAGTCGAGTCGAGTGTAGTGGATTCCTAGCTTTATGGTTTCTCGATGAGCAAGAGCGCCCCCTCGAGAACGAGCGTTCTTCGGCTTTCGCGCACTTTTCCGGCCCCGCGGCACTTATCCATTCTTCTCCCGATTCGCGGTGGCGAGGTCTGGGAAAACTTCGGCATCTTTGTCCGGAAAGCTCGAGTGATGTAAATATAGGTACCCCGGGGCTTCGCGCGCGCGCGGGGCAGTATTTAATTTCCGGACTGTGCAGAGCGTTCGCAGTACCCAGACACCGGCGATCCAGGGACAACGGACAGGTTTTGATAGATTGATAGATGGACGGATAGATAGCCAAACCTGTCGTGCCTCCCCTCTTTCTCGTACTCCACCCTTTCTGTCTGTCACCGTCGTGTCAGCAACCCCGAAAAATCCGGACGACACGCAGCGCGAAAGCTCTCGGAGAGAAGGGCCGAGAGCGTGCTCGCGAACTGGACGACAAAGAGAGAGAGAGGCGATCACGACCGCTTTTTCTCATCCGCCCTCCTCCTCCGGAACAATTTTCGTCGTAGGTATACCTACGTAACGCTTTATAAAACGCAGCCAGCGTTTCGTATTCGAAGTCGAGCTGGAGGACCGGAAATGGTGGATCCGGGGTATACGGATTATATTCGGTCATAAATACCGTCGACCGCTTCGTTTTTGAGAGAATATCACAGCGCTGTAGCACGCTGGCGATATGATATTTTATCGAATCTGTGTGCACGGGGAGTTTCGCGACTCGTTGTCGCCGATATCTGTGAAAACTTTTCTATTTCTCGGGAATGACTAAGGCGAGACAAGTCGGTGTACGTATGCAGGGTGATTAATTCTAAATGGTATAGGGAATTATTTTGAAAATAAAGCGACATGCGAAAAAATGGGAGAAGTAAAAGTTTGATGATTGCAGGGGCGACAGAGGTTTGTGTAATCGAACCTTTAGCATCTGGAGATAAGATAAGAACGCACGGAGAGCTGTACTACATATAATAGGTATATATTATATTTTACATATTACA